>CM053035.1:104525069-104550445 GCA_028564925.1 Lithobates sylvaticus
TGAAGGAGGATTCAAAGGCGTCCTGGTGTGCTCTCGGTATTGGAGGGACACGGCAACTCGTACAAGTGACCAGGGGAGGACTCTTCGGAGGAGGGCCAACAAGCTGGCTACTCAGTAAGAGCCTGAGAGCTGAGTTGTATGGACACTAAAGAATCCACACTTCCACAGTATCGCCAAGGAGACAGAGAGAGTTCCAGGTACTGAGAAAGGTTCCTACTCATCTTCAGTTACAATTTAGTCTGTGGCAGAGACTTTTGCAAGTTAGTTTCCGGATCACATGTTGGCTGCTAGATCTCTGGCTAGAGGTTTATCCGGCAGTGAAGCACCCAGCTGTGAGTGGCTACTCTCTGGGTTGATTAGAGACATTCAGTGGATGTCAGCAGTTCAAAGTGCCTGAGTTTCATCACCCTTGCCCTCTATTCCTATCTGAGACTGTGTTATGTTGGATGTTACCACTGCAAAATAAAAACCTTAATCATTGGGTACTAACCCTGGGAACCCCTAGACACCCCTAGACAGTCTATAGAGGGGTGTGGAAATGTTGAAGAAAAAAAAACTGATTTTTTTTTTTTTAACCTTTTTTATATTTATTTTAAATTTGATTTTTATTATTTTTTTTTTTTACCTTTTTTATTTTTTATTTTATAATACCTCTTTTTTCCTTTTTTTATTTTTTATATTTAATTTTTATTTTTATTTTTTTATATTTTTTTTATTTATTTTTATTTTTATTCTTTATTTTCTATTTCTGATCTTTATTCCAACTTACCCTACCTTTTTCTTAGGATTGATCTTACATCTGACTTTGTTTTCATTTTTATAAGTCATCATCAGCTTGGATGGTGCTGGCTCAAGGGATGGTATGTGCCTCGTAAGGGCTTCACACCTCTAATACTGCTCTACCTCGTTTGGATCGGGAATTACTCCCGTTTTTCTACTGCGCATGCGCGCACTTTCTACTGCGCATGCGTGCACTTTCGCTTTTGGCCGTGGCGGGCGGGCCGCTTCATACGCGGACTCCATCCCCTCGGCCCGATCTGGCGCATGCGCACAGCGGCGCCAGCAGTAGCGCACTCTGGCATTTCTTCCGGCGGCCCCTCCAGCTGATCGGAGTAATTTCTAATTGGCCCTATGGGGCGGTCTCCTTCCTTCCCCCTCCAGTTTTGGCGCCAAAGCAGACTACTTAACCAGCACTCCATCAGATGGTTGTTTTAGATGGAGTGCTGGGAAGCTGCCCCTGCCTAATTTTGTTCAGGTACATTCATTTAAAAATGTTTGTTGACTATCATGTTGTCTACCTTGCTCTAGGTGTTGCCCTTGGGACTAATTAGCCCTTGGCATACACATAATTGAATATGAGCTCTGCTACTAGCTATGCTCCATTTCCTCTTTATATAGAGTCTGCAACTGACGGATTCAGCTATTGAAGTCTTACCATACAGAGCTGGTGATCCTTTCCAGCTGGGGCTGTCCCTTTTTCCCATTGGCTATCAGGTACGTCTCTGGATCAGCCAGGTTGTAGTCTACCACATTGATATACAATATTAAACACCGATGGAATTTAGTATACGGTGTTAAATATCCCACACTGGATATACACATATATATCCCTTTCTCCTCTCGTTTCTTTTCAGTTCACTTATGTGATGCTGTATTTGTTATAGTGTTGATGCCATCGATTTGAAACTATTACCCTTCAAAGTATCCACAAGTAGGACCCCGCTGGATCCTCAAGGTATATACAGAGTGGCTTTGGAAGTGGAAGCCAGTGTATCTTTACCTATCTTTGATACTATCATTATTAATTACAGGATACCGGCACTGCAGATTTATCCGTAAATACTACCATGCCACTGGCCAATTCCGGCACATCCACGTTTTACTACTGTTAATTTTCTTTCTTTCTAATTTTTATGTGAGTATTCCTCTCATGTATACATGCATATTTGTCTATATGGGATGTACTATCTACATATGGGACTGGTTATCGGTCGACCGCATCTTAGAATCTTTATTGATCTATTCAATTTTTTTTTTTTTTTTTATTTTTCTTCCCCATTTGCAGCCTATGCCTTGTTTGCTGGCTTCAGACCCCAAACTCGGCGAGTCCTTGATGGCTATCCCGAAAGACTCACTTTTAGGTAACTAACTGGGTATGGCTGACATATACTAGCTTCTACCTTGTCAACAAGAATTGGAAGGTAGGCAATATTTTAGTTTTAGTTTTTTAGAGTGCACATGCCCATTGTAACTGTTTGCACCTATATTATTGATCTAAACACATAAAATCTGCCAATCCATTCATGAATAACCCCCCTGTCTTCTTGATATATACAACAGATATACGAACTGCTATATTCTGGTTCTGAAGAAGCTTTAAGCGAAACGCGTCAACCAGCATCTTATCAGCGAGTTTGTTTTCAACATTCTGATTTATTAACAGCTATATGTATATGTACATTCTTGGACTGCAATGACCCTCCTTTTTTATATGTGACATGTTTTATGTATATTATGTGTTAATAAAACTATTTAGAATCAATCTTTTGTATTGAGACATACGTCCGTTCAGGTACCCCTAGACAGTCGTCGACAAGCCACGAGGAGGTAACTGGTAAGCCCAAAAAGTCAAGGCCGCCCCTCAAGGGGTTATGGCCGCTACACTAGAATTAAAGTCCTCTATATTCCAGTGAATTACAAATGAAAAGTGATCAAAACATTCTTTAAATTGGTGTTTGTTCTTCATGCAATCCTCCTTCATTGTGTAGGATTGCATGAAGAGCAAACACCAATTTAAAGAATTTTGAGGACTTTAATTTTAGCATTGCACTATTTTGTTTATTAATATATACACTTTTTTTCTGGCATGACAAAGGATGTTCATATTATGCTAGCAATTTAGTTATTTCTTCACAGTAGTTATTTATATTAATCACTTCAATTATATATTGTTTTAGAAGATTAGCGCGACAGTTTTGTGTTTTAAGATTGCACATGTATATGGGAATGTGTTGGGTGTCAGCAGCTCTCATTAGTTTTCAACAGGTATGCAGGTGCATCTCATAAAATTAGAATATCATCAAGAAGGTAATTTATTTCAATAATTCAATTCAGCTAGTGAAAACCCAAAATTCAATATCTCAGAAACTTAGAATATTACATAAGACCAATAAAAAAAGGATTTTAATACAGAAATGTTGGCTTACTGAAAAGTATGTCCATGTACAGTATAGTATGCACTCAATACTTGGTCAGGGTGTCAGAAACCTGTATCGCAACGGATGACTCAGCCCAAGAAAGGGTAACCAAAACCAGGGGCTTATCCTTCTGGATAACTGGGAACGAAATAACGCCACCTAAGGTTCTGTCCGTGACAGGACTTCAAAAAGTGACCTGCCTGGCCAGAAAGGCACAACCTCTCCCTTCTCCTAAAGGTTCTCTCATCCGCAGAGAGACGCGTGAAACCCAAGTGCATGGGTTTACCTTCACTGACTGACTCGGTACCAGGAGGCATGGGAGGTGAGGGAGGCAAGGGTGGGACTGCAAAGCTCGGAGACAAATGTATGGAGGCTTCTGCAAACGCTCCTTAAAAGCAAGTCTTTGAGTCTGGAGTCAATGAGGATGGCAAACGCGATCAACTTCTCCAGCTCAGTGATTATATCTTGGGCTGCTATCTCATCCTTGATGGTATCCAAGAGACCAAAAAGCATCCACAAGGACCTTATTGTTCCAAGCAATCTCTGCTAAATTTAATGGCATAATCGGCAACAGTTCTCGTACTCTGATGGACACGAGGCTCTTGGCAGCAGAAGCAGAGCGTGCGGGAATGTCAAATACCCTTTTTAAAGAAGCCACAAACTCAGGGTAACTCAAGACAACAGGTTTTTGCATCTCCCATAGAGGGTTTGCCCCGGCCAAGACTCTCTCGGAAAGCAATGATATCACAAAACCTACATTGCTTCTGTCCATGGGAAATGTCTGGGGCAGCATCTCAAAGTATATCTCAACCTGGTTGAGAAACCCTCTGCATTGGACTGGATCGCCCCCAAATCGATGGGGAAGCGGAGCGGAACCAGACATACCCCTTATAAAGGTAATACTCAAGGTGGGTGCCTGCACAGAGACTGGAGCAGCAGCAGGGACGGCCTGCAACGCAGGTTGTACCGGAGCAGACAGTGGGAGATTCCAGGTGAGCCATGCGACTCAGGAGCATTTGTAACGCCATGGCAAACTGATCCATGCAGTGATCCTGCTCATCCAATCTGGAAAAAATATTACCAACAAGTGGATTGACTGCATCTTCTGAATTCATAGGCTTCACCTACTGTCAGAAACCATGAATCAGACTGAGGCAGAAGTACAGTTAAATCACACTTGTTTAATAATATATAATAAAAAAAAGATAAACAGAGTAAACGTAGTCAAAACATAGCCAGAGTTCAGGAACCAGAATGGATAGTCAGACGAGCCAAAACGTCAGGGAGCCAGAAGGAATGTCAGCCAACCAAGTCTTCAACAGGAACACAGAAGAGCGTCTCTAGAGATGGTGAAGGCAGATATCATCTGGACTGGACGGCTTAAGTAGGCAGGACCGACAAGCAGGATCATCAACAGATGAGTCACTGTGGAGAAATAAGAGCTGGCAATTAGCCGACAGCTGAGCGGCCAGCTCAGAGAAAGCCCTGACACAGGGCTCCTTTTGTATGAATTACTGCATCAAGGCGGTGTGGCATGGAGGCGATCAGCCTGTGGCACTGCTGAGGCATTATGGAAGCCCAGATTTCTTAGGGGCTTTCAGCTCATCTGCATTGTTGGGTCCGGTGTCTTATCTTCCTTCTGATAATACCCCACACATTCTCTATGCGAGTTTGCTGGCCAATCAAGCACAGTGACACCATGATCATTAAACCAGGTATAGCTACTTTTGGCAGTGTGGGCAGGTGCCAAGTCCTGCTGAAAAATTAAATCATCATCTCCATAAAGCTGGTCAGCAGAGTTAAAAGCATGAAGTGTTCTAGAATTTCCTGCACCAGCAGATGACATGGCTCCCCAAATCATCAGTGACTGTGGAAAATGTTGCATTTTATTTGGCAATCAAGGTCCCAGAATCTGGAGGAAGAGTTGGGAGGCACAGAATCCAAGTTACATGAGGTCCAGTGTGAAGTTTCCACCGTCGGTGATGATTTTGGGGAGCCATGTCATCTGCTGGTGTTGGTCCACTCTGTTTTATCAAGTCCAAAGTTTTCCAGCAGGACTTGGTAATTACCCACACTGCCAAAAGTACCAATACCTGGTTCAATGATCGTGGTATCACTGTGCTTGATTGTCCAGCAAACTCACGTCACCTAAACCCCATAGAGAATCTGTGTGGTATTATCAGAAGGAAGATGAGACACCAGAACCAACAATGCAGATGAACTGAAAGCCACTATCAAAGAAACCTGGGCTTCCATAACACCTCAGCATTGCCACAGGCTGATCGCCTCCATGCCACACCGCATTGATGCAGTAATTCATACAAAGGGAGCCATTAATGTATAAACCGCTGGCAACAAAAGTGAGTACACCTCTAAGTGAAAATGTCTAAATTGGGCCCAAAGTGTCAATATTTTGTGTGGCCACCATTATTTTCCAGCACTGCCTTAACCCTCTTGGGCATGGAGTTCACCAGAGCTTCACAGGTTGCCACTGGATTCCTCTTCCACTTCTCCATGACGACATTACGGAGCTGGTGGATGTTGGAGACCTTGCACTCCTCCACCGTTTGAGGATGCCCCACAGATGCTCAATAGGGTTTTGGTCTGGAGACATGCTTGGCTTCCATCCCCTTTACCCTCAGCTTCTTTAGCAAGGCAGTGGTCATCTTGGAGGTGTTTGGGGTTGTTATCATGTTGGAATACTGCCCTGCGGCCCAGTCTCCAAAGGGAGGGGATCATGCTCTGCTCCAGTATGTCACAGTACATGTTGCCATTTATGGTTATCTCAATAAACTTTATCTCCCCAGTGACGGCAGCACTCATGCAGCCCCAGACCATGAGACTCCCACCAACATGCTTGACTGTAGGCAAGACACACTTGTCTTTGTACTCCTCACTTGGTTGCCGCCACACACACTTGATACCATCTGAACCAAATAAGTTTATCTTGGTCTCATCAGACCACAAGACATGGTTCCAGTAATCCATGTCCTTAGTCTGCTTGTCTTCAGCAAACTGTTTGCAGGCTTTCTTGTGCATCATCTTTAGAAGAGACTTCCTTCTGGGACGACAGCAATGCATACCAATTTGATGCAGTGTGCGGCGTATGGTCTGAGCACTGACAGGCTGACCCCCCCCCCCCACCCCTTCAACCTCTGCAGCAATGCTGGCAGCCCTCACGTCTATTTCCCAAAGACAACCTCTGGATATGATGCTGAGCGCGTGCATTCAACTCCTTTGATTGACCATGACAAAGCCTGTTCTGAGTGGAACCTGTCCTGTTAAACCACTGTATGGTCTGGGCCACCGTGCTGCAGCTCAGTTTCAGGATCTTGGCAATCTTCTTATAGCCTAGGCCATCTTTATGTAGAACAACAATTCTTTTTTTCAGATCCCCAGAGTTCTATGCCATGAGGTGCCATGCTGAACTTCCAGTGACCAGTATGAGAGAGTGAGAGCGATAACACCAAATTTAACACACTTGCTCCCCATTCACACCTGAGACTTGTAACACTAATGAGTCACATGACATCGGGGAGGGAAAATGGCTAATTGGTCCCAATTTAGACATTTTCACTTAGGGGTGTGTACTCACTTTTGTTGCAGCGGTTTAGACATTAATGGCTTTGTGTTGAGTTGAGTTATTTTGAGGAGGACAGCAAATTTACACTGTTATACAAGCTGTACATCACTACTTTACATTGTAGCAAAGTGTAATTTCTTCAGTGTTGTCACATGAAAAGATATAATAAAATATTTACAAAAGTTGTATTCACTTTTGTGAGATACTGTATATACACTATAGTTTGTACTGGTTTTACACAAACCAGTGGTGATCAAATACCACTAAAAGAAATGACATAAATGGAATTTGTGTACAGTGTTGCATGACTGCTCAATTCCCAGTTAAAGTTGCTGAATAGCAAAAAATGCTCTGGTCATGAAGGGGGTCAAACCTTCCGGAGCTCAAGTGGTTAAACTGCATGGGTTGCTTTACAAGGTGAGAGTTCACATATACTTAAATTTTGGATAATATACTGCAAATATTAATGTGTCCTCTAGATGGCAGTGTTTGATGGAAATGTCTGAGCATCCAGCGCAGGTGACAGGTAAAGCAAAGATTGGACAGGTGTCTGCCTTACAAATGGGCTAGGAAGGTGTGCCAACTGCCAGCTGCTCCCATCCCTTTTTCCTGCTCTCCTGGCCCATCACGCTATGCAAATAAATGTTTTGCATGGGCTGATAGCCAAGGGCGCAGGATGTTGCCTTGTGCAGGAGAGGTGTGGTGGTTTTTTAAATTGGAATTCTGTGTGCCCTCCTAGTGCCAGCATCTGCCCCCCTGCCTCCAACACATCCATGCCATCCACAGCAGGCAGCAGGGTACACAGCACAGAGCCCTCAGCAGGATGGTGAATGTGGACTATTGTCACCCAGGTATGCGGCATTGTCAGGACAGTGATTGATCTGCTGGGATACTGGCATCATTTGGATACTCTGTCATGTATGTACTTGTCTCTGTTATGCTAGGCGAATATGTCAATGTAAGCTGGGAAAACGACATATCCGATCACCTGTTGGCATGAAGCATCACTGTCCAGTGCACACATCACTGTGGTCTGTACAAGCCATGTGATGATGACACAAAATAACATCTGCTTACTATATTACGATTGTTTATTAAAGTAGATCTAAACCTTGGATGGCATTTAGTTTGCTAAAGCATAAACTGTTATGGATTTTTTTTTTTTTTTTAAGTATTGTTTTTGCCTTTTTTCAATTTTTTTTCTCTTTTTAGTGCTGATCCAATGCAGCCTTTCTGTCTGCATTCTTTGACTCCAGCAGGGGCTGCAAAGTGTTGCTCAGGTTGGGCTTCCTAATGATGCCAATGGCAGAACGTACCTGCACAGTGTTTGTTGGCATGGTCATTATAGTCCTCACTGGAAGTGAATGTGACAGTGTGACAACACTTAAGAGCAATTAGGAGAGTGTTGTCACTCCATAACAAGAACCAGGTGTTGTGTTAAACTCTACGTGATCTCCAACACATTTTTTTTTCCTTAATTGCTTTGATTTGTTAAATATGCCTATGAAAGCATTTTGTTATATCTGTTAGACAAGAGCAATACATTAATAAATAAAAAGCTGTTCATTCAGCCAGAAATCTTGGAAGCTGATAACTTCCTGTGCTTTCTGCCTCTGGATTGTTATCAGTTAGCTGTCCCTGCGGACCACAAAACACCTTCTCCTGTTATGGAGAAGAGATGGATGTGTTCTGTATTCATGACCGTGTTATGTAGTGCTAACACACTCGCTGTCCTGGGGGGACACGGCTGTTTAGTACAGTTGTCACCCTAGGACAGGAAGTGTGTTAATGGCGGGATTAACAGGATAAAATAAAGGGGGGGGGGGGGGGATAAAACTAGTGCAGCCACAACACCTAAGGACTGGTAACCTGCAATATTATCATTTTTTCCTTGGGATTAGATATGCTTTAGGAAGTTTTTAAATATTGAAAATGACTTCTCAAATGAAATCGACATGTTAAACATTATATGAAAATTTATATTAGCTTAAGATGTACTTTAACATTTGAAAATGTAAGTTTTGTAGTCATTTACATAGAATTTAGCCTTCTGTGTTATTGATGATTGGTTATGCAGAATGTGTGTGTGTAATATGCATATCAATGTGCAGAAATGTGAACATACTACCAATATATTCTATATTGTTGTCAATATATGCAGTATGATTATGAATCCAGGGATTAGAACTTTATTTCTCAACTAATTACAAATTACAGCAGCTATTTGTTAACTTTCCTCTGATGTGAGCATTTCACTGACCACCAATGTAAGAGAGCATTTCACTGACCACCAATGTAAGAGAGCATATTACTAAGGAAGAATGTCACTGACCACTAATGTAAGCAAGCATTTTGCAGACCACCAAAGTAAAGGAGCATTTCACAGTCCACCAAAGTAAAGGAGAATTATACTGACCACCAATGTAAGGGAAGCCTTTCACAGACCACGAATGTAAAGCAAGCATTTCACAGATCACCAATTATAAGGTAACATTTTACTAACTACCAATGTAAGGGAACATTTTATTAAAAAAATTCACAGACCAGCAATGTAAGGCAAGCATTTCACAGACCACCAGTTTAAAGGCACATTTTGAGGACTAGCAATGTATGGTAGAATTTTCTGACCACAAATGTAAGAGAAGCCTTTCATAAACCACCAATATATGTTAGCATTTCACTGAACACCAATGTAAGGGAGCATTTTACTAAGGAAGGATTTCACTGACCTCTAATGTAAGGCAAACATTTCACTGACCACCATGTAAAGGAACATTTTACTGACCATCAATGTAAGGATGAATTTCACTGACCACCAATGTAAAGGAATATTTTACTGACCACCAATGTGACGAAAGCCTTTCACAGACCACCAATGTAAGGTGAGCATTTCATAGACCACCTATGTAATATAACATTTTACTAAGGAAGAATGTACAGACTACTAATGTAAGGGAACATTTCACTGACCATCAGTGTAAGGGGACATTTTACTCACCATCCGAAGTAAGGAAGAGTTTTACTGACTACCAATGTAAGAGAAATCTTTCACAGACCACTAATCTAAGGGAACATTTTTCTAAGACAAATTTCACTGACCACCAATGTAAGGCAAGCATTTCAAAGACCACCAATTTAAGATAGCATTTTACTAAGGAACGATTTCACTAATCACTAATGTAAGGCAAGCATTTCACAGACCACCAATGTAAATAAAGCATTTCACTGACCACCAATGTAAGGGAAGGGAACATTTTACTGAACACCAATGTAAGGAAGGACTTCCTGACCACCAACGTAAGGAAAGCCTTTCACACACCACCAATATATGTTAGCATTTCACTGACCACCAACATAAGAAACATTTTACTAACCACCAATGTAAGGGAGCATTTCACTGACTACCAACATAATTAAACATTTTACTGACCACCAATGTAAGGAGGAATTTCCTGACCACCAATGTAAGGAAAGCCTTTCACAGACCACCAATATATGTTAGCATTTCACAGACCACCAATTTAAGGTAGCATTACACTGAATACCAACATAAGGAAACATTTTACTGACAGTGACCACCAATGTAAGGAAGAATTTCACCAACTACCAATGTAAAGGGAACATTTTACTGATGACCAATGCAAGAAAAATGTTACTGACCACCAATGTAAGGAAGAATTTTACTGACAACCAATGTAAGGGAGGCCTTCCACAGACCAACAATGTATGACAGCATTTCACTAACCACCAATATAAGGAAATCTTTCACTGATCACCAATGTAAGCGAAGATTTTACTAAGGGAGAATTTCACTGACCACTAATGTAAGGCAATAATTTCCCTGGCCACCAATATAAGGAAGCATGTCACTAACCACCAATGTAAGGCATGCCTTTCACAGACTACCAATGTAAGAGAGCATTTCACTGACCATGAAATGTAAGAGAAGGAATTTTACTGACCATGAATGTAAGGCAAGCATTTCACAGACCAGCAATATAAGTAAGAATTTCACTGAACACCAATTTAAGATATCATTTTACTATGGAAGAATTTCACAGACCGTTAATGTAAAGGAACATTTTACTGACCACCAATATAGGGAAGAATTTTACTGACCACCAGTATAAGGGGCCAGTTCCCTGATCACAAATAAAAGGGAGTATTTTGACATTGATCATCATAGTAAGCAAGCTTTTCTACAATGACCACCAATGTAAAGAAAAGGAAACACTACACATTTTACTGTTACTGCAATTATTTTTTTGGTTATTATTATAATTATTATTCTAATACAGGATTTAACCACTTGACCTCCGGAAGATTTACACCCCTGCATGACCATTCCAATTTTTTTGATACAGCACTGCGTTACTTTTTTTTTTACAAAAGTGAACTGCGTTACTTTAACCGACAATTGTGTGGTCATGTAATGCTGTACCCAAATAAAATTTATGTTTATTTTCCAACAAATAGAGCTTTCTTTTAGTGGTATTTGATCACATCTGGGTTTTTTAATTATTGCGCAATAAAAAACAAACAAAAAAAAACAACAATTAAAAAAAAAACAATGTTTTTTTATTTTCTGCTATAAAACACATCCAATACAATTTTTTTAAACCTAATTTCTTCATAAATTTAGGCTAATATGTATTCTGCTACATATTTTTGCTTTGCCGCCGTACATCTAAGTGATGCGGTTAAATAGCGCTAACGGTATGTGCAGCGGCGGGCTTTACAAGAGACAGTACGGTTACAAAGCAACTCAATACATGAGGACATTATTAAATTCATTACATTATTTCTGAAACTGGTTTTGCTGTAAAGAGCAGCCCCGGGTTTCAAATATTCCAGGTATGCTACATTCTTTATTCGTTTATTCTTATATCTAAACCTGCTGTTTACGCTAATGTGCTGTGAGTTTTGGATATAGTAATTATTTAGCAGGGGCTTCCTGAGATCTGGAAGTTATTTCAAGGGTTATTCCAAGTTAAAGTGGTATTAAACACAAAAAGCAAACATTTATTATATTGCAGCCTACTAAATTCTTAGATGCGATGGCTACTTTAGTTTTCTTTTTTAGGCTTTCTTTCCTTTATGTTCAACTAGTGATCCAGCTAGTAGGTCTGTTTTTTTTTTTCAACAGAACAAGCTCCCCTGCAAAAAAAAGTGTTTAGACAAACCATTTACCACTGAACAGGGTGCTTATATTGTTCAGCTTTTATTTATTTATGTAAAACGTTTATCCCAAAAGCAAAAAAAAAAACCTGTTGCTATAACTGTTTGTGTAATTGCAGTGTGAGCTAGAGTTTGGCTTTAGTTTGTTAATGTATTTCAATCTGCTAGTACATTTAACACTCCCTTCCTCCCAGACTGACAATGCTGCTGTTCAAAGGTGCCCCTGTGCTCCTTCACCCAGAGTGGAGGCACTCTAATACAGGTGATGTGTTACTGGCTAGATCACCAGGTAAAATCACGTAGATCAGAGAGGGATAAAATAAACTAAAAAAAGAAAACTAATGCAGCCACCACATCTTTGAATTGGTAAGCTGCAATACGTTATATTTTTGGTTTGGGGTTTAACACCACTCTAAAACAGTAGAGAAAGTCTGCCTTAAAAGGTGTGCATTTATTACCCTTACCATGTAATGCCCCGTACACACGATCAGACTTTCCGACAACAAAACCGTGGATTTTTGTTCGAAGGTTGTTGGCTCCAACTTGTCTTGCATACACACGGTCACACAAATGTTGGCCAACAATTACGAACGTAGTGACGTACTAGACGTACGTGATATCTCCATTACGAACGCTAGTTTTACAAGTTCGATCGCTTCTGGCTCGTACTTGATTCCGAGCATGCGTGAACTTTTGTCCGACGGACTTGTGTACACATGATCGGAAAGTCCGACAACAAACATTTGTTGGAGGAAAATTTGAGAACCTGCTAGCCAACATTTGTTGGAGGAAAGTCCGACAACAATTGTCCGATGGAGCATACATACGGTCGGACTTTCCGCCAACAAGCTCACATAGGCTGTAGGCAGAAGAACACACAGAAGCTGTGAGAAGTAGATTACTCCTCACTTAACGACCAGTTTCCCTTCCAACGACCAGGTCGTTAAATTAATTGGTCCTTAAACGATGAGCCACAAGTAATCAATATTTTAAGCATTCTTAACTACTGTACTGCACTGTAGTGTGAAAAAAAGGTCTAAACACAAAACTCCAGCTCAATGACGTTGCTTTGATTTGCATAAGTACAGAACACAAATGAGAATTCCGTACTGTACTGTACAATACAATGATGTATAGTGCGTCATTCAGGTGGGGAGAGCTGGTCGTAAGTCCAAGTGGTTGTTAAACAGGTAAGTCATTAAACAAGGAGTATCTGTACATATACCACATGTTTAAAAATATAGAATGCACTGTATGTGTGTATTTTGCAATATAGTTTCATTAGCTCAGAATGTGGGTGGAGCAGGTTTGCGCAATACATTACAGTAGATCTTATATAACTGAACTTAGTCATTATTTTACATTACAGAGGTGCCGGTTTGGTGTAAAAGTAAATGATTTAGTTGCTTGGATGAAAAGATTCTGTTTTTCATGATGAAGTCTTTTTGCAAATGATTTTGCTCTGGTGCAATGGACAATTTTTAGTTAATAGGCCAATATCTGCAGTCAGCACAATGGATTTTTGTCTTTTGGAAAACAGTAGTTTTGGATCATCATCTGCACACACTTGTGCTACTTTATTACTGCAACTGACTCTTGTGTGTTCCTCAGATTGGTAAAATTGGCCTTTAAATAGCCAGCAAAAATTTAGAGCAAGTATGTGAACCTTTTCTCATTTGCATATCATTTGAATTTCCCACTCAAAAGAACAGAGAATCCAGCCAATGGGACAAAGTTAGGAATGGTGCAGGGGGTTACCAAAGCAAGGAACTGAAGCAAAGATCCCTGGGGGATTTCTTCTACATGAGCTCTGAAGTTTGTACCATCCTAAATGCTGATTGAACCTGCAGCAGTGGCGTAACTAGACCCTAGGGCCCCAGTGCAAGAAACCATAAAGGGCTCCCTTCCCTCCGAGCCCGGTGGTGGAATGCCAGGACACAGTCGCAAGTGTAACCTTTGTGACCCTGGTAGTTCCTCCACTGGTGTCAGAATTTTTTTTTGTTTTTTGTTATATTATTTTATTTGTTTTTTTCACCATTTTTTTTTTTTTTTTTTACAATATTTTTTTTAATTATTATTTTTTTTTACAATTTATTTAGGAGCCCCTTCAGGGGGCTTTGGTGAGATATCAGGGGCCTAAATAGACCTCTGATGTTCCACCTATCGTTTTCAGCCAGCGAAGCTGTCATCTTGGCCTCTGTTAAATCTTCAACTGCCATGATGCTGCACATGTGATCAGTTATGACACCAGCCATTGGGTGGTTTGACAGTTTGGTTAACCGCACAAGCAAATGTGACCGTAAGCAATCCCAGCATGCCAGGAACGTAACTGTTTTCTGAAAACATTAAATCAATGGGTTTACTTCCACTTTAAGACAGAAAAAGGAGATTGAGAACACAGCCCTCCATCTCCATCTCAGCAGCTTCAGCAGAGCAGAAGGAATGGTCAGGAATAGCTTTGTAGTGAGCTTCCCCTCCATTCACAAACAATAACATAGTAAACACAGTTTACTATGTTTCAGTTATCAATGGACAGAGTCAGTGTTCGGTAAGGATCACTGACTCTCCATTCAGAAAAGGAAGGGGCTGGTAAATTACACATTTACCTGCCCCTTCCCTGCTCTCCATCCTGACAGATCCCCCGCAGCAGCTGGGGGGAGAGGGGAGGTGGGAACCCGGCAGAGCTGCGGGGGACAAGGGCAGCCATGAAAAATCAGGGGGGATGTAAGGCAACCAGGGGGCAGCAGAAAAAAGATAGATAGGAGGAGCAGCGGGAGCAGTTGAATGTAGAGGAACCAATCCCCTCTATTTTCAACCTGTAGCTTCTGAATTATCGGCTTCTCCTCCCCTCACCCCCACAGGCATTCGGCTGCTCCTCCTAACCAGGCACTAGGGGGGCCGCATGGGCCCCCTGCATCATGGGGCAGGGTCAAAATGTACCCCTGCAACCCCTGTAGGTATGCTGTTTCTGAATGTTCAGCTAAATTGAAATTTCAACTAAAGATGTTAGTGGTGAACAAGATCCTCCAAGCTGATAAAAAAATACTAGATAGGCATAAGAGATAAATATCTGTAATCCTAGGCATAATCTGATATTTGATCACACTGCATTTTGTAGACACAATCTGTGAAATTTATAGAGTGCCACAGATATTCATTAGAAATTGTAGTAGTGGGACAAATGCCACAACTTTTGATAAATCTATGTACCTGTTGGTAAGGTATTGAATCTGTTGTAGATTTGTCCCAGAAGTATTTTGTCCCAGACAAACCTTTGTCTGTGACACAATACATACATATGCAATACAATTTATTCAAACATGGAAGGGATCTTTTTTTATTCCCACTCACCTTTTTACCGACTTGGTGGTATTGCTTTATGAATTTGTCACAATAGATAAAAGAGAATGGCACATGTTGGTACTTAAATGAAAATGTTTCACAGGTTTCATAAATTTGGCTCAAGGCTTCTGACTACAACTACACAGCTAGAAATGTGTCGCAAATGATTATTTCTATAATTTGCTGTCAAAAACTTAAAAGTAGTTGTAAATCTCAGTCATGAAATTTGAGCAAACCACATACAATACATCTGTATTGTTTACTTATCTCTCTCCAAAGCTCTAAGTGTCGTTTTTGTCTGGTGCTTCGTTCCTCTGTTATCGGCATGTAGACCATCAGCAAAATAGAACTTAAGCCAAGATTTTTGTTTCTATATTGGATAGAGTTATAGGTTATACCCCTGTAAAAAAAAAATTTTGTCATCTGTGTCCCATTATGGAGATTTCTTTCCAATTCATGGACAAAACAGGAAGTGAGAGGAAATCCCTCCAAAACAAGGGAAATCTCTGGTTATCACTAGGATCACCAGAACTAGTGTACCCATTGGAAGATTTCCCCTTTATTCCTGTTCTGGAGACTTCTTTTACTTTCACTTTCAGTGATAATGGTAAACAGGACGATGAGAGAGAGAGAAAATCTTCCTAACAGGGAGATTCCCTCTCCTCACTATCCAAAACTTAAAAAAGAAAAAAGTTTTGCTTTTAGTGATACTTTAAGCCAGCCATACGTGGATCGGAATTTGGTCAGCTCAGCAGGGACTGGTCAAATTTCAATCCAGGTATGGGCACTGTGGTTGTACAGAAGCCGATAAGTCGGTCACAGAGGGTTTTTTACCGTAATGTATAGAATGCATTAAAGCGGAGCTCCAGCCAAAAGGGGAAGTTACGCTTGTTCCCACCCTCCACTGCCACATGTGGCACTTTTTGAGGGGGAGCGGGTACCTGGTTTTGTCCGCTCCCACTTTCTGGTAAGATCGCCGCACGGCGCATGTCTGGCCCCTCCTCCACCCCCCCCCCCTGCTGCCTTCTGGGACCTGTGTGATGACGGGGTCATTCAGAAATCACAGCGTGATTTGGTCATGGGCAGTAGGAAACTTGCAATTCCGGCGCCTGCAGCCGAAGCCGATGGATAAATCGGCCTGGGGTACAGACATAGCGTGATCCCTGGACAGGTAAGTGTCCTTATATTAATAGTCAGCAGCTGCAATATTTGCAGTGTTTTTTACAGGATGGAACTCCGCTTTAAGGTAACAAGAAACCTTCTGCCTGTAGAACCACTTTAAGTGCTCTTTATTAACACATTTTCAATAACGCTATAATCTTGCAGTAAATCTGTCGCATGGTCTGTCTCAGTGCTCCCATTTAGCTTTGCCTTGCTGTGCAACAGAATTGAAAAATGTTTCCTTGTGTGTTTCATCTGGACATAGACATAAGAAAATAGTAAGCAAAGTAGGATCTTCTAATGGTGTCTTCTTGCACAGATTTAATTGAGCTGTACAGGGAATTATGGAAAGATAATATCAATTTAAAATTATAAACATTAGATTTATCAATTATGTTGCACACCAAAGCAATGTTAAATCAGTCATGTGACACATTTATTACAAGGTTACAGCACAAGTCATAAAGTCCTTTAAATTCCCGCCTCGGCTGCTCTAAAGTAGTGACAGTAAAGTGTAAAGTAAAGTAAGTCTAAATCTAAAAAGTGACAGATTCAAACCTGTATCAAGCCTTGATTGTGCATCTTGGGAATATGTGTCTCATTTTCAGTATTAAATCTGTCTCAGAATTTTGCAAACTGTTGAACTTGGCTGCCCAGGAATAAAGACGCACAGCTCTGTAAATGTGTCACAGAGACTTTGCTGCTAAAGAGGCAGCCTGATTTGTGACTAATTGTGTTGCTAATTTGTTTTGTTTTTATAAATACATAAAGAATTTTTTTCTATTCTATTTTTCCGTAGTTCCGTTTTAAGTCTTCTAATGCACCGGACTTTAAAAAGGTGTTCCTTTTGGCCATAGCAGAGCAGTTTTAGGCCCCATTTCCACTTGCGATTCATTTTATATCCGGTTGCAAGAATCTTCCAGCACTCTAAATAGCTGCGGCTGTAGACAGGTTTTCTACAATGAGGATTTTTGCTTAGCAAGATAGTTAGCCTGCCTAGGTTGGGAAAGGGTTAACTGGGTTCGGCTCCTTTCTGGGATTTTTGGGCCCTGCTTTTATTCCCTGTGCATATTTAAAGATATGGGATACTGAGACACATGGGATACTGAGAAGAGGCTGCTGCGCCATGTAGTTCCATGTAGAGCGGAACACTTTAGCATCTGCCAAGCTGTTGGAGGACACCAATCATGGACATATACCTTCGGAAGGTGCACCTAGGCAGTCACAGCTAGTTAGTTAGGGATGGAATGGCATTAGAATTGTTTAGCAATTGCTACGAGAAGTTTCAGTAAAAGCTTTTAAAAAGTGTTAAACCTGATCTGGAGTTATTCAAGAGGTGCAGGGTAACATATAGCATATCAGAAGAACAGGGCCTGTAAACCACACAAGGGGGTTTGTAGTAAGGCTTCTACGAAAGATTGACTCGGTAGGAGAGTTGGAGCTGGAGAGTAGTTGCCACAGGTAACCAAGAACTGGTGAGATGTGTATAAGCAGCCGGTCAATAAGCGTAGTACCTGGCGTGGCCAACAGGTCCTCCTGGTAAGGAGGCGGTCGGTAATCTGTCTCCCTTCCTAGCGGTCTGTTCCCCAAAGTAACCGGGACCAAACTCTCAGTTTGGAGCTCCCATATATCTGGCTGCATAGTAGAGAAGAGAGAGAAGGAGTGAAGAAAGAGTATGCATGAGGCCTGCCCTACATGCTTGGTGGGACCCCATTCTGTCACTGGTGAGAGCGGTGGCAGCGGTACACTGGACTGGTGGAGAGGGTGCGGCTCAGCAGTGTCCCTCCTAAATTCAACGTAAATGAGTAGAGTGTGCAGTGACACTTCGAAATGTATAAGGAGAGTGATGGGGATTTGGGGGGACTGTTTGTAAGACTTAAAAATCTCATGGTCTCAGAGGTCCATACACAGTGGGATATAGCATTCCTAGAGACCTATATTAGGCTTAAAATGGTCCCTAGGAGTCTACGCTGGCAAGTTTGCCCCCAAAAGGGGGAAACTGAACTAGAGGAATGGTTCCGCTACTTTAATGAGGCTGGAGTCAGCTTCCTCCAGTTCTTAGTCGATAGAAAGAATAGTAAGCTAGTAAGGCTCGACGGGGAAATTAAGACTATTAAAGATAGTCTCCTTATATACAAAGATAAAGAAGAATACAAGGAAAGGTCTAATAACCTCTTAAAAACACTTGATAAGGAAGAAAAGGAACAAAGAATCAAAAAGAGGAAAAAATATAATAGAGACTTTGCTGACTATCAAGCCACGAATGTGTTTGAGTGGCAGAAAAAATTGATAGCTGAGGAGAGTGGTAAATCAGACTCTAGGATGGAGGCTATAACACAGGGGGATGAACCCCCGGTGGCCCCACCGTATGCAGTGCAGCATCTGCCTACTGGTATTCAACCTCCAAAGAATTCTAAGAAATTCCAAAATAAGATAGGAAAAAAGAGTATTAACAATCATAAAAAGACAGCTTATCAATCACCCAGGGGACACCCAAATCAAAGTAGGGTGGGTGAGCCAAGAGATAGCTCTACTTGGAACCATCCCTCACAACAAAGACCTACAGGTAACAATAATTACGATCAATTTATCCCTTATCGTCAAATACAGGGCCAATTTAATCAATATGGTCCTACATTTGACCAATACATTCCATATGGTCAAGCACAACCATCTAACTATAAAAGGGATTACTCGTACCAGAGTCAAGGCCCTGAGAGACCTTACTTAAATGATTACGGACACCCCCCCTCATATCATCGGGACAATCAGGGCCCACACTATGGTGGTCAATTTCGGGATTATAGGGATATAGGAGATCATACTGGTGTTGACGATATTCAAAACCGGTTTTTCCCCCTGAGAGACAGGCAGGGCCCTCCACAGGCTCCACCTAATGACCTGGAAACGGGTGGAAGGACTAGAGACCTACGAAATTATGGTCCACCCAGAACCCCCCAAGCCGGCCCTAGTATGGGAAGCCAGGAACAGTCAAATTGGGGTTTTCCCAGGGCCACTCAGGGAATAAAAAGGCCCGTAGAAGGCAAAGAGGAGTCAGAGGGGGGAGGAGAGCACAATTACAAAAAACCAAGGAAGTAAATGGAGAAGGAATATTTAACCTCAGTTCACAGATTCTTACCAAATCTGAAACGATGATATTAAATAAAGGCCTCAAATTTGCGCCCCCTAGGAAATTGGATAAATTCCAAACATATATTGACATACATAGATTTGTTCGTAAAATCAATATTAAAAGGCATTTTGCTATGGTCCCTACTCAACAAGGTCCATCAGTACAACAGGGAAACACACATACTAGGTTATCTAACGCATCAACATTTAACCCCCCAGGAACCTTAGCCCCCTCATTGAAGGTTTTCCGTGACGTCCTATTACGGGACCTAGAACTTGTTAAACCTTCAATTTGTAAGATGGAGAAAGGACTGGAAGAGGGACTAGACTCACTCTGTAATAATAAAAACCTGGTCATCCGCCCTGCGGATAAGGGTGGGGGTATTGTGGTTTTAGATCGTATAGACTATCTGAAGGAGATGCATAGACTAGTAGATGACAGAGACACCTACAAAATACTTCCGTGTAACCCTGTCATTCAATACAAAAAAACATTAAAAATTCTGGTGGATAGAGGATCAGACTTACACATTCTGAATGAGAAGGAGAAGGTGTTTCTTATCCCTAAGGCTCCTAGGACACCAGTGTTGTACTATTTGCCTAAGATCCACAAGAATTCTACTTGCCCCCGGGACGCCCGATCGTGAGTGGTATAGATTCCATCACGTCCCGGGTGGGCAAGTATATCGACTTTTTTCTCCAACCATTGGTGCAGCAGATGCCATCATTTTTGAAGGACACAAGACAGGTGATAAATATGTTATCTGACTTGAGACCCACTGCTAACACATTGCTAGTGACAGCAGATGTCACTTCATTATACACCATCATCCCACACTCTATGGGCATTGAGGCGGTGAGGCATTATCTCAATGTATCTTCCTCCCTTCCTGATCATCAGCAGAAATATATTGTGGACCTGCTGGAATATGCAGCGGGCCACAACTATTTCTGGTTTGAACACCAATATTACCAACAGACACGCGGTGTGGCTATGGGCGCGAAATATGCCCCTAGCCTTGCCAATCTGTTTATGGCCAAGTGGGAGGAGGACGTCATCTATAAGGATCGTAGCCCATTTCTGTCCTTGTGGGCACGATACATTGATGACGTCCTCCTCCTGTGGGAGGGTACCCCTTCACAACTTGAAGATTTCTTCACAGAAATTAACACCAACAATAGGGGCATAAGATTCACTGTGGAGGCTAGCCAAGACAGGGTGAACTTCCTTGATCTATCAATTAGCAAAAAAGATGGCCAGTTTAAAACGATGTCATACTTCAAAAACACAGATAGGAATTCATTCATACCAATGGGGAGTTGTCATCATGCCCCGTGGTTGAAATCCATTCCAAAGAGTCAGTTCATCAGAATGAGGAGGAATTGCTCAGACGTGGATGACTATCGAGTGCAGGCTGGTGTTCTTAAAAAGAGATTGGAGGAGAAGGGATACGAAATTGCCCCCATGGATATTCTGATTGAGGAAATAGCGGGAATGGATAGGAAGGTGCTACTTAAGGAAGGACAAACCAAGACCAGGGACAGACCAGTAGTCCCTTTTGTGACTTCCTTCTCCACGCAGCACTACCTTATTAAAAAAATGCTAAATAAACACTGGCATATATTGGGTAATGACAGGATCATCCACACTTTTCTTCCTACTAATCCAGAGGTGGTATTCAGGGGAGCACCCTCACTTAGGGACAAGGTGGCACCCAATGTGGTGGATCCACCTCCCAAAAAGGTGTCCTTCTTCCAACAATTATCGGGCTACCACCAATGCCGTCGGTGCCAACTCTGTACAATAAACAAGAGCAAACAGAGAAAGACACTAACCTTCACATCTTCCAGCACCGGTAGAGAACATAAAATTGAAACATTTATTACTTGCAGCTCGAAGGGTGTGGTGTATTTACTCCAGTGCCCTTGCGGGCTGCAGTACATTGGTAGAACCAAGCGAGCCATGCATGTAAGGGTAGGGGAGCACATCACGAACATCAAAAGTGGATACAAGTTTCACTCTGTATCTAAACATTATGCAATGTGCCATGATCGCAACCCCTCGGGTACATTAATTTTAGGCATAGACAAATTCAGTGCACACTGGAGGGGTAGCCCTCTAGTGAGGGATTTGTCTAGATCTGAAATGGCATGGATTCATAGAGTGCGTTGCTACACCCCTTATGGCCTCAATGTGGATGTAGATTTGAATGCCTTTATAGATAACAGCTAATATAGGTATTTTGTGAACCGACTCTGAGTTCTCCTAAGCCAGTAGAAAAGACACACTAAGATTGAGATATAGTTGTTATATATCAGTCATAACCTGACACACACTGTGTTTACAGGCGATCTGGGAATGAGATTCAGTTTCCACCCAACTTCCTGTTTAGTATTAATCCCCTATAGAGATCTGACTGAGGGAGATAATAATAAGAAAGATCTATAAGGGACACTGACGTTTAGTATATTTTGTCAGTGACCACCTTTGTTCAATTTCTGGTAGAAATCCTTTTTTCCTTTTCCTGTTTTTCTTTTTTGGATATATAGGGAGTTGAACTGGTGGATTCTTCCCTGGACCAAATTTTTTTTAAAGCATAAATATTATGCCCATCCTAACCAGCCCTTTTTTGTATTGTTATACAAATAAGGGACGTGGGTATGGCCCTTTTAAATATTGCCAAACCAACAATAGAACAATTGGGAAATGATTTCTGGGTGCGCCCGTATCCATTGAGGGTACCCTGAAATGAATCATAATTAGCACTTGGCCGGGAGATTCAATAAGATTATCTGTTATAATCTAACCAAAGGCTGAGGAGCTTAAAGGGTTAATGGCGGTTATGGACATACCGTGCTTTCAATTTCCCTTTGTTTTTAATTTTAATTTATATTTATACCACATAATATCTAGGATAATGCAATAAGATAGTGACACTATAATACGTGACGCAACAACATCTTATTGCAACACGATTTGCATAAATAGGACGGGTCAGGTCATTCTGGCACGGTACCTAATAATACTTTAGTTGTTCACTAGAGATTAAGCCAATCGACACATCTAGTTGGTTATAGAACCACCCATTTATCAGAGCAGCGAATCAGTGACATAAAGAGGGCGACTACCCTAGTCAATGATGGCTGAAGAGAGCTCAGAAAGGGGAGTGTTGTAGGCTGTACCAAGTATATCAGGCGGTGAGTCAGCACGCCGCCCGTGCCCCAGGAAGACGTCACATTTTGACGAAACGACGTAGGGTGAGCGGCGTGCTGACGTCACCTCCTTCTCCCGTCCATTCCAGGAAGCGACGGGCAGTGAGAAAAGTAAGAGAGCCGGCCGGCTCGAAAAGATTTAAAACAACCGCTCTGTTATTGCTTTTAAAATGTGAGTTTGTTACTTTTTAGAGAATTTTAAATTAAAAAGGTGAAACTGTATTGCGCTATGGTGTCCCTTTCTTTTGCATGGCATTTAACCCTTATTGAGTGAAAACTAAGGGATCCCGTACAAAAGATCATTTTCCATAAGAACAACCTGACGATTGTGTCCCTGAGAAGCCAGGATAAAGACCCAGGCAGGGGTATATGCCATACGCCCATCTGGTCTCTCTAATACAGGGACCAGACTAGCTGGTAAGCGGCTAATTTTACCATTTGGTGGAGGATCTCTGGTTTTTGCTATCTCACCATCCTTTCAGTGCGTGTTGGATGTCCCAGATGGGAATTACCACTAATATAGTTTGAATCTTGTGGTGGACTTTTCCTTGCATGAACTGGTTTTCTCCGTGC
Organism: Lithobates sylvaticus; assembly: GCA_028564925.1. NCBI lineage: Eukaryota > Metazoa > Chordata > Amphibia > Anura > Ranidae > Lithobates > Lithobates sylvaticus. Next base: position 104,548,449 of record CM053035.1, read on the forward strand.
AAATGTCATCTTCTCTAATTTTGGACTTTTATTGTTCTTTATGACACCTTAATAGATCTCAATTCACTGTGAAATACACTTTGGGATTTGGATCTCTGTTGTTCTATATGACATCCTACCAGAGTTTGAATTATTGTATTATTTTTATGGTTTGTCACACCCAACAATTTTCAACGTATCACAGAGTGGTGGATAAGAGAGGGTGAATAAGTATTTCTAATTTTTTCAGATAAAGATAGTTTGAAAAAAAATTTTTTTCCCAGCACAACACAATGTGGATGGGATAATTGAACGTATTTATTGCATTTTTTTTATTTTATTTGTTTTCAGCGCAGCCTTTTTTCCTATATTCTGTTTTATGTGTGTATCTCACATCAGGTTGCAGCAGAATTTTTTATTAATTTATATAGTTTATCCATTTATATCACTAATTTTTATAAAATTAGTCACGTATAAGACAAAAACTTTTTTGAGACAGCGCTGTTACCCCACGACATATATACTATTACACAGATACGACATAACAGCAGCAGTCTCACACTTTCACGGTGTAATCCTACCTTTCAAATCACGGTATAGGTAGAATTTTTTCACATTTTCACATCTCTTTATATTATATTATTTAAAATGGATGTTTTTGAATACAGAGCATCCAAAAAGGTCAACCTTGAGGGTGTATTCGAAATGTATAAGGAGAGTGATGGGGATTTGGGGGGACTGTTTGTAAGACTTAAAAATCTCATGGTCTCAGAGGTCCATACACAGTGGGATATAGCATTCCTAGAGACCTATATTAGGCTTAAAATGGTCCCTAGGAGTCTACGCTGGCAAGTTTGCCCCCAAAAGGGGGAAACTGAACTAGAGGAATGGTTCCGCTACTTTAATGAGGCTGGAGTCAGCTTCCTCCAGTTCTTAGTCGATAGAAAGAATAGTAAGCTAGTAAGGCTCGACGGGGAAATTAAGACTATTAAAGATAGTCTCCTTATATACAAAGATAAAGAAGAATACAAGGAAAGGTCTAATAACCTCTTAAAAACACTTGATAAGGAAGAAAAGGAACAAAGAATCAAAAAGAGGAAAAAATATAATAGAGACTTTGCTGACTATCAAGCCACGAATGTGTTTGAGTGGCAGAAAAAATTGATAGCTGAGGAGAGTGGTAAATCAGACTCTAGGATGGAGGCTATAACACAGGGGGATGAACCCCCGGTGGCCCCACCGTATGCAGTGCAGCATCTGCCTACTGGTATTCAACCTCCAAAGAATTCTAAGAAATTCCAAAATAAGATAGGAAAAAAGAGTATTAACAATCATAAAAAGACAGCTTATCAATCACCCAGGGGACACCCAAATCAAAGTAGGGTGGGTGAGCCAAGAGATAGCTCTACTTGGAACCATCCCTCACAACAAAGACCTACAGGTAACAATAATTACGATCAATTTATCCCTTATCGTCAAATACAGGGCCAATTTAATCAATATGGTCCTACATTTGACCAATACATTCCATATGGTCAAGCACAACCATCTAACTATAAAAGGGATTACTCGTACCAGAGTCAAGGCCCTGAGAGACCTTACTTAAATGATTACGGACACCCCCCCTCATATCATCGGGACAATCAGGGCCCACACTATGGTGGTCAATTTCGGGATTATAGGGATATAGGAGATCATACTGGTGTTGACGATATTCAAAACCGGTTTTTCCCCCTGAGAGACAGGCAGGGCCCTCCACAGGCTCCACCTAATGACCTGGAAACGGGTGGAAGGACTAGAGACCTACGAAATTATGGTCCACCCAGAACCCCCCAAGCCGGCCCTAGTATGGGAAGCCAGGAACAGTCAAATTGGGGTTTTCCCAGGGCCACTCAGGGAATAAAAAGGCCCGTAGAAGGCAAAGAGGAGTCAGAGGGGGGAGGAGAGCACAATTACAAAAAACCAAGGAAGTAAATGGAGAAGGAATATTTAACCTCAGTTCACAGATTCTTACCAAA
>CM053035.1:104550945-104979959 GCA_028564925.1 Lithobates sylvaticus
ATCCCCACTCTAAGCTATCGAAAGCTTTAACCACATCTAGAGCCATGACTGCCCTTGTACCGGTGTTCTCTATTGGTATCTGTAGGTTAAGGTACAGCCTTCTGATATTCATACTGGTAGATCTGCAGGGTATGAATCCTGTTTGGTCAGGGTGTATTAGTCTAGAGATGATTTTATTTAGTCTAATTGCCATTACTTTGGCTAATATTTTAGCATCCGAGCAAAGTAGGGAGATGGGTCTATAAGATTTGGTCTCTAGCGGGTCCTTCCCCTCTTTATGCAGGACTATTATCGTTGCCTCTGTCATAGACGTCGGCAATTTCCCCTCCTCCTTTGCCCAGTTTAATACCTTAAGAAGTTCTGGTAATAGGATTTTCCCATATTGCTTGTAGGTTTCCGCAGGGAGACCATCTGGTCCTGGTGACTTCTGATTGGCCATTTCTTTCACCGCCAGCTGGATTTCCTCCAGCGTTAACGGTGCCTCCATTACCTCCCTTTCTTCTTCAGTGAGAACCGTGATTTCGGCATTTCTAAAAAATGTGTCTCCTTCCCCTTCCTCCATCGTCCCCCGAGATCTATATAATTTCTCATAGTATAATCTAAAGGTGTCTGTAATTACTGAAGTCTTTGATGAAATTTCTCCTTTCTCCGTCCTAATCGCAGGGACGGTGGAGGGAGGGGAACTAGCTCTCACTAACTGTGCCAGCATCTTTCCAACCCTTTCCCCCTCCCCATAGGCAACTTGTTTCTGAAACAATCTCTTGTTCTCTGATTTCCTAATAACTACTTCTTTATATTCCTGTTGTTTAGTTAGCCATCTACTTTGTTTTTCTGGGGTAGGGTCTTTAACATATTCTCTTTCTGCTTTCATCAGCTCCATCTTACTATTCTCCCATTCTCTTGAGGACTTTTTGATTTTTGAAACTAGTTGGATAAGGATACCTCGCAAATAGGCCTTCAGTGCATCCCACATTACTCCTTTTGTCACTGTCTCTTTGTTAAACTCTATAAATTCTTCCAGTTTTAATAACACCTCCTTTGGGTCCCCAATTATTTCGAACCAAACTGGATTCATTTTCCATGTTCTAGGAGGTCTTTTCCCTTCTAAATTTATTGAAACAATCAGCAAGGCGTGATCCGATACCCCCCTAGGCTGGTATTCTATATCCCTTACTGTTTGACATGCTTCTCCATTTCCCAGAGCTAAGTCGATCCGAGAGAGTGTAGAATAGGAGCTTGAGAAACACGAGAATTGAGTTATTCACTTTAAGTTCATCACAGAGGACCACGTTTTATGGAAAATAAATTTAATCTGAATCATGGGGATTTGTTGCCTTCCTTAGGATTGTGTATATAAGATTGTATGATTTTTGTTTACCTTTTATTGGTTGAACTAGATGTACTTGTGTCTTTTTTTCAAACAGACTAACTATGTAATTATGTAAATATACTGCAGTATTCCTAACTTTTACCACATTTAAGCCACATCTACCTTGCACCTGTTCTGAGACTATACCGTACGTATACCATACCTATACCACACGCAGATTAACTGGGACTGTCGTTAATTGCAAAGACACTCTTAGGAGGCCCCAACAATTGCCGGCAGAAGAACGTCTCAAATGCTGCCCCTTTCGTAATAATTATTCTGCAAACCCCCTTTGTTCCCCTGTTCTCTCCCCTATCATCTTCCTTTTCTTTTGGACAGTGCATACCCAGTCTGCCTATGGCTAGCATCTCCGCCATAAATGCACTCTCACAATATAGTTCCAGCACTCTGTAGATTAAACGCTTGATCAAGGGAGACTTGTACCCCCTTCCTAACCGGGCCAATTTTCAGCTTTCAGTGCTCTCACACTTTGAATGACAATTACTCAGTCATGCAACACTGTACCCATATGAAAGTTGTGTCCTTTTTTCACATAAATAGTTTTCTTTTATTGCTATTTAATCACCACTGTTTTTTTTTTTTTTTTTGCACTATAAATAAAAAAAAGACTAAACATTTTGTAATAAAATTCATTTTTCTTTGTTTCTGTTATAAAATTTCACACATTTGTAATTTGTCCTCATACATTTTGGCCACAATTTATACTGCTACATATCTTTTGTAAAAATAACCAAAATCAGTGTATATTATTTGGTCTTTGTGAAGGTTATATAGAGTCTACAAGCTATGGTGCCAATTATTGAAAATGGATCACACCTGATGTACTGACAGTCTATCTCATTTTTTGAGACATTAACAAGCCAGTAAAGTACAAATACCCCCCAAATGACCCCTTTTTGGAAAGTAGACATTCCAAGATATTTAGTAAGAGGCATGGTGAGTTTTTTCAAGTTGTAATTTTTTCCCAAAATTCTTTGCATAATGAAGATTTATTTTTTCCCCCCACAAAATTGTCATATTAACAGGTTATTTCTCTTACACAGCATATGCATACTTGCAACTACATGCCAAAACACATTCTGCTTCTCTTCCTGAGTATGGAAATACCACATGTGTGAGACTTTTACACAGCCTGGCCACTAAGAGAGGCCAAACATGCAGGGAGCACTGATGGGTGTTCTAGGGACATAAATTACACATCTCATTTCTTGACTACCTATTACACTTTTTGAAGGCCCTGGAGCACCAGGACAATGAAAACGCCCACAAAATGACCCAATTTTGGAAAACAAACACCCCAATGTATATTCTATGAGGCATAATGAGTCTTTTGAACATGTCACTTTTTTTCCACAAGTTTTTGGAAAATGTGGAAAGAAAATGAAAACACATTTTGTTTACACATTTTTACCACACTGACGGGTGCTGATGAGGATCCACAGATAGGCTGGCACTGATGAGCACTCACTGATGGGCACTGACGTGCACTATTAGGCACTGATGAGTACTAATAGGGCACTGTAGTGTACTGATGGTACTGTAGGGCACTAATGACACTGAAGAGCACTGATAAGCAATCACTGATGGCACTGACGTGCACTGATGGCACTGATAAACACTCACTAATGGGCACTGATGAGCACTGTAGGGGCACTGATGAGCACTGTAGTGGCACTTTAGGGCACTGATGAGCACTGTAGTGGCACCGTGGGGCACTGACGAGCCTTTTAGTTGTACTGATAAGCACTGTAGTGGCACTAATGGCACTTATGGCACTGTAGGGCACTGATGGCACTGTAGTGTCACTGATGGCACTGTAATGGCACTTAGGGCACTGTAGGGCAATGATGGCACTGTAGGGGCACCGATGGGACTGTAGTGGCACTGATGGGCACTGCAGTGACACGGATGGCACTGTAGGGCATTGATGTGGCACTGATAAGCTCTGTAATGACACTGATGGCACTGATGGGCACTGTTATGGCACTGATGGCACTCCAAATGCAGCCATCTCACGCTGCTGCACTGTGTCTCCCTCCTCTCCTCACACGCAGTATCAGTGTGAGGAGAGAGCTAAACCGGACATGACACCAGTTTGTTGACTTTGGACACAGCGATCACGTGGTAAAGGGCTGCTGTGATTGTCCCTTTACCCCGAACTGTGATGCGCTGGGTCCCAGCAATTGCGGACATTTTTGGATGCGTGCCCCAGGGGGCGCAGGAGAATCGTGTGCACAAGAAGACATCAATAGATGCCCTCCTAGAACTAGCTGGCCACGCTGTAGCCGTCATTCGTACTAAATATTACTTACAGTGATTTCCAGTGATATTGTATGTTTGTTCACTCCTTCACAACTTGGTGTGCCAGAGGGGTTGAGGTTCTTAAGAAGGTTGAGGCAAAGAACAGAGAAACCATCCTATCTAGCAGCTCCTACAGCGGGTAGCACTACATTTCATAAGCTTTTATTCTCCTTTATTTTCACCTTGTTATCCGGCCTGTAAGTCTGTTATTTTTCAACGTTTCTTAGCAGACCAAGCTGTCCAGAAAAAGTGTCAGTTAGACAATTGAGGTAGGTCCTTGTAGCATGGTGTGGAGTTCCCCTTAATATTCTAACCAGATCCTTATTCAGGCATGTAGTCTGGTTGAGCAAAGATTGTATTATACCAGGCCATGTGCTTGGCAACTTTGGGGAGGGGAATCTTGCAATAGGGGTAAGTAAAGCCCCCCCACTTCTTACAAGGCACATTGGTACAATGTTAAGGGACAAAGGCTTCTTCCCCACATCCAATCCCTAAATGGATATGTTTTTTTTGGAGGGACTTTGATGATATGGGGCGCCCAGATATCCAACACCTCCCACCAGGCGAGTGAGTATAGTGGAACTCAGAAAATTCTTTAATAATTTTACAGAAAATTAATGTAAACTACATCCCTTATGTAAATCTATAGTTAATCACGTCATCACATCACGTCATCCAGTGATGTAAATCCATCATCAGTCATTATGACCTGCCGCCTAATGAGGTTTCTCCGCCACCCAATGATGTTTGTCATGACCAAAATCCTTTGACTTAGTCGATTGGGGTTAAATAAAAGAGGTCTTATGATTATTGGGTTTTGGGTCTAAGTCCCTACAATGGATATCTACTCTGTACAGCTCTGAAGATTGGCACATATCAAAGGGTTTCTTTGATATTTTTATTGGAAGAAGACAAAGCTGCCGCTTGTCTCTGGGCCTCTTTGCATTGATGATGGAACTCATGGCTATGGCCCTCAGTATCTCCCAAGATGTACAAGCAGGACCCTCTGATTCCTCCTGTATTAAATTGTATTATAACTGTACTGTCTGCCCTCATGTTGTAAAACAATGCACAAACTGAATGTAAATCCTAAGAATAAAAAACAGTGCAGCATTAAGAAAATTCCACCAAATGATAAATGATCAGAAGCAATAAATGTAAATACACATACAGCACACAGTTAATGAACAGAAGAAGTTGTTTAATTATAAATCCATGATTTTTTGAGAGACATATGAGCTTAAAAGAAAAATGTCCATAGAAGCAGATTCACCTAAAAAAATCTTCCTCCTCGTAGGCCCCACGGTGACGTCATCACGTGATCTTATCCTGATTGGTCAATGTACGAGTGAGCCCGGAGGGAAGCCTGTAGGAATGCCGTAAATCTCTGCCACATGTCCGGATTGTATTTTATGCTGATTTTATATCAGATTCTCGTAAGTGCAATCTTTATTCTTACCAAAAAATGGAAGCGCTTTCTTGCTTTTGTTTTTTGCGTAACATTGGAGCAGTGTGAGCGGATGGAGCTACTTATGGTTTGAGGTAGACCTTATTTCCCTGTGCCCCATTTGACCACCTGTAATTCAGTGGTCATTTACCTCTGGTAAGCAGTTTGTATTGAGTAGGGATGGGCCCGGTGCTCGATGCGAACCCATGTTCGCATCGAGCACCGGGTGTTCGCTCGCTCGGCGAGCCCAGAACTATTTTGGCCGCTCGCATCACGTAGACTCGGCCCCCTTCCGTGAGTTTGTTCAATGTGCGGTTCCTCAGTGGCAGGTTCCCAAACGCCACTTTTTCTCACGGAAGGCGATTCCGTCTCTCTACCGGCATGTGGAAGGCAATGTCCATGCCTCGCTGGACAGGGCGGTCAGCGGTAAGGTGCATATTACCGCTGACTCATGGTCCAGCAGGCATGGACAGGGACGGTACCTTTCTTTCACGGCCCATTGGGTCACTCTATTGGCAGCTGGGAGGGATGCAGGACAAGGTGCAGTAGTGTTGGAGGTTGTTCCGCCACCACGCCTCCAAAACGCTACTACTGCTACTGGTTGTGACACATCTCTCTCCTCCACCCCCTCCTCTTCTTCTTCCTCCAGTGCTCTGTCCTTGGAACCAGCGGTGCTCCGTAGGCGTACAAGGGGCTACGCAAGTACGCAGGCAAAAAGATGCCATGCCGTGCTTGCGCTGGTGTGTTTGGGGGACAGGAGCCACACTGGGCCAGAGGTTCTGGCAGCTCTGCAGGGGCAGGCCGAGAGGTGGTTGACGCCACGTCAGCTTAAGCCAGGAATGGTCGTTTCTGACAATGGCACCAACCTCCTCTCCGCCCTGCGACAGGGGCAGCTCACCCATGTGCCCTGCATGGCTCACGTCCTCAACCTGGTGGTGCAGCGGTTCTTGGACAGGTTCCCAGGCTTACAGGATGTCCTGAGGCAGGCCAGGAAAGTCTGTGTGCATTTCCGCCGATCTTATAATGCCAGTGCTCGGCTGACTGAGCTGCAAAAGGAGCTGAACCTGCCCAAGAACCGCCTAATATGTGACATGCCCACCAGGTGGAACTCAACGTTGGCCATGCTGCAGCGACTGCACACGCAGCAGAGGGCCATCAATGAGTACCTTTGCGACTACGGCACCAGGACAGGGTCAGGGGAGCTTGGTTTTTTTTCCCCACGTCAGTGGAGCATGATCAGGGATGCATGCACTGTCCTCTCACCATTTGAGGAGGCCACGAGGATGGTGAGCAGTGACAGTGCATGCATCAGTGACACTGTACCTCTTGTCCACCTGTTGGAGCATACGCTGCGTGGGATAATGGACAGGGCACTTGAGGCAGAACAGAGGCAGGAAGAGGAGGACTTCCTTGCCTCTCAAGGCCCCCTTTATCCGGACAGTGTTCCTTCTGTCCCACCCATCACACAGGAAGAGGATGAGGAGGAGGAGGAGGAGGAGGATTGTGTGAGCATGGAGGTGGAGCCTGGCACTCAGCATCAGCAGCAGCAGTCTTTTAGGGATGATGTACAGTCCCAACAAACCAGTGGACTTGTACGTGGCTGGGAGGAGGTGGCTGGCGATCATGTCATCCTCAGTGACCCAGAAGACTCCGGACCGAATGCCTCAGCTAACCTACGCTGCATGGCCTCCCTGATCCTGCAAAGCCTGCGGAAGGATCCTCGTGTTCTTCGGATCAAGGAGAGGGACCATTACTGGCTGGCCACTCTCCTTGATCCGCGGTACAAGGGTAAGGTTGCGGACCTTATCTTGCCGTCGCAGAGGGAGCAGAGGATGAGACATCTCAGGGAGGCCTTGCAGAAAGGTCTGTGCAACGCGTTCCCAGAAACTGGGAGGTTACAAACTCCTGGTCCTGGGCGACGAGTTGCTGAGGCTTCGGTCAGTAGCAGAAGGAGCGGTGGGGAAGGTGGACGTCTGACCGATGCGTTCAGACAATTTTTTAGTCCGCAGCCCCAAGGTATGATCGGTTCCAGCAACCATCGCCAGCGTCTGATATACATGGTGCAGGAATACCTTGGGGCAAGGTCAGACTTGGACACCTTTCCCACCGAAAATCCTCTGGCTTACTGGGTCCTGAGGATGGATCACTGGCCAGAGCTTGCACAGTATGCAATTGAGCTACTGGCCTGTCCTGCCTCCAGCGTTCTTTCCGAACGCACATTCAGTGCTGCTGGAGGATTTGTCACTGATCATAGGGTGCGCCTGTCCACCGCCTCGGTTGATCGACTGACCTTCATCAAAATGAATCAGTCTTGGATCACCACCAGCTACCAGGCACCTGAGGCGGATATAACCGAATAATTTATAATGTCACATCCCTTCAAGACTGCCTATGCTGATGCTGAGTGACTGTCCTCTTATGTTCACTGACTATCCTCTTCCTCCTCCTCAATGATCCATGCCACCACACCAGTGCCTAAGGCACAATTTTCAGCCCCTGTTTAACAGGGGCGTGTACATACAATTTTTATAAAAAAATGCTTCGCAACACGTGTGACTGCTGTGCTCCAAGTACAGTATCTGTGAGGGGTTGCAGTGTTGTGGCACCAGCACCAGTGCCTAAGGCACAATTTTTCAGCCCCTGTTTAACAGGGGCGTGTACTTACAATTTTTAAAAAAAAATGCTTCGCAACACGTGTGACTGCTGTGCTCCAAGTACAGTATCTGTGAGGGGTTGCAGTGTTGTGGCACCAGCACCAGTGCCTAAGGCACAATTTTTCAGCCCCTGTTTAACAGGGGCGTGTACTTACAATTTTAAAAAAAAATGCTTCGCAACACGTGTGACTGCTGTGCTCCAAGTACAGTATCTGTGAGGGGTTGCAGTGTTGTGGCACCAGCACCAGTGCCTAAGGCACAATTTTTCAGCCCCTGTTTAACAGGGGCGGGTAATTACAATTTTTAAAAAAAATGCTTCACAACACGTGTGACTGCTGTGCTCCAAGTACAGTATCTGTGAGGGGTTGCAGTGTTGTGGCACCAGCACCAGTGCCTATGGCACAATTTTTCAGCCCCTGTTTAACAGGGGCGGGTAATTACAATTTTTAAAAAAAATGCTTCACAACACGTGTGACTGCTGTGCTCCAAGTACAGTATCTGCGAGGGGTTGCAGTGTTGTGGCACCAGCACCAGTGCCTAAGGCACAATTTTTCAGCCCCTGTTTAACAGGGGCGGGTAATTACAAATCTTGATCTAATAGTTCACAGCAGGGCCCATTCCTGCACCCACCAAGAGTAACTATGAGGGCCTACAGTCTTGTGGCAACACCGTCCACCACCACCGCCAAAGGCCCAATTTTTCTGCCCTGTTCATCAGGTGCTTGCAATAACAAATCTTGATCTAATAACTCACAGCAGGGCCCATTCCTGCGCCCACCAAGAGTAACTATGAGGGCCTACAGTCTTGTGGCAACACCGTCCACCACCACCGCCAAAGGCCCAATTTTTCTGCCCTGTTCATCAGGTGCTTGCAATTACAAATCTTGATCTAATAACTCACAGCAGGGCCCATTCCTGCGCCCACCAAGAGTAACTGTGAGAGCTTACAGTCTTGTGGCAACACCGTCCACCACCACCACCACCCCCAATTTTTCTGCCCTGTTCAACAGGTGCATGCAATTACAAATCTTGATCTATTAACTCACAGCAGGGCCCATTCCTGTGCCCACCAGTCTTGTGGCTACACCAACATCTAATAGGGCAAATTTCTGCAGAGTATATACGCCAGGCCCCTACTTTCAAACATCCAACTTACAAACGACTCCTACTTGCAAATGGAAAGAGAAAACAGGAAGTGAGAGGAAATCTACCCCTAGGAAGGGAAATTCTATCCTGTTAGATTTAATTTGGGAAAAAGGTATCTCCTCTCTACTGATACTTTATCACCAATCCTTGTTTCAATTAAAACCCCACTTTTTCCAAAAACATTTGTCATTGGGACGGAAAGTGAGGTGACATGTTCTGAACAGATGTGCAAAGACAGCAAATGTTACAGGGGTGATAACCCCTCCCTATGTTCTCCAAAAAGCTTAAAAATAGATTTTTTTGGGATGGAGCTACACTTCATAATGTACCTGTTCAGATTCTACTTAAGAACAAACCTAAAGCCGCAAGTGGTTTTAAATGGCTTCTTTTTTTCCTTTACAAATGTCATTTTGTGCAAGGACAGTTCTAAACACGGGAAACACATGCCACTTCACAGGCATACTTTAGACACCCCCCAGGTACGATATTTAAAGGAAAATTTCACTTTTTTTTTTTCACTTTATGCATCATTAAAATGACTGCTCCCGAAAAAACGTTAGTTTTTAAAAGTTCTTTTTGCATTGATATATGTCCCCTGGGGCAGGACCCGGGTCCCCAAACCTGTTTTATGACATTAACATGCATATTGGCCGTTGTAATTAGCACTTTTGATTTCGAACGTTCGCGTCCATTATAACGTATAGGGTTCGAAAATTCGCGCGAACTTTCGGTCCGTTCGAAGGTTCTGGTGCGAACCGAACCCGGGGGTGTTCGGCTCATCCCTAGTATTGAGTGTGGAGCAGGATTGTCTCTGTTTACCTCTTTGGTTCATTATCACATATTCTCCTCTTCACCTGCGGTGTGTTCTTTCATATGGAGCTCATATGTCTCTCAAAATTTCATGAATTTATAATTGTAAAACTTCTTCTGTTTATTACATGTGTGTTGTATATGTATTTACATTTATTGGTTTTGATTATTTTTATCTGTTATATTAGGAGGTGTATGATCTTGGGGATTAATTATTTTAGTGTTTGTTGAACATAAGTAACTGTTGGGCTGGCAAGGTTGGTGAGGTTGGCCATACTAGAATTATGCCTAGTTGTATTCTGTTTCTTTTATGCTTGCCTGCTGAGGAATATTATCTGCAGTTTTAGCAGTTATTTTTCTTTTCTACTGTGCAACTGATTTTTGTATATGTACTCTTCCACCTGGTAAAAATTAAATAAAAAACAATGAAAAAAATATGACCATACCCAAATATGGTCAATTACATCACCCAGGATCCCCAGCTGTTTGTTGACATGCTAAAAGCAATAGGAATTGTGTAATTTGCGATGGGAATAGTGGTGGGCCATTGTGGTGGTGGGTTGTCGTTTACTTTTTTTTCTGTAAGGGTAGACATTTGTCTAAATCTCCCTTTCCTCTGAAGCCCCATCTGCATTCAGATCACGCTTCAGAGGCTACTGACAGCGGGTGAGGAAGTGATGTGACGCATCTTCACCACCTGTTTTAACCCCATTTTTGTTGACAAATATGCTACTATATATGCTATTTTTGGCGCTTCCTTGCTTACGTGAATATGTAGCGTTTAGCAGGCTGACTGCCGATCGCTACGTGTCAGGGAAACTTTGCAATGGGGTGGGAGTGATGAGCTGTCAGTGCTAATGCAGCTGGTGTAGAGGTCCAGGGATTTGAAATCCCCACTATTTTCCCCTTTTTCAGATGGGTTTCAGGGACGGGTTGGAGCAATTCTCTGTGCGGGCACTGACCAATCAGAATTGCTAATTAGTGTCTCTGAGCTAACTGTCCTTAGTGAGAATTTGATGGCCAAATATGAATTTTTATGACTTCCTATTCCCCAAACCTCATTGCCACTACATACCCTTCAGAAAAAAAGGTATCCCAAGACAAATGAATGATCAGAAAACTTCACCCGGTCTGAGGAGACATAGTAAAATTTGGAGACAAGGGAACTAAGCCTTGGTCTTAGTCCCTAAGAGAATACTCAGAACCAGGATAGAAAACCTTTAAACTAAGAATGATAGTTCTACATGATAAAGATGATTAATCTAAGTTTTCTAAATTATTATCAAATGCTTTAATAACTATTCCTGCCTCTGTGAACTCCACCCCCCTTCCCTCACTCCATAGTCCATTTTTTACGCCTTATCTGTCTCATTTTTATTTCCCTGTGCTTTTCTCTCTTGCCTAACTGACACATACTGTTATCTTAAAGTGGACCTTGCACGGGCACAGAAGCTAATTGATTTGAATGAGGCAGTGGCTTTTGGTGCCAGGCATTTGTGAACAAAGCCAAGAACTGCACAAGCCCCAGGCTTTACATTCTTGTGTGATTTCTAAGCCAGTAGTTCAGTCTAGTAACTAGATGCTGACCCTGCATGTTGCTGAAAGAGGAAATAAACCCTGATGGGTTTTACTTCCTCTTTTTCCCCCTGCAAAGTAAAAGCATAATGGCATTGCATACTAGCCCATTATGTGCCACTTACCTGCAAACGAAGCCTGCGCTGTCCCCGCTGGTGGCCGCATCTATCTTCGCCCCTCTTCCTTTCTGGGGCCGCAGACTCCAGCTCTGTGACTAGCCAGAGTCACGTGACGTCACTCCCGCACATGCACGGCACTGGCCGTTTCTTCACAGCGCATGCACCGATGACATTATCGGCGCACTACAAGGTAAATATCTCCTAAACGTGCGCCGTAAATGTATTTGCTGTACCTTTAGGTAAGCCTTAATATAGGCTTACCTATAGGTACAACTTCCGCATTGGGAGTATACAACCACTTTAAATAAAGTTGGTGCTGCTTGTAGCACTTCCCCTAGAGGAGAAATTTAATTATTTTGTGATTTCTCTGCACACCTGAAGATGACAAAACTCTCTCACCCAGCATTTATGGACACACTTTGAGGTATTTTAAAGAATTAATTAAGCCAAGCATAGCATGAAAGAAGAGATTTAGTAAGTGTACTTATACAAGCAATAAGTAAGAAAACAACCAGTGGTGACTGGTGGGTTTTTCTTTTGGGGGGGGGGGTGGCAAACAGCACCCCCCCAGGTGGCCCACAGCATGGCACTGACACCATCCCCCTTCAGGGAGGCCGGCGGTGCGGCACTGACAACCACCCCACCCCCCCAGGCGGCTGGCGGTCAGGCACTTACCTGATCTAGGGCTGGCCCAGGCTGTGGTGTCCTCTCCTCCTCTCCCGCGACTTCCTCCGCCGTGTGTCTTCTCTCTGTTCCTCCCAAGCGCTAGGCATCCAATAGGATCGCCTGATGCTTTGGCCAATTGTAAAACAGGTGTCATGACCTGCCCCTTGATTGGTGGAGAGGGACTTTAGTGTGAAGATAGCAAAAATTCATTTGCAATCATCACACAACTGGGTGGGCTCATTTGAAGCCTAGTAGAGCCTGTGTCTCTAATCAGGTGCTTCAAAAAAACACTCTCCCTGCATTGGAATCAATAGTCCGGCACCCTGTTATGTAGATCAGGGTGCCGGACGCATGGATAGGAGGGGGCGGCGCTGAAAATATGGTTAAACACCTGTAGTATTCTGATTAACAGTAGATAACAGAACTGAACTGCCTTTACCTAGCAGCAGTATATAAAGACAGTCCTAATTTGCTATAATAGTCCTCGTTTTACCCCACTTGCCAGTGAACAACGAAAATACATTTTTTGGCTGGGAGAGTTGGAGCCTTAGAAGAAATCTCAACGGTTCCCTGCAGACAACAGAGTAACTTGTATGATGTTATTCTCTTACCGGTCTTACCAGATGCCCTTCTGTGTCTCCAAACACATGCTCTGACAGGGATAGAGCACATGTCCAAGTCCTCAAATAGGGACAGAAGTTGCGTTGAGTTTTCTCTTCCAATCCTGCTGAGACAATCCCTCTTTTCCTTCCTTACAAGTAGTGGGAGTGCTCTCTCTCTGTCATTTTGTTCTCTGAGTTCTCACCTGATTGTGGTCAGCTATGGCAGGAATCCATTCCTCCAGAAGCAACAGCACCGTCTCTCTTTTCCACACAACTGCTTACTTACATGACCTTCCCTTCACATATAACATTGCACAGAGTATGATGGCAGAAGCAGTCTCTGATGAGCCCTCTTCCTTTTCCACAGCAGCAGATAGTTCCGGCAAACTCTGGCCACACACCACTGTTCTCCCTTAACTGGAAACTTGTGGTGTTCTCTCTCAGCTGCTCAGCACAGGAAAATGGTTGCAGCAGCACATGGTCCCCATTCTGCAGACTGGTGACACAACAGAGCTCTCTTTCTCCAGCAGCCCAGTTCACTATCCCCTTGCTCTGTTGCATCAGCCAATAACTATCCTCATGACCCAGCCAAGATGGCTTTCCCCTGCACTGAAGACACTCCATAGACAAGCTTTACAGAGCGGTCTCCATAAAGATGGCTGCTACACTTCTGCATTAATGAATATTCAGTTTAACTCTGTCCACACTGCAGAAGGATAATACAGCAGCAACAAAGGAAGAGATTTCACAGCAGTTATCAGCTACAGTCCCTGTTTCTTAACCTAAAAAATAAATAGGCGGTACAAAAAAGGTACAGTACTACCATTTTAATTACAATAGCAAATGAAGGGAATACATGCTCATTCATATTTACATTTATGAATACTTATGTAGGACTAACATGGGGCAAACTACGCTTTTGATACAAGCCTAAAAGACTGCACTGTTAAAAAAGGTGCCCTGTTGGAGAAAGCCTGCCTTATTCAGGTGAAAATATGCATATGTTTTCCTTTAATATTTGTAATTTAGAGAGGAACTAAACTCTGGAAACTGTGCAAAAAAACAAAAAAAACAAGCAGAGGGCACAGGACTAGTCACCAGTATTGTCTGTGGTCTACTTGCAGCTAATCTTTTCTTCAGCACAGAGTTAGCGTGCTTTGTTCTGCACTGTGTGGAGACAGCCATCTTGGTAGATGCTTCCACATGTTAGACCCTCCAGCATGGAGAACAGTGAGCAACACAGTAGTGACATCACCAAATTAATAGAACCGGCCGTAGCTTAAGGGGATGTTTCACAAGGGCTGTCCGATCAGGTCCGCCAGTCAGTTTTTCAGGCGGAGCTGATCAGACCCTGCAGTCTCCTCTCCTCATGGAGCACTGACACCCACCGCCATCTGATCCTATTTTCTGTTCGTCCAGAGGATTGGATGGAATGGAAATGGACAGGCGGTCTGTATACGATTTCCCCATTGAAAAGAGCGGGACTGTGTCCGCGTCCGCTCTGCACACTGGGGCGGACATGGAACTGTCATCCACCTACTCAGTGGGGATCAGTGGAGCGATCACCCGCTAAACAAGCGGATTCCGTTAAGCCTGTGTGAAAGGGGCCTAAATACTATAATTTAAATAATCAGCTACAGAACAGGTGTGCCTAGGCACCCTCATATACAAGGAAGTCTATTACTATTTTTCAGGAAGAATTCCAGACAAAAAGGTACATTTTCAGGGTACTGCTTAGGCACACATCTTCCCTTCACCATAGCAAATGTTAACTTTTTGAGTTCAGTTTCACTGTAATTGCAGACTGCATCATGTACAGTGAGGTAAAAGCTGAACACTCTGACCAGTTTGTCTATGAGGTTGTACTTTACTTTGTTGTGCATACACAACATACTATCAAAATGGATATCATTTAGGACAAAAGTTACATTGTGACAGCGATACTATAGCCAGCATCACAGGCAAGAATATTAAGATGGACTAGCACATGACATTGGTGTGAAACATCACTTTAACAGAGAATAAATATGGTTCTGGGGAGATTTCAAAAGCAAAGTCCCCCCCCCCCCCCCCCCCAACACACTGCATATTCTTGCATTTGCCTTGGTATAGTCCTTAGTGTGGGGGCTTAGCTAGTTCTCTAAGGCCTCACTTTACTCATTTTATGATCCTTTACATATGCAAAGTAAAGCCTTGCATTAATTAGCCTACTGTTGCTATTGTTTACATAAATTAGACTGACACTCTTAAGCCCCATACACACGGTCGGATTTTCCAATGGATTCTGTCCAATGTTGTCGGAAATTCCGACCGTGTGTAGGCACCATCGGACATTTTCCATCGGATTGTCCGACGGACAAAGTTGTATCTCCTGCTCTAAAAATTTTCCGACAACAAAGTCCGATCACACCAATTCCGATCGTGTGTAGCAAATTCCGACGGACAAAGTGCCACGCATGCTCAGATCACATTACAAGACCAAAGCTATTGGCTACTAGCCTCTACGTAGTCCCGTCGTAGGCAACAAACGTCACCACGTTCAGAATGATCGGATTTTCCGACAACTTTGTCCGACCTTGTGTATGCAACACCAGTGTCGGACTAAATCCGTTGGACCAAATCCGATGGATTTGGTGGTCGGATTTTCCGACCGTGTGTATGGGGCTTTATGGGAATGGAATGGGGATTTGGCATTATAAATGGGGAAGAATGGAATGGGTATCAGGCCTTCCAGCATGACCTGATGAACAAGAACAACCTTCTGCACTCTAATGTGATGTTTAGAGACCAATGTACCCGCGCTGTTCCACTCCAAAGAAACATTAGACCACCATGCTTTGCTGCCCTCTTAGGGCTGGGGAATTCCTGAACTTAAATGAGTTACAAAATAAGAAAACAGAGGGAACACCAACCTAGTGCATTATCTTTGTAAAACCATTTATTAATGGAATAAAAACAATTGTTATACTCACAAACACATGTACATAAGCTCATCAATGATTCTCAAATCCAGAGACATGAGGTCCTAGGCACTCTCTTTCATGGGAAAGATGCCACTTCAGTTGAATATGGCTAACATGTTTCAAGGGAAGCCTCCTCTTTACCAGAGCCCTTCCAACATGACCCATTCCCTAATGTACAGAATATTCCACTCCCAGATTTCTCTTTACCTTCTTATTTATATTACCTGACACTTAAACTATTTGTATAAAAAAACCCTAATGCCCCGTAAATACGATCGGAAATTCCGCCAGAAAAAGTCTGATGTGAGCTTTTGGTCGGAAATTGTGTATGCTCCATCAGACTTTTGCTGGCGGAATTCCCGCCAGCAAACGATTGAGAGCAGGTTCTCAATTTTTCGGTCGGAAAAAGTTCCTGATCGGAAGTTCCGATCGTTTGTACCAATTCCGACGCGCAAAATTCCTACGCATGCTCGGAAACAATTTGACGCATGCTCTGAAGCATTGAACTTCATTTTCTCGTCTCGTCGTAGTGTTGTATGTCACCGCGTTCTTGACGGTCGAAAGTCCAGAGAACTTTTGTGTGACTGTGTGTATGCAAGCCAAGCTTGAGCGGAATTCCGTTGGAAAAACCATCCAAGTTTTTTCTGATGGAAAATCTGCTTGTGTGTACGCGGCATTACTAATCTTAAAAACACTTCCTTCCCCCTTTTAACACCTATGCTTGCTAACCTGTGTAAGACTTCTTTATACTTAAATATATACGCCTCTGATGATATCCACCATTGGATGAAACATGTCAGGCGGGTTGATGCAAGTACGCGGATCTGTTGTTTTTACTTATGCCCTGATGTCTGCACATTCCTGTAAGTAGACTACAAGTAATAAAAGTTTTTGAATTTTTTATGGGCTTCACTATTGTGGCTGTCTTTTTTTCCTCCATTTCCTTGGGAGAATCTTTCCAGCCTGCAGTGTTTTTTGGCTCTAAACATCCTGGCACTATCCATCCACTGAAGTCCTCTGGATCTGGGCTTTCGCCACCATTGTTTATTTCATCTCATCACCAAACCTCTGGCACCATGTGTTAACACCGCTCACTATTTTCAACATTCTGGTAAGCAGATCTGAGATTATATGCATTGGAAGATGTTTCGTAATGCTTTGATTCACTGAACTTTGTTTGAAGATTCAATATATGAACATACAAGAATTTGTTTGTTTTTTCTCATCTTGGACTGATGGACTTTTGATCACTATTTCATTCAATATAGCGCCACACTTTAGCTTTTTCTTTATACTTACTATTTTCATGCCACTCTGGTCTGGTTACGTTATTCCCTGTGTCAGCCAGCGCCGGCTACAGTGTAGAGGAGAAAGTGCTCAACAATGGTTAGTAAAGCCTCGAGCGATTACGCCACCCATAAGTTTCAATGGCCTATCCATTGTTGGCGCTCCCTCCTCTCCCTGCATAGGTGTTAAGGGGGTGGGTGGGGGCTATTTTTAAGATTAGTTAGCGTTAGAGAGTTCAGGAGCTGAGTATGTTGTATAGTGAGTCATAGCTGAGGGTCTGAGTTGTAGGAAACTGGAAAGCTTTAATAGGAGAGGCCATAATTGCATAGATTGTAAGATCCATGACCAGGGCACTTCAAATTCTTCTTTATTGAACTCTATTGTAACTGTACTGTCTCCCTTTATATTGTAAAGTGCTGCAAAAAACGGTTGGTGCTAGATACCTGTATATCCTGAATAATAAAAATACATAAATTTAATTATTTGTATTGCTTTAACCGCTAGCCGACCAGCCGCCGCAGTTATACTGTGGCAGGTTGGCACGGCTGCGCAAATCGGCGTAGCTGTACGTCACTTCTTTTAGACGTCACAGTGGGCGCGCACGCCGCTGCATGTCCCCGGAGCTGATGCGCGCGCCCGCGATAACTGCCGGGGTACCGGCGATTGCTTGTGACAGAGCGAGAACCGGGACCTGTGTGTGTAAACACACAAATACCGGTCCTCTCAGGGGAGAGGAGGGAGATTGTGTGTTCATACCAAGTATGAACACTGATCTCTCTACTCCCCTAGTCAGTCCCATCCCCCTACAGTTTGAACACACATAGGGAACACAGTTAACTCCTTGATCGCCCCCTAGTGTTAACCCCTTCCCAGCCAGTGACATTTATTAAGTAATCAATGGCTGTTTTTAGCTCTAAACACTGCATAAATGTCAATGGTCCCAAAATAGTGTCAAAAGTGTCTGATCTGTCCACCGCAATGTAGCAGTCCTGATAGAAATCGCAGATCACCACCATTACTAGTAAAAAAAAATATGCAAACCAATCAATATACGTTTATTGCGATTTTTTTTACCAAAAATATGTAAAGTAATACATATCGGCCTAAACTGAGGAAAAATTATTATTTTTTTTTTAAATTTGGGGATATTTATTATAGCAAAATCTACAAAATATTGTGTTTTTTTAAAAATTTACGCTTTTTTTTTGGTTATAGCGCAAAAAATAAAAACCGCAGAGGTGATCACCACACGACCGCACAATTGTCAGGTAAAGTGACGCAGTGCTATATCAGAAAAAATGGCCTGGTCAGGAAGGGGGCAAATCCTTTCTGGGGCTGAAGTGATTAAAGATGGCAGGTATGGTACATTTTGTGAAAAGTAGAGATTTGATGCTTTCTTGGTTTTGAGGGGGACTGGTATAAATAAAGTGTGTCTGAACACAGCATTTGATTGACATAATAAGATGTAAATTATACTGTTCGCAGATTCTGTTAGGGAGAGATATGCCTTAAAATAGCGAGGAGGGGTCTGAGCTGGTTGCAGACTTTTATTTGCCTGAAACAGCAATTGTGGAAAGAAGGCAGCGCAAAACTTTTCCAAAAGACTTTATGGCTGACAATGCAAAAATTAATCTGTTTTCAAACTATCACACCCATTGAAGATTAGTTTTCCACCTAACTTGCAAGTTAAGGACCTGTTAGGCAGGGCCTATCAGAGGAGCAAAGAATGGTGCCGTCTTTTGCAGTGCCCTGGGATTTTAAAGAAATCTTAGATTTTCTTTGTTGTTGATTTGTGCAATATGTTTCCATCATTATACGGCTGCTGTAAAAAAAAGTAAGAGTTACTAAGAGCTGTAACTTTCTTTGATAATATATTCATGTAATATGTAAACAATTCCAAAAGCATTTTAAGGTTTGATCATTTGTATGCATTTCTCTTGTCATGAAAAAGGGAAATCCCCCAAATGTAGAGGAAAGAAAATTAAATAAAATAATATATACAGTATCTCGCAAAAGTGAGTACACCCCTCACATTTTTGTAAATATTTTATTCTATCTTTTCATGTGACAACACTGAAGAAATGACACTTTGCTACAATGTAAAGTAATAAGTGTACAGCTTGTATAACAGTGTAAATTTGCTGTCCCCTCAAAATAACTCAACACACCATTAATGTCTAATCCGCTGGCAACAAAAGTGAGTACACCCCTAAGTGAAAATGTCCAAATGTCTAAAGATGATACACAAGAAAGCCTACAAACAGTTTACTGAAGACAAGCAGACTAAGGACATGGATTACTGGAACCTTATCCTGTGGTCTGATGAGACCAAGATAAACTTATTTGGTTCAGATAGTGTCAAGCGTATGTGGTGGCAACCAGGTGAGGAGTACAAAGACCGGTGTGTCTTGCCTACAGTCAAGCATGGTGGTGGGAGTGTCATGGCCTGGGGCTGCAAGAGTGTTGCCGGGACTGGGGAGCTACAGTTCATTGAGGGAACTATGAATGCCAACATGTACTGTGACATACTGAAGCTGAGCATGATCCCCTCCCTCCAGAGACTGGGCTGCAGGGCAGTATTCCAGCATGATAACAACCCCAAACACATCACCAAGACTATGACTGCCTTGCTAAAGAAGCTGAGAGTAAAGGTGATGGACTGGCCAAGCATGTCACCAGACCTAAACCCTATTGATCATCTGTGGGGCATCCTCAAATGGAATGTGGAGGAGCGCAAGGTCTCTAACATCCACCAGTTCCATGATGTCGTCATAGAGGAGTGGAAGAGGACTCCAGTGGCAACCTGTGAAGCTCTGGTGAACTCTATGCCCAAGAGGGCTAAGGCAGTTCTGGAAAATAATGGTGGCCACACAAAATATTGACACTTTGGACCCAATTTGGACATTTTCACTTAGGGGTGTACTCACTTTTGTTGCCAGCGGTTTAGACATTAATGGCTGTGTGTTGAGTTATTTTAAAGGGAAAGCAAATTTACACTGTTATACAAGCTGTACACTCACTACTTTACATTGTAGCAAAGTGTCATTTCTTCAATGTTGTCACATGAAAAGATATAATAAAATATTTACAAAAAGTGAGGGGTGTACTCACTTTTGTGAGATACTGTGTGTATGTATGTATGTATATATATTTATATAAAATATAATTTTATATTAGCATAATATATATATATATATATATATATATATATATATATATATATATATATATATATATATATATATATATATATATATATATACTGGGGAAGGAAAGTATTCAGACCCCCTTACATTTTTCACTCTGTTATATTGCAGCCATTTGCTAAAATCATTTAAGTTCATTTTTTTTCCTCATTAATGTACACACAGCACCCCATATTGACAGAACAAACACAGAATTGTTGACTTTTTGCAGATTTATTAAAAAAGAAAAACTTAAATATCACAGGTCCTAAGTATTCAGACCCTTTGCTCAGTATTTAGTAGAAGCACCCTTTTGATCTAATACAGCCATGAGTCTTTTTGGGAAAGATGCAACAAGTTTTTCACACCTGTATTTGGGGATCCTCTGCCATTCCTCCTTGCAGATCCTCTAGGATTCAGCTTCAAGGACAACATGTTTACTTGCTGTCTAATATATCCAAGCAACTTCCAGATGCCATTGTAACAAGATAATCAGTGTTATTCACTTTACCTGTTGGTGGTCATAAAATTATGAGTGATCCTTGTAGGTTAGGGTGACCAGACATCCCCGTTTTCCGGATTGAGGACACTGTCCCCGAACCAAGTCTGTCCCCGGTTTTGTCCCCGGATTGGATTTGAACAGGGGCTGGGGCGATTTAAAAGACAGTCAGTGCAGAAAAAAAAAAAAAAAATCAGATTTACACCCCCCCCACACTCTGGTGTATTTTTTTCATTATATGTGCACCTTTCTGATGATCATGTGCTGGTTGGAGTGGAGAGAATATTTCTTCAGTTTCGGGTGCATGCCCGTTCCTGCTCGCATGTTCTTCTGCCTTGTCGCAAATCCCGGCCAGCCACCTGCCCATTTCCTTGCCTTCCCTGGTGGAGTGATCTTCCTCCGCTTCCCACCCAGTAGTAGCTGGGGCCCGGAGAGTAATGCAGCATACACACGGTCGGAATTTCTGATGGAAACAGTCCGATGGGAGCTTTTCATCGAAATTTCCGACCGTGTGTATGCCCATCGGTCTTTTTCTGTCAGAATTTCCGACGGACTTTGGATTGAGAACCTGTTCTTAATTTTTCCGACAGAAAACCTTTCTATATCGGATTTTCCGATCGTGTGTATGCAATTCCGACACGCAAAATTCCGCCGCATGCTCGGAAACAATTTGACGCATGCTCGGAAGCATTAAACTTCCCTTTTATAGTGCCGTCAAACGTGTTGTATGCCGCAGTGTTATTGACCGTCGGAATTTGGTGTGATCGTGTGTAGGCAAGACATTTTGAGCGAAATTCCGTCGAAATTCCAATGGGAAAACCATCAGAGCTTTTTCTGACGAGAATTACGACCGTGTGTACGCGGCATAAGACTTGACAGGCTGTGAGGCGGGCGGCGACGGGCAGGGAGTCGCTAATTGCCACCATCACTAGTAAAAAAATATGTCTCTGGATTTCATTTAAAAAATCTGGTCACCTTATTGTAGGTGCGAATGTGTGTGATGGATTGGGTATTCAGCCAGTTTATAAGACTAAGCAGGCAGGCAGCATCCTATCATAGTATCTCGGGGTCTAAACAGATGCACCCCCTTTTTTTTTTTTTTTTTTTAATCATGGACGAGTCTAATAATGTTCTTTTAACTGCCACTAACCATTTCAGTTTTTTCTGGGGTAATGGGAATTATTTTTGTTGTTGTTGTGCTTTGGCACCATCTAGTGGCATATTCTAAAACAACATTTATCAGTATATAATATTATATATATATATATATATATATATATATATATATATATATATATATATTGCTGCCATCTTGTGGTAAAGTAACAAAATTAAAATTGCATTTGCTAGGTTTGGGAGAATTTACTGTGGGTAAGTTGTAGACAAAACATACCTAAAATGTCACAAACAGAAGAAGTCCTAAAATTTTATTGAAGTCCTGTATAAAGCTGGCCAAATATCACATTTTGGCATTCTCATGTGCTTTTTTATTCTGGTAAGTACTCAAAATCTGAAATTTTAAAGCACTAACAACACTAACCAAATCATGTTGTGCATTCTGGTACTTTTGACTCATTCAACAGCTCAGATATTTTGTCCAGGGAGGGCACCTAGATGCACAGATGTGGGTGGATCCTCCCTTTTAGGAACATCTATTACACTAATTACACGTGAGAATATTTTGAAAATTTGTTTTTAATCTCCTGGTCTCAAATTAAGCAATTATTTTGATAATTTCCTGTCACATGAAGGCTTTTACATTGGTAGGGACCAGAGCATAACCATCCTGGCAGCAGATAAGAGAAGATAAGCTGCTGTAATGAATGCATTTAATTATCATTTTAAGAAGTTCTGTTTACTAATCCCAAAACTTTTGAGGAAGGACTGCACCAACTAATACAAGAAACATTAGATAGACTGTCCAGAGAAGCTGGAAAAGGTAAAAGCCATTGATTTATGTTACCATCAAGTCTATTCCGGCGTGGCTACTCCATGTCTTTATTGACTACTGAGGACACGCAAGGAAGGAACACCTCTAAGGTCATTTGTCAGAAGCATCAACAGTTCTAAATATTTGGTCACAATACTAGCTCTCTAAGTTGGCAATATGGTACAGTAACATCACACATAAAAATCGAAAGAATTTGTCAACAAGGCTTGTGAATTGAAGTTAGAGGCAGATGGGGTCCCATGATGCCATATCCATTTTCATTTGTATACCAACTGCGGAGGCTCCTGGAATCTTAAGAAAGTGTATACAGTGGAATGCCGTTTTGTTTTCAGATATACACTTTCTGACATTTGTTTTTAGATGTATAACTCCAGTTACCATTTTGGGTTGTGTGTTAAATACCAAGAAGGAGGCAATTTGGACATTGAAGTCTTCAGAAAGCTGAGAAGAAGGTTATATATAGTCAAAGGGAGATCAGCAGGAAAGACCTCAGAAGCATCTCAAACTGACCTCAGATGCACCTGAATGCATGCTATCTTCACTCAACTACACACGCCCTTAGACCCCTTTTACACTGAGGCGCTTTTCAGGTGCTTTCACGTTTAAAAAAGCGCCTGAAAAGCTCACGAAAACCTATTTTCATTAAAATCAACGAATGCTTTCACACTGGGGTAGTGCGCTGGCAGGGTGGTGAAAAAACGCCCCTCAACATTGAAATTAATGGAAAGCTCTTCAAAAGCGCCTGAAAGGCTCTTCAAAAGTGCTCAGTGTTTTACTGGCAGTTTACAAGCGCCTCAATGTGAAAGGGGCCTAATGCCCCATACACACAAGCGGAAATTCCGCCAGCAAAAGTCAGATGAGAGTTTTTGGTCCGAAAATGCGGCCGTGTGTATGCGCCATCGGACTTTTGCTGGCGGAATTCCAGCCAGAAAACGATTGAGAGCATGTTCTCAATTTTTCGGTCGGAAAAAGTTCCGATCGGAAATTCCGACCATCTGTACCAATTCCGACGCGCAAAATTCCTACACATTGCTCGGAAACAATTTGACGCATGCTCGGAAGCATTGAACTTCATTTTCTCGGCTCATCGTAGTGGCGTACGTCACCGCCTTCTTGACTGTCGAAAGTTTAGCGAACTTTTGTGTGACTGTGTGTATGAAAGCCAAGCTTGAGCGGAATTCCGTTGGAATAACCATCCGAGATTTTTCTGACGGAAATTCCGCTCGTGTGTACGCAGCATTGGAGTTTTGACTCCAGTGGCTCTGGTATTATTATTATTGGATGTTCCACATCAACTCCAGTTTTTCTTTCCAGTACCTGTCCCTGCAGTGCTTATGGCTAACCACTAATGAGGCTGACTGGCAGCAATATTGTTTTTTACGTTTCCCCCATTTGTACATAAAACGAAGCTATTTATTATATTTACATCAATGTAAAACTAAATTTTAGGTAAACAGCAAAATACACAGTTGAAACACACATATAGGAGCTGTCTTACCTGACAAAGCATTTGTATTTCTGTCCATCCAGTCCTGACCCTACAAAGCACTGTCAGACTCTGCCCTGACTAGTCTCGGCTACAGTTAAGGAGCTACTCATACATGGGCAAGGTGAGAGTGTCTATTTAAGGCAGGTCATAGATGATATGATTTTATTTCCTGCAACACATTCAGTGTTGATGGGGGAAACCCATCCTGCAGAGCATTTGTGCTCCCCGCAAAGAGTAAGGGTGCGGGGAGCCATCCCTGCTGGGCGAACACAGTCATTACAGTCATTAGTGGCTTTAGCCCCTGGCAATAATCGCATCCTAAAAATCCAACATGCTGGTTGAACCCGAGTTAATCAATGTATCGACTTGAGTACAATCAGCCCATCCATAGATGGTTTGAATCCCGGCTGGTCCCTGCTAAACAGGCCAAGATTCGAGCCGTTTATGACTGGCTTAATACAGTTTTGAAACCTACATTCCCCCAACCCTTGACTGGACAGTAAAGGAACAGTAAGACACTGATGAGTTCTTTTGCTGCTCTTTCCACCTATCGACAAGTCCCTTGTCAGCACACATGGATGCTGGTTGGCCCCAAGCCCTGCCTCTTCCACTCCACTTCTGCATGTACCAGTGATTACAACAGGCTGAAATCAAGTCAAAATCAAGTATTTTTGCTGGTTTCATTTAAAATAAATGTAATAATTATTATATAAATGGATCAACTGAAGTTTTGTTGTGTGTTTGTTCTTATTTTTTTTTACAGTGATTGCTACCTTCAGGCTGTCCACAAGGAAAGCTTTTTGTGCTCTTTGATTATAAGATTTTTGGATTCACCTTATCACCAAATGGGTTTTGATATTTGGATGTCTATAAACTCTATTGTTGCCTCTATTGATGCTGGATAGTGCTTTTTGGCTCACAAAAATCTAGTTAACCACTTCACCCCCGGAAGGTTTTACCCCATGACCATGCCAATTTTTGTGATACGGCACTGCGCTACTTAAACTGACAATTGCGCAGTCATGTGACGCTGTACCCACAATTTTCTCACAAATAGAGCATTCTTTTGGTGGTATTTGATCACCTCTGCGGTTTTTATTTTTTGCGCTATAAACAAAAAAAGAGCGACAATTTTGAAAAAAAAAAAATATATATATATTTTTTGCTTTCTGCTATAAAACATATCCAATAAAAAAATTGTAAAAATCGAATTTCTTCATCAATTTAGGCCAATATGTATTCAGCTACATATTTTTGGTAAAAAAAAATCTCAATAAGTGTATATTGATTGGTTTGCGCAAGAGTTATAGCGTCTACAAACGATGGGATGTTTTTATGGAATTTTTTTACTAGTAATGGCAGCGATCAGTGACTTTTAGCCGGACATTGCACTGGACTGCAGTGCGACATTGCGCTGGACAAATCGGACACCTAACTGACACTTTTGACTCTTTTTTGAGGACCAGTGACACTAATACAGTGATCAGTTCTTAAAAATTTGTACTGTTACTGTACTAATGACACTGGTAGGGAAGGGGTTAACATCAGGGGCGATCAAAGGGTTAAGTGTGTCCCTAGGGGTGCTTGCTAACTATGGGGGGGTTGCTCTGACTGGAGGAAGACAGAGATCAGTGTTCTAGCTTAGCAGGAACACAAGATCTCCATCTTCTCCCCTGTCAGAGACATAGGCAGATCGCCGTTCTGCCTCTCCCGGGGCTGATTGCGGGTGGCTGGCAGACATCCCCTGTGTCCAATCAGCGCACGATGATGCCTCCAGCGGTGCATGCTCTCCCCAAGTGGCTATTGCACAAAATTACGTATAGTAAATATGCGGTAGGCAGTTGGCAAGTGGGTAAAGGAAATTTTCTCTAAATAAAGTTACGTCAAGGCTGTCGTTGCTGACTTCTTAGGCTTCATGTACACTTGGCTGTCATTTACAGCAGCTGCGGGAAAATGAAAAACGCACTGAGATTTTGCCCGAATTTGCCGCGTTTTGCGTTTTCCCATGGCCGGTGGTCAAAACGTTTCGATAATGAATGTGATTCTTCTACATTCAAGAGAAAGAAATTGAGGGAGGTTGAGCCTGGCCTATCTGCAGCAGCTCCTAAACTCTGCTAAAAGCCTATGTGTACTTTGACACATAGGCTTTTATTGAGTTGAGTTTAGGAGCTTTGGCAAAAAAAATTCAAAAGCCTATAAACTCAAGTTTAGGAACTTCTAGTGTACGTACATAAAGCCCTATCCTGCAGTTGCTGTCTGGCTGTCATGTTGATTGACTGTCTTCAATAATTTGAGTCACTAACCCAGTAAAAGATTACTAATAAGTCAATTAGTGAGTAACTCTGACTTAGTTACCCTGACTTTCCTTTCTCAAATGTGAGTCAATTCTGTTTTGAGTGAGTCAAAAATAATTGAAACAGCTTCAAACCCTAGCAACTAGCATTTGAAGAAAGTTGGCAATGGAAAGTATACAGTGTCTTCCCATTATATTTTAATTCCACAGCCCTTTTTATGGACAAAAATAATTTAAAAAATGATTGATTTGATCCACCTAACATTGAAATGAGGCTGTTAATGCTCATCGTTTTGAACAGATATTCATCATCTGCATTATGCGTCCCATAGAAATGAGTGGCTGATAGAGATCTCACACAGTAAGCAATATGTTTGGTTGATAAAGTTGACAGGACATTTTCTGAAAGCCTTTACCTGTACAGACATATTGCGGCAAGGTCTAGAGCCCCGGGGCTATTTCCTGTTCCACCCAGCTGAGTCAAACTGTGAGAACAAATCAAATGAGAAAAAGCATCTGGAATGATATAAATGATGTCTGGCAATGGGATCTCATTAGACACGCTGTCTCTAGATGGCTTATCCGTTACTTTATTAAACTAAGCAATTAATCAGTACAGTATATTCCTTAAAGTGGCCCTAGTAAAAACAAAATTTACATTTATAAGGTGTATGACTGTAAAGCCCCATACACACGGTCAGACTTTTTCATGGATTCTGTCCGATCGGACAAGGTTGTTGAAAAATCAGACCGTGTGTATGCACCATCGGACAGTGTTCGTCGGTTTGGCCGACGGACAAAGTCTTATCTCCTGCTGGAAAACTTTGCCGTCAACACGGTCCGATCACACCAAATCCGAGCGTGTGTACGCTTGTCCGACCGGACAAAGTGCTACGCATGCTCAGATCACATTACAAGACCAAAGCTATTGGCTACTAGCCTCTACGTAGTCCCGTCGTAGGCAACAAACATCACCACGTTCAGAATGATCGGATTTTCCGACAACTTTGTCCGATCGTGTGTACGCAAAACCAACATCAGACAAAGTATGACGGACATGGTCCGACGGACCTGGTCCACGGATTGTCCGCGCGTGTGTATGGGGCTTAAGAGTGCAGCAGGAGACAATAGCAGAAATGGTTCGTAAACCGAATCTAAAGTCAAACTTTCTTTTTGTTTTGAGTTTTGAAAAGAATGTGGAAGTGTTAAACCCGGTCAGGTTTTTGTTGCTGCAATGTTTGAGTCTAAAAGGTTAGGCTTATTCAAAAAAGAAAAACAAAGCTGTGAAAAACACAACACCTCTCTCTATTGGATGGAGGCCTCATAAAAATTTGTTGAAAAACCATAAAAAATACAAGAATATACCCTTGCTCCACCATTAATCCTATCTGAGCATGCAGTCCCACGGATATCAACCTCCAAAGTCCTCTCCCAACCTCCCCATAAAACAGGCCATGTGACCCACGTCAGTCCAAAAAGTAGTATTTTATTTCAAACATATATTAGAAGCTACAACCAACGCATTTTGGCGGCCATACAAAAACCTATTTCCCGGGGCTGCAACATAATATAAAAATATAATTAGGTTGGGATAAATAGGATTAAAAGGGTGTCAACCATATACAGTATATTTAAATATATCTATCATGTACAACTGTCTGCATCTAAAGGTTTTGCACAACAGTGGTGTCCACTTACACATAGACACAGTAAACATACATAGGATGGATTTACGATCCTACATTTTTTGAACTCTAAAACTAGTGTTGGGCATTGATTTTTAGACTCAAACATTGCAGTCACATCCTGAGACTTCTGTGGCAGTTCCTAGGTGTATAGAAGCCACCCGCATATCATCCAATTGCTCCGTTGGGTCACCATTAGCACAGTTGCAACAAAAATAATTTTAAACATGAATGCTTTATTTATCCAAGGTTTTAGCACCATCAATTCACTACTTTTGTTACCATCTGGGAACCTACTGGAGAAAGTCACTCTTTGCATTTGTCCTAGAGACCTTTTTCAACAGGAGAGTAAAGCCCCATACACACGGTCGGATTTTTGCATGGATTCTGTCCGATCGGACAATGTTGTTGAAAAATAAGACCGTGTGTATGCACCATCGGACAGTGTACGTCGGATTGTCCGACGGACAAGGTCCTATCTCCTGCTGGATAGATTTTCCGACAACACGGTCCGATCACACCAAATCCGATCGTGTGTACGGTTGTCTGACCGGACAAAGTGCTACGCATGCTCAGATCACATTACAAGACCAAAGCTATTGGCTACTAGCCTCTACGTAGTCCCGTCGTAGGCAACAAACGTCACCATGTTCAGAATGATCGGATTTTCCGACAACTTTGTCCGACCGTGTGTACGCAAAACCAACATCGGACAAAGTATGACGGACATGGTCTGACGGACCTGGTCCTCGGATAATCCGCGCGTGTGTATGGGGCTTAAGTGATGGGAAATCCAAAGTTATACAGTTATCATTGGAACTAAAATAGAAGACTGTCCAGAATCCTGCAGGACTGTCCCATAATTTGAACAAAGTCCTGGGGTCCCACGGCACCAGGCAGTGTCCCACAGCTAGGTGCTTATAGGCTCATTCCAGCACCTGCCACTTGCCTACACAGCACTTCCGCTCTGTCACACCTATTGGCTGCCTGTTAGCTACTATTATCAACCTATTGACCTGGACTTTTGGTTACCAGTGCCCATTGCTCTTTGCTTGTGGGTGGCACAGTGCCTTCTGAGGGGTGGAGCCAGGTCACTATCTATTTTGGAACAGGAGCAGGGCTAAGGATAGAAAGAGGGGGAGCGTTTATGAGGGCTGCCACCTTTTGTACATGCTGGCACAGCCTTTATCCTTAGGGCTGAGCAAAGCACTGTTTGTGAGTGATTTTACTTGGTTTTATCTATGTTTTAATAGGTGTTGCACTATGATCCCCCCTCTCTCCGCCTCATATATTTAATAAAATAACATATGCCAAAGCCTGTGGAGGAAGGAAACCAGAACTAGATTTAAAAACAGAGCTAGAATGAATTCCTTACTCCTTTGGAGCTAAGAATTGTGGCCTAAATTCTGTTCTTTGAATGGCTCTAGAAGAGAGATAAACAGGTACAACATATGTGAAAGGATTTGTTTTATCTCTGTGTATCACCTAAGGTTAATCACTTTAATGGGTACATGTAAAGGTTTAAAAACACTTTCAGTGTTTGTGCATACAAGGATTGTGTCATATGTATACAGTGTGAACAGAGAACAGACTCTAATTATGCCGCTTTAAGCTGCGTATGCCACATGTTGTCTACACTTCACTATCCCTCTTTCTACAGTTCTACAGTACGGAGGTATAGCTTTGGAGGAATGCGTGGGTGAGGAGGACCAGAAATGGAGTCAGAAGAAAGTCTTCAGAAGAATATCAGCTTTATTTAGTGGTAACCAGTAAGTGCAAAGCATTTATAGAGATAATCCCCCCACCCCCTTTCCTAACTCAGGGATAAAAGATAAAACAAAATAATAAATTAAAAATAGGACCAAGGTACACAGGTAGGCAGGTATAACTCATAAACAAGTCTTTAATGAAAAAACACATGAATCTCTCTGGTAATTATGATAAAGGTATGATCCAGATTCCCAAATGCAATAACAATAGAAGTAAATGTAATCAAATGCAATTACCTGCCAGATTTGCTTGCAATGCAATCACTG
The DNA here is from genome assembly GCA_028564925.1 of Lithobates sylvaticus. Lineage (NCBI taxonomy): Eukaryota > Metazoa > Chordata > Amphibia > Anura > Ranidae > Lithobates > Lithobates sylvaticus. The sequence goes on from CM053035.1 coordinate 104,581,043, forward strand.
TCTTCTCCCGGCAGGGACAGCCCCCCCTTCGCCCCCATGCTGGGAGAACCCAATGTCTTGGCAGGAGGGATTACCCTGTCAGCGCTGTCTTTACTGATAGGGAATCATGCAAATTTCTTTCCTGTGACCTGTAGTTGCATGAAAAAAATTGCACTGTCTATGGCTTGCTTAAGGCTTAACTGAAGGCAAATATCCAAAGTCACGGCAGCCTTCCAGTGAACATGTAAACCAGCACCCACAAGCTGTACCAAACAGTCACTGGGAAGTGCCAAAGTCTCTACTAGGCCCAAACCTTAAAAGACAAGTTCCACATACAATAGCATAACAAATATGATGTGGTGATCTCAAAACAGGGGTGATCTAACAAAAAGGGAGTCACACTCAGTTGATGGTTTTACATAACCAGGATGTACTATTGAACCTTCATTACAAAAAAAGTACCACCATAGTTACTTTGTACATCACTATGCTTCAGACTGGTAAGGATGGTGGCTCTTCTTCCTCTATTCAGACAGGGGCATCCTCACTCACCCAAGGGGAGCCAAACTCCCAAATAAACTCACATTTTCTAGGAAGAGGTAGTCTCTCTGTAAGAGGAGTACTTCCCCAGTGTATTGCTCTACTATACAACCCCCCAGGTTCCTCCCACCAATCCTATTATATATGCCCCATCTGGGAATGCTGGATGACAACTGTACTCCCATGGATGCAACCAGGGCAAGACCATTCCTTCCTTACCCTATGAATAAAACTTTCCTTTACTGTCTCTCTGTTGGAGAGATTTAGCCTTGCTTTCTTGTACAATAACAGGAATTGTGGGCAAATGTTCCCAGTGGTAAACAGGTTCTAAAGCCAAAACCTTTTGTAGATATAGATTAGTGTAGAGAAGGGTTAAAACTAGGGATAAGTAACAAACCTGAGTTCAGTTCAAGGCAGGTTCGGCAAACCTTACTGAAGAGCCATATAAAGTCAATGAGAGCCAAATGTTAGAAAACAGGAATGGCCCCTTTCTAGGCTAATAGGCCAAGTATTGTCAAACCAAATGTCATTGGAGACTAGGCACTACCCTGGAGAACATATACAAACATTTTCTTTCAAGAATTCCATTTGGGGACTTCTGGATCCAGCGCCGCATGGAGAGGGAGTGATCTGCTCAGCACCAGGAAAGACTGCCTAAAAAATGATCCATATAAGCCATAGCTGCCCGTTTTTAGCCCTGACACTCACACTACCAGCTGAACATTACAGTGAGAGTCTAAATGGACAGTTTCAGGACGAGATCTCGCACTAGATCTTACTCACCCTGCCAGAGGCTCCAAGACACTACAGCCGACATAAACTTTAAAATGGTTGCTGCTAAAACACAGACCCGGGGGGCACAGAGGAACAAGCTCCCAGCCCAGAGTCAAGCAGCACAGGTGAGGACAATTCACACAACAAAATAGCACAAGCTGTAGTGGATTTACTCACCCCTAAAATCACTCAAGCTGTAGACAAAGCTGTCACACAGAGTTTAGAGCAGTTCCATCGTGACATTCAGGAACACACATAGAAAATCAATGAAGTAAAACAGAGAATCTCCACTCTGGAGGACGAGCTGCAGGAAGCCACTCATAACATATCACAGCAGAGCAAGCTGCAGCACCACCTTCTGGACAGAGTGGAAGATTTAGAAAACAGATCCAGGAGAAATAACTTGAGAGTAATTGGTCTTCCAGAATTATTCAAACCTAATATCCTGATGGATATGTGTGCCAAAAAAAATCCTGAAGCACTGGGAAAATGTATGGCAGAAAGAGCGCACAGAGTGGAACCTTTGCTACAAGATAGCTCATCCCAAAGACCTGTCATAGTCCGTTATCTCAACTACATGGATAAAACGGCCATACTGCAAATGTATAGAAAATCTAAATCACTCTTAGTGTATGGCCATAGGTTACTATTATTTGAAGATTACTCTACAGAAGTAACGCGCCAATGCAAAGCATATATGCACCACTCTATTTCAAATGCGCATAAAATTCACTTTGGCCTATTCAGCAATTCTATATGTGCAATTCCCCACGGGAAACAACATGCAATTTAAATCACCTTCTGATGCTGAAGATTTTATAACCGCTCTTGCAGATGAACCATATAGCCATACAAACAGTCCCAGAAGCAACAACGGCTCCCCCCACGAACAAAAGTCAAACAACTAACCAACAACGCAGCCCTAGAACAACACCTGCTAAATGCTACAAATCTTTGGGTCAGCCAACTTCATCGTCCAAAGTTAGATGAATGATCAGCAAGTGTCTCTATCACTCCTGATCAGTGATGTAAGTAACTGAGTTAAAATAAACGGAGTTACATAACGCAGTTACTTTAGAGGGTAACGAGTAATCTAACTGATTACTTTTCCCCTCATGGTAACTTTGGCTTAGTTACCCCAATTACATCTACCGCCACTAGATGGCAGTAGTGTAATTCCGGTGTCCTGCCGAAAAAGTTCCCCCGCCAGATAAGGACCCCCTGTACTGCGCAGGTGCAGCGCTTGCGCAGTACGCAGGACTACGGAGCTTACGAAAATTGCCGAACCTAAACAGCTCTGAGTGAACTCTACACCGCGCAGGCGCAGTTAACATGTAATTGTACGAGGCGATGCCGCACGTTCCCGATGCTTGTGCTACTCTGCAAGGGGCGTCTATCGTGTAACTAGGGGCGGGTCTAGTATTACTATAACCAAGGGGCGCATTTATTATTATTGTTATATATCGAGCTCTGCCCATTAATTTAACATTCGCCCTCTTCTGTAGCCATCCGCCCCTTATACGATATAATAATAATAGACCCGCCACTTGCTTACTCGCTATAACAGCTCTGCCCCTTGGTTAGAGTAATAATAGAGCAGCCCCTTGGTTACACGATATATAACAATAATAATAAATGCGCCCCTTGCTTACAGTAATACTAGACCCGCCCCTTAGTTACACGTATAGAATATTTAAAAAAAAAGTCAGTTACTTTGCTGCGTAACTAATTACTTTTCCAATGTAGTAACTGAGTTACTAACGCAATTACTTTTTGTGAGAAGTAATTTGTAACTTAACTAATTACTTTTTTAAAGTAAGATGACCAACACTGCTCCTGATACCTATTATGGGTGCAAATCACATCTTTTTTCTGAGGCTTCCCTGCTCAGTAAATAAGGTCTTTCAGCTTTATGTTATGTTATTGTCTTTTAAACACTTTTGAACTTGTTGCATATATATGTCATTCATGTTATAATAGCCAAACTATTAAATGGGTAAGGCTAACGTTTCAATATTTTTTCATAGAGCAGAGCTCACTGGTAGCTTAGATTTGTTAGGTGATTTTCCTCATGCAGAAAAAAGTAGCTAATGTTTTTCAGTGCCTGTTATTGTTTAATTTTTCTTTCCCAGCCTGTTTTTATCATTTTACTGCCAAAATAATGTACATTCACATAAAACGGTAAAACAACCAGAAGCTACACACAAAATAACAATTGAAGGCTTAAGGCTATTTTCACTACTATGCCCAGATGTAAAGTTCATATCAATACTATTAATCTCATTTTTCTAATATGTAAATAATTACATGGAACGTAAAGGGCCTGAGATCCCCAAACAAAAGAATGAAAGTTCCTCCCCACCTAAAAAAGATTACACGCAGACATTGCTCTACTACAAGAGGCTCACATGTCAGAAGCAGATATCCAACACATGCGCAAGTTATGGGTAGGAGAAGTCATTAGCTTCTCAGCCTTAGGACGCAAAGCAGGAGTCGCTATCCTTTTACACAAAAATTTGTCCTATAAATTAAACTCAGTAGATTCAGATACTTCAGAACGCACATTAACCATACATTTATCTATATCCTCTCAAAACATTGCAATCACTAATGTCAATGTTCCAAACTCACCTGAAAATTCCAGAAAATATACACATAATAGGAGGGGATTTTAATTTAGTATGGACCCTATGGAAGACAAATCATCATCCCGATGCTTAACATGGGGAAATAGTAACCCAACACCCTCCAACCACATACTTCTTAACCAGATGATGTCACTACTCAATCTGTCAGACATATGGCGTCTATAGTACCCCCTAGAGAAAGATTTCACTTTTCTTTCACATCCACACATCCTCAAGAATCGATTATTTGTTCTGCTCCCAACGACAATACCATTGATCAAAAATTCTGAGATTCATGATACAGTTATATCTGACCACAGCCCTATCTCTTTACAGCTAGAATTAGGGCAACGTCAGTGTAACTTCAATCACTGGAGGTTTTCATCCTATTTTACTAAAAACAAGGACTTTCACAAACACTTACGCAATGCATGGGCTGAGTATAAACTATCAAATGCAGGTCACATATTAAACTCAAACCTCTATTGGGAAGCAGGTAAATCTTTCCTTAGAGGGAAAATTATAGCTTACGTCTCAAACTTCAAAAAACATGCGCTTAAACAATATCAGATAGCCAGTTATAACTTACGTAAAGTTCAATCAGCACTGATTTTACAAAATAATCTAGAAAATAAGAAAAAGTGGCATGAGGCAGAACAACAGTTCGATGCATGGGCCGAACAGCAGGAACAAATTAAATCGTCTTATACATCTCTATATTTTCATAAATATGGAAACAAGTCAGGAAAGATGTTATCCAGAGGACCCTTTCAGCCCACACATATTCTATCTTTAAAAGATTCAAAAGGCTCCCTAGTAAAGGACCACCCAGAAATGAATACAATTCTGGCTAAATGTTATACAGATCTGTACGCCGAAGATCCTATTGATAAAGTAGCAGCTACGAAGTTTCTAGATGACTTAAAACTCCCGAAACTTTCGTCCACACGGCTGGAAATACTAAATGCCTCAATTACCCCAGAGAAAATTACAAACACCATAAAACATCTAGCTAATAATAAAGCCCCTGGCCCAGACGTGTTTCGCCCCTCCTCCAGGGCATCATCAAGGACATCCATTGATGTCCTTGATGACGCCCTGGAGGAGGGGCGAAACGCGTTGACGTAACTTCCGGTTTTGAGAGCCAGTGACGCTGCTTCCTGTTTCCGTGGAACGCACACCATCTTTGTGCACCCGGAACATGCTGATACCTGTTTTTGTTCAGTGAGTGCTTCAATTAACAGCGGTATTACAGCTTGCAGTGGCAATACTTCACATGTTATTCTCTCTCTTATTTTCGGCATATTAACCCTCTGGAGCCTTATCTATTCTTTTGGAGTATTCTTTTGGAAGGAAGGAACTTCTGCATACAGCAATCAATCCCCCCATACCGCTATCTTGACCCTAGGACTGAAAAGCCGTGGGTCTACTACTTTCGCTGAGTGGGGTTTCTGGAGGGGATTGTCTTCAAGGATTTTGTTTCCCTCAACCAAAGTATCTCATTTCCTCTATTTATGGTGGATTCAACACTTATGTGTTGCTTGTTTATTGCTTCCAGCGATTATTTTGTTTACTAGCATTATTTCTTTTGTAGCTATTTTGCACGTGTTCAAATTTATTTACACCTGTCACTTTTATTGATTATCACATAAGGCACTGTTATCCGCTAGAGCAGCCTATGTATATATTTATATATATTGTATGTCATTTCTAGGGTCTGTACCTTTGCAGGCAGCAGCAGCGGTCTTCATATATTATTTTGGGTGTTTATTTATTATTATTTTTTATTGGTTCCCTAGGCGCAAGTTTTAGGTTGTTTATAAGATTATTATACCTGCTACAAAATTCATTTCTATGGAAGGCTAAAAAACCTAAAATATCTTTGTCTATCTCCCAAAGAGTGAAGGAGGGGCTGGTATACTAAATTTTAGAACCTATAATTTGGCATACTTACTTAGGCTAGGCATTGACTGGCTATTAGACATGTGCAAAAGGAAAAAATTCGTTTCGTTTAGTTTCGTTTTAATTCGTTAATTAATTAATTTCGTTTAGTTAGATTCGTTACATTTGTTAAATTCGTTTTCGGATTTCGTTTAGTTTTCAACTGATTTTCGAATTCGAAAATATTTTGCGACCCGAATTTGGGTCCACGTATCTCGGGGTTACTTGGTGATAGAAACACCAAATTTGGATATGTTGTAGTGCTAGTTCTACTGTGTTTGCATACCAAATTTGGGGTTTCTAGCTAAAAGTGGCCCCGAGATATGTGGCCCCAAAGTCGGGTCGAAAAATGTCATTCTCTGCTGCAGAAAATTGCTTGACATTTTGCGACCCGACTTTGGGGCCACGTATCTCGGGGCCACTTATAGCTAGAAACCCCAAATTTGGTATGCAAACACAGTAGAACTAGCACTATAACCTCTCCAAATTTGGTGTTTCTATCACCAAGTAACCCCGAGATACGTGGACCCAAAGTCGGGTCGCAAAATATTTTCGAATTCGGTTGAAAAAATTTCAAATGCAGTTGAAATCATTTCAAATCATGTTAATACTATTTCAAGCGGATTCGAAAATATTTTGCGACCCGACTTTGAAAAAAAAAATGAAATTGATTCTAACAGTCTGCAGAAGATCTGCAAAAAAAAAAGAAGTGAAATGGCTGTTAATAGTCTACAGGAGATCTGCTATTAAATTATATGTGTTTTTTAATTCTGTTCTAATCTTTTCTATTTGAATTATACATTTTGGAAGATGGTTATTTATTATACACATCTGTCACATAAAAAAAAAGATGTGAAATGGCTGTCACGGATGTCGATCGCAAGGCAAGTACATATGCTGTATGTCACTGTCCACTTGCCACAACACCTGCCACAAGTGCCAAGACACCTGCCATGAGTGCCACGTGACCAACCACAAGTGCCACGTGACCTGCCACGTGACCAAGTTGTGGATTGTCCACTTGCCATGTCACCTGCCACAAGTTATGGGGTTCCTAGCACCAAGTGACCCCCAGATATGGGGGATATGTCAAGTACTTTTCTACAGCAGAAAATTACATTTTGTGACCCGACTTTGAGGCCACGTATCTCGATTTTTTCAACTGCATTTGAAATTTTTTCAACCGAATTCGAAAATATTTTGCGACCCGACTTTGGGTCCACGTATCTCGGGGTTACTTGGTGATAGAAATTGTTTCTAATGCAGATGAAATATTTTCAAATCTGGTTGAAATAGTTTCTAATGCAGTTGAAATCGTTTCTAATGCAGTTGAAATAGTTTCCAATGCAGTTGAAATATTTTCAAATCTGGTTGAAATAGTTTCTAATGCAGTTGAAATAGTTTCTAATGCAGTTGAAATAATTTCAACCAGATTTGAAAATATTTCAACTGCATTTGAAATTATTTCAACCGAATTCGAAAATATTTTGCGACCCGAATTTGGGTCCACGTATCTCGGGGTCACTTGGTGATATAAACCCCAAATTTGGAGAGGTTGTAGTGCTAGTTCTACTGTGTTTGCATACCAAATTTGGGAAACTCATCCTATACAAATAATATACTGGAATCGGAATATGTTCAACCCTATAACCTAATGATTCTATTTCATAGAAAATTCAACAACCTCCCCTTAAATTTACAACAAAATATACTGATTAGACACATTCATGACCTGGCGCTCAGTGAGGAGATCATTAGACCTCTCAGCTTTAATTTCCAACCAGCTAACATTGCACAATAAATTCAAAAGGCCCTACAAAAGTGTCAGAACTTTTTAAACCTCAACTCAATTCAAATCCTTCAGTGAAATATCAACAGAGTATGATTTGCCATCTCATCATGAACCCACCTTCAGACAACTGGTATCATTCTTCAAATGATGCTTCAACCAAAAAATAAATCCCTTTCAACATTCAATTATCAACCAAGCCACTGAGCCTTCAGCATACTCTATATCAAAACGATATGCTCCTCTAAACTTCCATTTTTCAAAAACTCAAGGACATTCTATCTTAAAAAGCTGGCAAAAACATTTTGAAGATGAAAAAATCTGAAAAAAAATCTTAAAAGGATATCTAAAGACTTGTCATCTTATAATAGTAGAAAGTTGGAGAAAAAACGTATTCAAACTTATATACAAAGCTTTAGTTCCATTCCTGATTGATAAACAAGACCCTTCATCTGCTACTTGCTCGTGGTGCAAGTCCTTCCGTCCTTCTCTCTTACATTGTTTCTGGGAATGCCCAGAGATAGTAACATTCTGGGACCGAATCCTCTATTATATCTTTGGCATCACTTCAACACAGATAGCTAAACATCCCTTGTTATGTCTTTTTGATCACAATGACATTCCGGAATACGCTAATACCAGTCACAAACCCAAAATATCGACCTGGACATGGCTATGTCTGCTGACAGCACGTAAAGCCATCCTAAAATCCTGGATGGTCCCTACTCCACCATCATTCTCAATAGTGAAAAAAGATCTGAAAATGCTTCTATATATTGAAAAATTGGACATATCAAACCACTCAACAAACCACTTTTTTTAAAAGTTGGCAAACATTCATGGAAAGTTCTCTGACTAATACAGAAATAACACAAATTATGACAACGTTTAATTACTCTTAGTGGTATAATAAAAATGATCCCATTGCTCCACATAGCCTCTGGACTAAAATTACACTTTCTTACACATAGGTACAACAATTTCAGTCATTACTTTTCCTTCCCTTTTTATTTTAATATATTTTTTTATTGTTTATTCTTTTTATTTTTATATTTTTTTATTGTTTATTCTTTATATATATATATATATATATATTTTTAATTCCTATTTTATTTTATTTTACTTTATCATACTCTGAAATACTCGAAATTACTCCGTTAGAATGGTTTTTTGACAAGGAATCTAGAATTGTTAAAATGTTAAACTGTAAAATGGTCCCAACTGTTCATCCATGCTTAACAATTACTATTATGTTAAGAGTACAAATTATTATCAGATGAACCGTACATACTTTAATTACCATTCTTCCAATATACTGTATATACTCAACACATTTTTTGTGTGCTGAAAATGCCCCCTTCGGCTTATACTCGAGTCAAGCATTTTTCTGCAGCAGAGAATGAAATTTTCCAAACCGACTTTGGGGCCCCTTATCTCGGGGCCACTTGGTGCTAGAAACCCCAAATTTGGTGTGCAAACCCAGTTGAACTAGCACTACAACAGATGGGGTCCCTAGCACCAAGTGGCCCCGAGATACGGGGCCCCAAAGTCGGTTCAGAAAATTTCATTCTCTGCTGCAGAAAAGTGCTTGACATTTTCCGAACCGACTTTGGGGCCCCATATCTCGGGCCACTTGGTGCTAGGAACCCCATCTATGTTATAGTGCCAGTTCCACTGGGTTGGCAAACCAAATTTGGGGTTCCTAGCACCAAGTGGCCCCGAGATACGGGGGCCCCAAAGTCGGTTAACTGTGTTCATCTGCAGCAATGTCATTTCGGGACACTTTGACTGCAGCTAGGGGGCCTCTAGGAACCCATAACTACCAAGTTTGAGGTTCGAGGGACCTATGGCACGCAAATGGGCACAGTGAGGCATGCAAATGGGCACAGTGAGGCTGCAAATGGGCATTATTGACCCTCTTTTCCACTTACAGTAGCTGCGCATTTCTCACCCTAGGCTTATACTCGAGTCAATAAGTTTCCCATTTTTTTGTGGTAAAATTAGGTGCCTCGGCTTATATTCGGGTCGGCTTATACTCGAGTATATACGGTAAGCGGTGGTTGACACATGCTGTATGATATCCTCTTGTTTGTACAAATTATCTAGGAAACATTAAAAATTATGGAAAAAAAAAAGAATTTCATTTGAAGGGGAACAGTGATTTTAATAATACCTAATGGACAACATAGAAAATACAAATTGTCTTTAAATAACATGCCTGTGGGATGCCCTGAACTTGCCTGTGAAGTGCCACATCTGATGATGCATATAAAGTGCTGCAGCAAAACTGTTACAAAGAAACAAAATGCTGTTTATATTGCTGGTAAATGACAGCTTGAGCTGCTTACTTCTGTTTGTAAAAAAGTGGCTGGGGATTCATTTCATTCATACCAGACCCTTATCTTAGATGTGGGTTTGGTATAGCTGTTTATGTGGAGCCTGTGCAAAAAAAACCCCCAAAATTAATTCTATGAAACTTTTCCTAAAATTACTGTAGACCCTTATCCTACATGAGAGCCTAGTATGGATGTCAAGGGGGGACACCTCCCAAAAAGAAAAAAAAAAAGGAGTATGGTCCCCCTCCCAATATTCATATCAGACATTTTGGATTTCAAAGGGGCACCCCACGCAAAAAACAAGAAATAATAAGCATGCCCCTGCCAAAATCCACACCATACCCTTATCTGAGCATGCAGTCTAGCTGGCCAGGAGAGGAGGCTTTGATGTAATTTTCTAGAAGAAGAGGAATAATTCTTTACTAGGGATGAGCTTAGAGTTCGAACAGAGGTTGTTCCCATGCTATCAGTGGGCGAGCAGTAACCGTTTCCTCAGGCCAAATTGGCCAGAGAATGCAGAGGAAATGATGGAATGGCTAACCAAGCCTTCATCATTCCCTCCTCTGTCTCCCAGGCCCAGAGTAACATAGAGTCATCTTCAACTGCAAAAGCTTCATGTTCTCTCATCCACAGCTACTCCTGCCATTGTCCCACAAAATGGCATGGAAGAGTTGGCTAAACTATCTGAGCTCAGCACTACCTACTTACCACAAGAGGATCATCAGAAGTTGAAGAGGAGAGCAACTAGAGCTTTGAGGAAGGGGATGCCAGTCAGGGAGAAACAATTATAAATCCTGTACAATAATAATAATAATACCGTAATAATAATTGCCTCTGATGTTGCTGTTCCTGCTTACTGTCAAGTTGGCTCCAGTAATGAGGATGGGAGAAAGCTGATAAGGTTTTTGACTAGACCTAGGTACTAGACCTAGTGGAGGAAAAAGGGAGAGGCATAACATCAGTGAGGTAGGATGCCACCCAGTGGCAGCTCACAGAGGAGTGGAGTGAGCAACTACGCTTTTCCACAATATGGCAGAGCTCCACAAGTGCAGGCCACTGCTATCCCCTGGTCCTGCTCAGCTGTGTGAGTCTTTTTGAAATACATGTGCTGAATACCGCACCTTAGTCACTGGCAGTAACTGCCCCAGCATCTCAAGCGTGGTAATAAGATTGGTCATTTGGGTATCACGTGTATGTCAACATTCACCAAGTAGCTCAACGGGAGCAGCACCTGCATGCTAGCAGTCGACAGCAAAAGGTCTACATGCCTTCTTTCAGTTCCTCCCTTTACATCTCTCCATCCACTATACATCATTCCCTACTAGCAGCCTCAATCGATAGCAATGACAGGATTTCAAAGGGTGTCAGGCAGCTGGCTGCCTTTAATGTTGTCAGGAGGCATTAGCCTTCATCAAGCTTTAACACAGGTCCACTAGTGCATTCTGTCCTGATTGTATTAACATCAACTGCTCAAGCCCTGAAGAAGGTCTTGTCCCCCTGAAATGCATTGGCTGTATTTGATGCTGTTAACCATTACATATTTAAAACAGTCTTTCAAATGAGATGAACTTTTGTACCAGGCACTCATCAGTATACATCATTGAGTAAGAAGATATGTATTAAAGTATAGTTTGGACTTTAAACTTTCAAATTTTAAAAAAGAGCCTAAAGTCCTATCAATTCTTGATTTCAAAATCTTATCAAAATCCTCTCACCAAGTTTCCTGTAGATTTTACTTTTAATTTAAGTATACATGGAGGCCAATAAACTGTAACAGTACCTTTGTAGTGGTTATAGTACCCTGCTATATGAGTTATGCTTTATTGTTCTTGCTCCTTTACAAGTGTAAATAGTGATGTATAAGCAACTTTATGGCAATCTCGCCCATCACTTAAGCTACTCATTAAACTAATGTTAATAGCAGCTGTAATGGGTGTATCCAACAAGTGCTGTAATTACTGAATCTTAAGAAAAACAAAACAAGACATATTAAGTATGAAGGTCTCTACACAAAGTTTTTGTTCAAAATGATGCTAGTTTCTATTGTATCTAGTTTCTATTTCTATTTTATAAAAAGCATTTATATGAAGAGGGAGGGGGAGAGAGATAAGCAAAGTATTAAAAACATACTTTACTGTCAATTTGCAAAATTTTGATTCAACGCTTGCTGTACCAACTATAGTACCCTTTCCGCCTGTGACGGAGGTGTGGGTGGAACAGACCACACGCAGAGAGCAAGAGTGGTTTAAGGGCCCCTGGCCAAGGGATTCTTCATTCTGGGGGCTGAAAAAAGCAGGGAGTCAGATAAGGGGAAGACCACAGGGCAATAATTCCAACACCGTGAGGGACATGCAGAAATCTAACAGGGTGGCACCACCTGCTATAAAAGGACAGGAAGTGTAGCAAGATGCCCAGCTCCAGATGACGTCTTCAATGAAGAAACGCATATGGTGGAGTTACTGAGCATCTTTGCATCACTTCCGGTCAGGGCTGTGGATCGTGTATCGTCCCGGCTGTTTTATATTTTAACTTGCTTATCATATACAGTGTAAATGTCAGTATATCTCTACTGTTTTTTGATATAATAAAGTTTTTTAAAGCGGTATTATGCTATGGGCACTTTCTTCTTCCATATATGAGAAACACAGAGGATCGTATCAGAAATAAATACACAGAGAATCCATAGAGTGCTGCACAGTGGCATATACCGTGAACACGCAATACCCCTGTGTGGGGTGAGGAAATTCAGTGAGTGCAATTCCAAAAGGGGCACCATAACAGGCACCAGCACTATAGATGGAAGAGCACATGAAAAGTCACTTTTTGAAGAAGAACGGTCACTTTATTTGGGAATATATATTCAATATATTTTTGGTATTTTTTTTTTTTTTGCAACATACTTTCTAGTATACTGTTTGAAAGACTGCTACTACATATATGTACTTCACTATTTTGATTGTTATATATCTAATGCAGGGGTTGTAACACATATGTATTTGAAGCACCTATCACTTTAAGGTTTTATTTAAAAGTTGCAACACACAAGAAAAACAAACACTCATCACTTCAGATATTTGCTAATCATTTTTAGCTTTGTATATAATTTATTCTCTATTTATGATGTCAATTGTTAGCATCAGTCACCTTAGATTACTCCAATCCTTATAGTACATCCAAGTTTATTCTAAATCACATTGCAAGGCACAGATCTAATATGAACAGTGCCACACCTACATCTCTCCCAATTAACTCTTGTACTCCACCCAGGTGGCTGTATCTGTAGGGGCAGCAGTTCTTTGTTTTCTCAAACCCATTGCGCAGAACCACCAACAAATTGTAACCAATCAGTGGGGCTTTTCATGCACCAATTGGTTCTGCAGCAATGGATATTTTTAAATATATGAATAGTAGATCAGTGAACCTAGCAGAGGTTTTCAACCAAGAACTGGTCGTTAATAAACAAGACATGGACAGTCTGTTTAAACAACTAAGACATAGTATGGAGAAACAATTAAGAGTATGATGGGATGTTTCCCCAAATGATGCAATAAGTGATAAAGGGTTAATGGAGGAATGGTACCGTTTCTTTAACCAAAGTGAAACGGATCTATTACAAAAAAGACAATTTAAACAAAAAAATATAGAGGCAGAAATATTACAGATAAAGGATCAACTACTACCAGGGGCGGACTGACCATTCGGCCACTCGGGCACTTCCCGAGGGCCCCGGGCCACTAGGGGGCCCCATCAGGGTTGCCAGCCTCAGTACGTAAAGGGGACAGCATGTAAAAATCTGTGTTTTTTTTTTACATCTGTTTCTGAAATATCCCTTACCGACATTCTTTTGGTCTAAAAATCCAGAGATTAAAGCTGCCCCACCTCTCCAGTACCTTCTCAACCAATAGAAACATGTCTGTGTATACTGTGTGTACATGTATGTGTATACTGTGTGATTGTATACTGTGTGTGTGTGTATACTGTGTGGCCCCATAATCTCCTATTGCCTGGGGGCCCCATGAGTTGTCAGTCCGCCCCTGACTACTACCATTCATAGAATAGAGGGAATACAAATAAAAAGAAACCAATCTTCAAGAAGCGTTCAAAAAATATGATAAAGACATACAACAAAAGAAACAGAAAACATTTCATAGAGATGTGTTGAACTATAGAACTCAACAGGTCTATACATGGCAAACAGATACTACTATAATGAAGAAGATAATAACATCTCTATGATTGATGAATCAAGAGAAAATTCAGAAATAAGGGAAAAAGCACCTTGGCATGAAATGAGACCTGCCACAAACAGAACACTAAGGAATGTACAAGGGGAGGAAGCAATCTCTATGTATGGAAGAAATTAAAGAAGTCCCATCTGCAGGAATCATGGCTAACCAGAACAAAGCCCAATTAGGGCTCAACAGCCAAACATTACATAGCGAACACTCAGAATACCAAGAGATCCAAATAGGTATTCCCCACTCAGGTATATGTACCAAGACACTCCCTATGTGAACAACTGGGAACCAGAAGGAAACCAGTTGGAAGAGAGGCGAGAACACACCTACAGACCTCAAAAATGGGGAAGAGAAAACAGACCAGAGGTAAACAAGGGGGATCAAGAAAAAGAAGAGAAGTGTATTAGGAGGAATTTTTAACCTAAGTGAAGCTATTTTTAATGACAAAGAATTAAAGGTACTAGATTTGGGACTAAAGTATGCACCTGATAAAGACCTAGATATATAGACCTACAAAAGTTCGTAAGAAAAATTTACGTAAAAAACGTTTTTTGCTTTAAAGGAAGGGAACGAACGAGTAATTAATAGAAATAATTTAATTTTCAACAGAAAATGCAACACAATGAGAGTCTAGAAGTTTTCAAAAGGATGATGGAAGAAGAACTGAAGAACTGAAAGTGAATAAATCCAAAAGAAAAAACATCTGGAAGACAATAAAAGAAATTGAAAAGAAGAAAGAAATAGTCATCCACCTGGCTGACAAAGGCGGGGGCCTAGTCATCCTTAAAGGGGTTGTAAAGGAATCTTTTATTTTTTTTAAATAACAAACATGTTATACTTACCTCCACTGTGCAGCTCGTTTTGCACAGAGTGGCCCCGAACCTGGTCTTCTGGGGTCCCTCCGCGGCTGTCTCGGCTCCCCCCCTCAAGTACTTCTCACCTTCATGCGAGCTCCCTCGCATGGTGTGGAGTACTTGCGGGCACGCTCCCATGATACAGCCGGCGGCCATAGCCGCTCGCTGTATTACTCGGCCCCGCCCCCCACGTCATTGAATGGGATTGACAGCAGCGATCTCATGGCAACAGTTCTCACCAGCGACGCTTCCCAGTGCGCATGCTCACGGGGACGGCGCCCTGGCGCACATTTGGGCACAATGATAATTCCACACTGCGCACGCACGGCTCCGCTGAGCGGCGCGTGCGCATGCGCACGAGTGCACACACTAACGTGACCTGCCGCTGAACTATAAAAGGAAGCATGGCTACCAAAACAAATCGCTGGTTTGTCTTCAGCTTATGGTATCTCCTGCATCTGCTTGTCTTCTGCTACTATTGTGACCCGGATTGCCCTCTGACCTTGCTGACCTCCTCCTGTACCGACCTTTGGCTTGCCCCTGGATTGCTGCTCTCTGGACTGTGTTTGACCCTCGGCCTGTACCTGGATTCTTCTGTCTTCTCCAACGCTTGACCCTGGCTCTCCTCTGGACTTCCCTTGCTGCACAGATCCTGTTCCTGTATTCAGACTGTGTTTGACCCCCATCTTGATCTGGACGGTGTTTGACCCTCGGCCTGCTTTCTGGATTGTCCTGTTTCCAGCAGTTCCTTGTGGTTCCTGTACCTACACTCCAGCTGCCTCCTAGCAAGTCCCGGACCCCCGGTAACTTGTGCCTCTTGGTGCCAGCCATCCTCTGTGCCACTTTCAGGGGTTGGCGTGCGCTGAGTCGCAACAGGGACCGCTCTGGGCATCTTGGCCTTGGTGAGTACCATTTATCTGATAGTACAAACCAGCCATGACAGAGGCCAACAGAGAGGGTTCCCCACTGGAAATCCTGTGCCAACAGGTCTCGGCCCTCACCGAAGTAGTACAGACGCTCCAGGACGGCTATGCTCAGTTTGATAGCCGGCTTCAGCAGCTAACTGCCGTCCCTGCACCTATCAATCCTATGCAACCCTCCGGTAGCAACGCATCTGCACCTCCTACTCAGCATCCACCCACCATGATGATGGCTGTGCCTGAGCCCCGGGTACCAGTGCCTGAACGATTCTCAGGTGATCGAAGGAAGTTCAGGGCCTTTAAAAATGCCTGTTCTCTATACTTGGCACTGCAGCCCAGGACTTTTTCCTCCGAGATTGTTAAGGTTGGATTCACTATCTCTCTTTTAGCAGAGGAACCCCAGGCCTGGGCCCATAGCCTGATGGAGCAGAGAAGTCCCCTCTTGAACTCTATGGACACTTTCCTTGAAGCTATGAGCCAACTATATGATGACCCTCAGCGCTCTGCCACCGCTGAGGCTACCCTGCATGTCCTTGCGCAGGGGAAGAGACCGGTAGAGGACTATACTGCTGAGTTCCACAAGTGGTCAGCAGACACTGACTGGAACGAGGCGGCTTTACGCTACCAATACCGGCAAGGACTTTCAGAAAGTTTAAAGGATGAGTTGGCCCGTGTGGAGACACCCACCTCCTTGGAAGGGCTGATCCAGTTAACCACCAAATTGGACAGACGGATGCGTGAACGGCGCGCCTCCAGACTTCCCGACCCAGTTGGGTGCCCCCCAAGACCGCAGCTTCTGTTCCTTCCGTCCCAACTCCTCCACATTCCTCAACACCAGAAGGTGAACCTATGCAGCTGGGGGTGGTTCGTCCTCGCCTTACCCAGGAGGAACGACAACGCAGACGCCAGGCCAACCTGTGTCTGTACTGCGGGGGTCCCAGGCATCTTCTCCGCAACTGCCTCGTGAGGCCCTGTAAGTTACCTTCCCAGTATTGATGAATTTCCAGACCTCAGGCTTTGCACAGACTTACGTGACCCTCTCTGTTTCTCTACAGTTGGCGGAAGGGAAGTTCACACTCCCAGCCATGATTGATTCTGGGGCATGTAGCTGCTTCCTGGACATTTCTATTGCTCAGCAGCTACGTATCCCCTGCCAGAACAAGAATACTCACCTCCTGGTCCACCTTGCCGATGGGTCAATCCCACAGTCTGGTCCAGTAACGCAAGAGACTCAGCCCATACTTACCTCCACTGACTCCGGCCACCAGGAACTTCTAGGCTTCGATTTGATCGCCTCACCTATGTTCCCCATAATTCTGGGACTCCCTTGGCTGCAGGCCCATGACCCTCAGATCAGCTGGGACAAGAAGGAGGTACGCTTCACATCATCCTATTGTACCCATCACTGCCTAAAGGTAACCCCAACTCCTTGCATGCCCCTGGCCCTGGCAGCTGAGAACCTGCAGCACGTCCCTCCGGCTTACCTGGACTTCAAAGATGTGTTTGACAAAAAGAAAGCAGATCAGTTACCACCACACCGATCTTATGACTGTCCAATTGAGCTGCTGCACGGGTCTGAGATCCCCTTTGGGCGAATTTTCCCCCTCTCTGAAGTTGAACTTAAGACTCTCAAAGCCTATATTGATGAGAACCTGGAGAAAGGCTTCATCCGCCCATCTTCCTCACCAGCAGGGGCAGGCATCTTCTTTGTTGGCAAGAAAGATGGCTCTCTCAGACCATGCATTGACTACCGGCAACTCAACAAAATAACAATAAAGAATCGTTACCCACTTCCTCTCATCTCGAAACTCTTCCAGCGGTTCCGGACCGCAAGGGTCTTCTCTAAACTAGATCTACGGGGGGCCTATAATCTCATTTGAATCCGCCCCGGAGACGAATGGAAGACAGCTTTCAGGTCCAGATTTGGACACTACGAATATCTAGTTATGCCCTTTGGACTATGTAATGCTCCGGCCACCTTTCAGCACCTAGTCAATGACATCTTCAGAAATTATCTTGATGACTTCTTAGTGGTGTATTTAGATGATATTCTTATTTTTTCTGCCTCTCTCGAACTCCACAGGGTCCACGTGCGGAAGGTCCTCACCATCCTCCAGCAAAACCGATTATATCTCAAGGCGGAGAAATGTGAGTTTGAGACAACCAC
This sequence comes from Lithobates sylvaticus, assembly GCA_028564925.1. NCBI lineage: Eukaryota > Metazoa > Chordata > Amphibia > Anura > Ranidae > Lithobates > Lithobates sylvaticus. Next base: position 104,599,208 of record CM053035.1, read on the forward strand.
AGTACAATTTCTGGGATTCATCATCTCTACTCAAGGTATTTCCATGGACCCCCAAAAGGTCAAAGCTGTCTTAAGCCCCATACACAAGGTCAGATTTTCCGATGGATTCTGTCCTATCGGACAATGTTGTCGGAAATTCCGACCGTGTGTAGGCACCATCGGACAGTTTCCATCGGATTGTCCGACGGACAAAGTTCTATCTCCTGCTGGATAGATTTTTCGACAACAAAGTCCGATCACACCAATTCCGATCGTGTGTAGCGAATTCCGACGGACAAAGTGCCACGCATGCTCAGATCACATTACAAGACCAAAGCTATTGGCTACTACCTCTACGTAGTCCCGTCGTAGGCAACAAACGTCACCACGTTCAGAATGATCGGATTTTCCGACAACTTTGTCCGACCGTGTGTATGCAACACCAGTGTCGGACTAAATCCGTCGGACCAAATCCGATGGATTTGGTGGTCGGATTTTCCGACCGTGTGTATGGGGCTTTAGAGTGGCCAGTCCCAGAGGATAAGAAGGCTGTACAATGATTCATTGGCTTCGCCAACTTTTATCGGAGGTTCATTGCTGGATTCTCCTAAATTGTACTCCCCGTCACACAATTATGATAATTAGGAGAGTTGCGCCAATCAGAAAAGTTTATGTATCCTTAGACACTATACTGAACTATGTTTAAAGAACTTGTATTATAACACTGCTGTTGACTATGGGTCCCTTTGAGGACTAGGCCAATCCTGTGGTAGGCGGAATAAAATAAAATAATATAAAATATAAATATAAAGTGACAATTAATATTGTGCCTCTAATTACTGTGCAGTACTAGACACTCCTGTGTGAAAGGGTGAGTATTTATATACGATCCTGTAAGAAAAATTCTGCAAGAAAAATCTTTTACAGCAGGGTCCCAATTCTGTGAAAACCTCCCAATCATGCAAACCCACTCCTGCAAAAAGAAATTCAAAAAATATACCTGTGTATCTATAATCCTGTAAAAGAAATTTCTGTATAGCAGGACCACAATTCTGTAAGAAAAAACAAGACCACAAATCTGTGAAGAAAAAAAAAACCCACTTTTGCAATCCAAATCCTGCAAAGGAAATTCAAAAATAGATGTATTCTAAAATTCTATGTGCCACAAAAATCATAAAAAACATATAGAACATATAAGAAAGTCCATGTGTTGACACCACTGTCATTCAAATCAATCCGTAACGGGTTAATTCCACTCGAATACACCACTAGTGATTGACACTTTCGGAGCTTATGTACATCACCCTGTGAATCCACCACCACTAAGAAATGGCCACTCACCAGATTTAGGTGAGTTTTAGGCGTTTGGTTTATTAGCCGGATAACCACTCCTTTACTCTGGTTTCTCTTCACTCAAGAATCCAGATTGCGTTAATACAGGGAATATCCTCCATGCTCAAGGGAAATAATAAGAACTGCTCCCATAGCGTAATATGTCCAAAAAATGTATTTAACAAACAGAAAAGATAAAAGACAAGAGAACTTTTGCACTCACATTTACCTGTGCCCTCAAAGCCGGCACTGAGCCTCTCTAGCTGTGTAAAGGGGGACCTCAAGTCACAAAAGACCACTGTGCTGTGTCGCCTATCCCCTCATATGCCTGCCAGCTGACCAGTTTAGCATTGTAGGTTTACCCAGCAGCCTCTACGCGTTTCAAAAATCAATATGCATCATCAGGAAGCCCATCACACAATTAACCCATCAACACACTCGATTCCAGTGGTCTCAGGAGGCCCAGGAGGCTTTCACCAAGCTAAAAACCTTGTTCACCACAGCCCCTATCTTGCAGCACACTGACCCTTCACTACCCTTTATCTTAGAGGTTGATGCCTCCGAAACGGCCACAGGGGCCATTCTGTTTCAACGCCAGGGGGCCAAAGCCCTGTTACACCCGGTAGCCTTTGCATCCTGAAAGTTAACCGCCCCGAGAGAAACTAAGATGTCGGCGACCGTGAGTTGCTGGCCATCAAGTTTGCTCTGGAGGAGTGGAGGTACCTCCTGGAAGGGGCCAGTCTTCCCATTGCAATATTCACAGATCACAAGAATCTTGAATACCTCAGAACTGCCAAACGTCTAAAGCCCCGCCAGGCCCGTTGGGCACTGTTCTTCTCAAGATTCCTGTTTCACATTTCTTATCGACCTGGATCAGTGCCGATCCTGACCTCCCTGGGGCCCTAAGCAAAATTCTGCTAAGGGGCCCTCTACTTGACCCGTGATGCCGTGAGCTATGTAAACCATTTGCCATTGCCACACAGTCACACCTGACACTTCAGTGCTCCCAAAACAATCCTCCCTCCTTTAAACAAAACAGTCAAAGAATAAGTACAACAATATAGAACAGAATGAGGTCCCCAGAGAGCCCCCCTTACATCAGGGTCCTCAGAGAGCCCCTCCTTACACCAAGGTCCTCAGAGAGTCTCCCCCTACATCAGGGTCCCCAGAGAGCCTTCCCCTACATTAGGGTCCCCAGAGAGCCCCCCCTTACATCAGGGTCCCCAGAGAGCCCCCCCCTTACATCAGGGTCCCCAGAGAGCCCCCCCCCCCTTACACCAGGGTCCCTAGAGAGCCTCCCCCTACATTAGGGTCCCCAGAGAGCCTCCCCTTACATCAGGGTCCCCAGAGAGCCTCCCCTTACATCAGGATCCCCAGAGAGCGTCCCCTTACATCAGGATCCCCAGAGAGCCTCCAATTACATCAGGATCCCCAGAGAGCCTCCCCTTACATCAGGATCCCCAGAGAGCCCCCCTTAAATCAGTGCCCTCAGAGAGCCCCTCCTTACATCAGGGTCCCCAGAGAGCCCCCCTTACATCAGTGTCCTCAGAGAGCCCCTCCTTACATCAGGGTCCCCAGAGAGCCCCCCTTACATCAGTGTCCTCAGAGAGCCCCTCCTTACATCAGGGTCCCCAGTGAGCCTCCCTACTTACATCAGGGTCCCCAGAGGGTATCCCCCTACATCAGGGTCCCCAGAGAGCCTCCCCTTACATCAGGGTCCTCAGAGAGCCTCCACTTGCACCAGGGTCCCCAGAGAGCCTCCCCTTACACCAGGCTCACCAGAGAGCCCCTCCTTACATCAGGGTCCTCAGAGAGCCCCCCTTACACCAGGGTCCCCAGAGAGCCCCCCCTTACACCAGGGTCCCCAGAGAGCCCCCCCTTACACCAGGGTCCCCAGAGAGCCTTCCCTCTTACATTAGTGTCCCCAGAGAGCCCCTCCTTACGCAGGGTCCCCAGAGAGCCCCCCCTCTGACATTAGTGTCCCCAGGGGGCCCCCTCTTACATCAGTGTCCCCACAGGGCCCCGTATTTACATCAGTGTCCCCAGAGGGCCCCGTATTTACATCAGTGTCCCCAGAGGACCCTGTCCTTACATTAGTGTCCCCAGAGAGCCCCCCTCTTACATTTGGGCCCTCAAACAGCTGACTCCCCCCCTTGCAGAGGTTCCCCTGTACCTGGCTGGTGGAGGTGGGAGGCGGCGATTGGCAGCTATATGGTGTTCACAGGCAGGGGGATCTCCCTGGGGCTAGTAGTTCTATCTCCGAATGTATACATCGGAGAGGGGAGGGTCATCTGACCCGGGCATCAGCAACAGTGTTCAAGCAGTGTGAAAGTGAAACTGATACCTGCCTGGGTCAGAGGCCCCTCCCTTCTCTCCACTGTATACACTGAGAGTACTACAAACCCCAGGGAGATCCCGCCGCCCACTCAGACACCATAGAGCTGCCGATCGCCGCCTTCCACCTCCTCCCACCTCTCCTCACTGCACTCTAAACAGCCAGCCAGAGGTGCAGGGGGGGATGCTGGGTCTTGGGGGCCCCCCACAGCGGCGGGGCCCTAAGCAGCTTGCATAGTGTGCCTATAGGGCCGATTGGCTCTGACCTGGATCCAAGAATAATAAGGCAGACGCACTTTCCCGTATGTTTGCAGAGCCCCCCAAGACATCTGAGCCTAGTACCATTCTGTCTCCCCAAAACTTCCTCCTCCTTCCACAGACTGACTTAATTACGGCTCTCAAGACAGCCTCTGCCCGTTGTGAAGACCCAGTCCTGTCCTCCTTAGAAAATCATGACGATTTGTTTTGGGGCGCAAAACAAGATCTTTATTCCCCAAGAGATGAGAATGGAAGTCCTAAAGACTTGTCATGACCACAAACTGGCTGGTCATTTTGGAACACAAAAAACATCTGCTCATCTCCCATTCTTTCTGGTGGCCAGGCAGGAGACAGAACTGTCAAGCCTACGTGTCCTCTTGTGTTCCCTGCCAACACAACAAGGGTCCCAAGACTAGGCCCTGGGGCCAATTGAGGCCTTTACCTATTCCTGACCACCCCTGGGCAGAGGGTTCACTACGATCTTGGTAGTGGTCGACCGTTTCTCTAAAATGGCCCACTTCCTGCCCATGGTCGGTACCCCTTCTACCGTAGAAACGGCTAACACCTTCATCAAGGAAGTCATCAAACACCCCAGAGTTCCCAATAGTGTCACTACCGACAGGGGTTCCCAGTTTACCTCCAGGTTCTGGAAAGAGCTTTGCAAGGCACTGGAGATCCAAATCTGTCTGTCACCTGCCTACCTTCCCCAGAGTAATGGACAAATGGAACGCACTAATCAGACCCTGGAGCAGTATCTCCGCTGTTTCTGCTCAAGTTCCGAGGACGATTGGTCGTCCCTCTTACCCTATGCAGAGTTTACCTACAATAATTCTATACATACCACCACCAACCAGACCCCATTTTGGACTAACTTTGGGTACCACCCCTCTTTTCTTCCCAGCTCCATTCCGGAATCCGCTGATCCAGCTGTAAAGGATCGAATAACCTCCATCCAAACCAATTTCCAGAGAGTCCAGGAAGCCATGCAGAAAGCCCAGGATGATTACAAGAGGTTCCATGATAAGGGAAGGAAAGAGAACCCCGCTTTTAAGGTCGGTGAAAAAGTTTGGTTGTCCTCCACTAACCTCAAACTCCCGTACCCTGCACGCAAGTTGGGCCCTAAATTCATTGGACCGTTCATGGTCAAGAAGATGATCAACCCCGTAGCCTTTGAGTTAGCCCTCCCTGGGTCATACAAAATCCACCCAGTTTTTCATGCCTCCCTCTTAAAACCGTTGGTTCCCAGTCCCTTTCCAGGGAGAGAAGAGCCTCCACCTCCACCCATCAGGATAGAGGGCGAGGATGAGTTCGAGGTTGAGGCCTTACTAGGATGCAGGAAAGTTGGGAGGCAACTCCAGTACTTAGTACCACAGGGTCCACGTGCGGAAGGTCCTCACCATCCTCCAGTAACACCGATTATATCTCAAGGCGGAGAAATGTGAGTTTGAGACAACCACAGTACAATTTCTGGGATTCATCATCTCTACTCAAGGTATTTCCATGGACCCCCAAAAGGTCAAAGCTGTCTTAAGCCCCATATACACGGTCGGATTTTCCGATGGATTCTGTCCTATCGGACAATGTTGTCGGAAATTCCGACCGTGTGTAGGCACCATCGGACAGTTTCCATCGGATTTTTCGACGGACAAAGTTCTATCTCCTGCTGGATAGATTTTTCGACAACAAAGTCCGATCACACCAATTCCGATCGTGTGTAGCGAATTCCGACGGACAAAGTGCCACGCATGCTCAGATCACATTACAAGACCAAAGCTATTGGCTACTAGCCTCTACGTAGTCCCGTCGTAGGCAACAAACGTCACCACGTTCAGAATGATTGGATTTTCCGACAACTTTGTCCGACCGTGTGTATGCAACACCAGTGTCGGACTAAATCCGTCGGACCAAATCCGATGGATTTGGTGGTCGGATTTTCCGACCGTGTGTATGGGGCTTTAGAGTGGCCAGTCCCAGAGGATAAGAAGGCTGTACAATGATTCATTGGCTTCGCCAACTTTTATCGGAGGTTCATTGCTGGATTCTCCTAAATTGTAGGCCCTGTCACACAATTATGATAATTAGGAGAGTTGCGCCAATCAGGAAAGTTTATGTATCCTTCGACACTATACTGAACTATGTTTAAAGAACTTGTATTATAACACTGCTGTTGACTATGGGTCCCTTTGAGGACTAGGCCAATCCTGTGGTAGGCGGAATAAAATAAAATAATATAAAATATAAATATAAAGTGACAATTAATATTGTGCCTCTAATTACTGTGCAGTACTAGACACTCCTGTGTGAAAGGGTGAGTATTTATATACGATCCTGTAAGAAAAATTCTGCAAGAAAAATCTTTTACAGCAGGGTCCCAATTCTGTGAAAAAAAACAAACCTCCCAATCATGCAAACCCACTCCTGCAAAAAGAAATTCAAAAAATATACGTGTGTATCTATAATCCTGTAAAAGAAATTTCTGTATAGCAGGACCACAATTCTGTAAGGAAAAACAAGACCACAAATCTGTGAAGAAAAAAAAAACCCACTTTTGCAATCCAAATCCTGCAAAGGAAATTCAAAAATAGATGTATTCTAAAATTCTATGTGCCACAAAAATCATAAAAAACATATAGAACATATAAGAAAGTCCATGTGTTGACACCACTGTCATTCAAATCAATCCGTAACGGGTTAATTCCACTCGAATACACCACTAGTGATTGACACTTTCGGAGCTTATATACATCACCCTGTGAATCCACCACCACTAAGAAATGGCCACTCACCAGATTTAGGTGAGTTTTAGGCGTTTGGTTTATTAGCCGGATAACCACTCCTTTACTCTGGTTTCTCTTCACTCAAGGATCCAGATTGCGTTAATACAGGGAATATCCTCCATGCTCAAGGGAAATAATAAGAAATGCTCCCATAGCGTAATATGTCCAAAAAATGTATTTAACAAACAGAAAAGATAAAAGACAAGAGAACTTTGCACTCACATTTACCTGTGCCCTCAAAGCCGGCACTGAGCCTCTCTAGCTGTGTAAAGGGGGACCTCAAGTCACAAAAGACCACTGTGCTGTGTCGCCTATCCCCTCATATGCCTGCCAGCTGACCAGTTTAGCATTGTAGGTTTACCCAGCAGCCTCTACGCGTTTCAAAAATCAATATGCATCATCAGGAAGCCCATCACACAATTAACCCATCAACACACTCGATTCCAGTGGTCTCAGGAGGCCCAGGAGGCTTTCACCAAGCTGAAAACCTTGTTCACCACAGCCTCTATCTTGCAGCACACTGACACTTCACTACCCTTTATCTTAGAGGTTGATACCTCCGAAACGGCCACCGGGCCATTCTGTCTCAACGCCAGGGGGCCAAAGCCCTGTTACACCCAGTAGCCTTCGCATCCCGAAAGTTAACCGCCCCCGAGAGAAACTAAGATGTCGGCGACCGTGAGTTGCTGGCCATCAAGTTTGCTCTGGAGGAGTGGAGGTACCTCCTGGAAGGGGCCAGTCTTACCATTGCAATATTCACAGATCACAAGAATCTTGAATACCTCAGAACTGCCAAACGTCTAAAGCCCCGCCAGGCCCGTTGGGCACTGTTCTTCTCAAGATTCCTCTTTCACATTTCTTATCGACCTGGATCAGTGCCGATCCTGACCTCCCTGGGGCCCTAAGCAAAATTCTGCTAAGGGGCCCTTTACTTGACCCGTGATGCCGTGAGCTATGTAAACCATTTGCCATTGCCACACAGTCACACCTGACACTTCAGTGCTCCCAAAACAATCCTCCCTCCTTTAAACAAAACAGTCAAAGAATAAGTACAACAATATAGAACAGAATGAGGTCCCCAGAGAGCCCCCCTTACATCAGGGTCCTCAGAGAGCCCCCTTACATCAGGGTCCTCAGAGAGCCCCTCCTTACACCAAGGTCCTCAGAGAGTCTCCCCCTACATCAGGGTCCCCAGAGAGCCTTCCCCTACATTAGGGTCCCCAGAGAGCCCCCCTTACATCAGGGTCCCCAGAGAGCCCCCCCTTACATCAGGGTCCCCAGAGAGCCCCCCCTTACACCAGGGTCCCTAGAGAGCCTCCCCCTACATTAGGGTCCCCAGAGAGCCTCCCCTTACATCAGGGTCCCCAGAGAGCCTCCCCTTACATCAGGATCCCCAGAGAGCGTCCCCTTACATCAGGATCCCCAGAGAGCCTCCCCTTACATCAGGATCCCCAGAGAGCCCCCCTTACATCAGGATCCCCAGAGAGCCCCCCTTAAATCAGTGCCCTCAGAGAGCCCCTCCTTACATCAGGGTCCCCAGAGAGCCTCCCCTTACATCAGGGTCCCCAGAGAGCCCCTCCTTACATCAGGGTCCCCAGAGAGCCCCCCTTACATCAGTGTCCTCAGAGAGCCCCTCCTTACATCAGGGTCCCCAGTGAGCCTCCCTACTTACATCAGGGTCCCCAGAGGGTATCCCCCTACATCAGGGTCCCCAGAGAGCCTCCCCTTACATCAGGGTCCTCAGAGAGCCTCCACTTGCACCAGGGTCCCCAGAGAGCCTCCCCTTACACCAGGCTCACCAGAGAGCCCCTCCTTACATCAGGGTCCTCAGAGAGCCCCCCTTACACCAGGGTCCCCAGAGAGCCCCCCCTTACACCAGGGTCCCCAGAGAGCCTTCCCTCTTACATTAGTGTCCCCAGAGAGCCCCTCCTTACGCAGGGTCCCCAGAGAGCCCCCCCCTCTGACATTAGTGTCCCCAGGGGGCCCCCTCTTACATCAGTGTCCCCAGAGGGCCCTGTATTTACATCAGTGTCCCCAGAGGGCCCCGTATTTACATCAGTGTCCCCAGAGGACCCTGTCCTTACATTAGTGTCCCCAGAGAGCCCCCCTCTTACATTTGGGCCCTCAAACAGCTGACTCCCCCCCTTGCAGAGGTTCCCCTGTACCTGGCTGGTGGAGGTGGGAGGCGGCGATCGGCAGCTATATGGTGTTCACAGGCAGGGGGATCTCCCTGGGGCTAGTAGTTCTATCTCCGAATGTATACATCGGAGAGGGGAGGGGCCTCTGACCCGGGCATCAGCAACAGTGTTCAAGCAGAGTGAAAGTGAAACTGATACCTGCCTGGGTCAGAGGCCCCTCCCTTCTCTCCACTGTATACACTGAGAGTACTACAAACCCCAGGGAGATCCCGCCGCCCACTCAGACACCATAGAGCTGCCGATCGCCGCCTTCCACCTCCTCCCACCTCTCCTCACTGCACTCTAAACAGCCAGCCAGAGGTGCAGGGGGGGATGCTGGGTCTTGGGGGCCCCCCACAGCGGCGGGGCCCTAAGCAGCTTGCATAGTGTGCCTATAGGGCCGATCGGCTCTGACCTGGATCCAAGAATAATAAGGCAGACGCACTTTCCCGTATGTTTGCAGAGTCCCCCCAGACATCTGAGCCTAGTACCATCCTGTCTCCCCAAAACTTCCTCCTCCTTCCACAGACTGACTTAATTACGGCTCTCAAGACAGCCTCTGCCCGTTGTGAAGACCCAGTCCTGTCCTCCTTAGAAAATCATGACGATTTGTTTTGGGTGCAAAACAAGATCTTTATTCCCCAAGAGATGAGAATGGAAGTCCTAAAGACTTGTCATGACCACAAACTGGCTGGTCATTTTGGAACACAAAAAACATCTGCTCATCTCCCATTCTTTCTGGTGGCCAGGCAGGAGACAGAACTGTCAAGCCTACGTGTCCTCTTGTGTTCCCTGCCAACACAACAAGGGTCCCAAGACTAGGCCCTGGGGCCAATTGAGGCCTTTACCTATTCCTGACCACCCCTGGGCAGAGGGTTCACTACGATCTTGGTAGTGGTCGACCGTTTCTCTAAAATGGCCCACTTCCTGCCCATGGTCGGTACCCCTTCTACCGTAGAAACGGCTAACACCTTCATCAAGGAAGTCATCAAACACCCCAGAGTTCCCAATAGTGTCACTACCGACAGGGGTTCCCAGTTTACCTCCAGGTTCTGGAAAGAGCTTTGCAAGGCACTGGAGATCCAAATCTGTCTGTCACCTGCCTACCTTCCCCAGAGTAATGGACAAATGGAACGCACTAATCAGACCCTGGAGCAGTATCTCCGCTGTTTCTGCTCAAGTTCCGAGGACGATTGGTCGTCCCTCTTACCCTATGCAGAGTTTGCCTACAATAATTCTATACATACCACCACCAACCAGACCCCATTTTGGACTAACTTTGGGTACCATCCCTCTTTTCTTCCCAGCTCCATTCCGGAATCCGCTGATCCAGCTGTAAAGGATCGAATAACCTCCATCCAAACCAATTTCCAGAGAGTCCAGGAAGCCATACAGAAAGCCCAGGATGATTACAAGAGGTTCCATGATAAGGGAAGGAAAGAGAACCCTGCTTTTAAGGTCGGTGAAAAAGTTTGGTTGTCCTCCACTAACCTCAAACTCCCGTACCCTGCACGCAAGTTGGGCCCTAAATTCATTGGACCATTCATGGTCAAGAAGATGATCAACCCCGTAGCCTTTGAGTTAGCCCTCCCTGGGTCATACAAAATCCACCCGGTTTTTCATGCCTCCCTCTTAAAACCGTTGGTTCCCAGTCACTTTCCAGGGAGAGAAGAGCCTCCACCTCCACCCATCAGGATAGAGGGCGAGGATGAGTTTGAGGTTGAGGCCTTACTAGGATGCAGGAAAGTTGGGAGGCAACTCCAGTACTTAGTAAAGTGGAAGGGGTATCCCCCTGAAGACAATTCCTGGGAACCATCCCGGAAACTTCATGCCCCAAGGCTAATCAAAAGTTTTTACCAACAGCACCCAGAATTAATGGCAAGTTTAGGCGTCCGGAGGCCGCCCCTCGGGAGGTAGCACTGTCATGGTAACAGTTCTCACCAGCGACGCTTCCCAGTGCGCATGCGCACGGGGACGGCACCCTGGCGCACATTTGGGCCCAATAATAATTCCACACTGCGCTCGCGCGGCTCCGCTGAGCGGCGCGCGCATGCACACAAGCGCACGCACTAACGTGACCTCCCGCTGACCTATAAAAGGAAGCATGGCTACCAAAACAAATCGCTGGTTTGTCTTCAGCTTATGGTATCTCCTGCACCTGCTTGTCTTCTTGTGACCTGGATTGCCCTCTGACCTTGCTGACCTCCTCCTGTACCGACCTTTGGCTTGCCCCTGGATTGCTGCTCTCTGAACTGTGTTTGACCCTCGGTCTGTACCTGGATTCTTCTGTCTTCTCCAACGCTTGACCCTGGCTCTCCTCTGGACTTCCCTTGCTGCACAGATCCTGTTTCTGTATTCAGACTGTGTTTGACCCCATCTTGATCTGGACGGTGTTTGACCCCCGGCCTGCTTTCCGGATTGTCCTGTTTCCAGCAGTTCCTTGTGGTTCCTGTACCTACACTCCAGCTGCCTCCTAGCAAGTCCCGGACCCCCGGTAACTTGTGCCTCTTGGTGCCAGCCATCCTCTGTGCCACTTTCAGGGGTTGGCGTGCGCTGAGTCGCAACAGGGACCGCTCTCGGCATCTTGGCCTCGGTGAGTACCATTTATCTGATAAGCGCGAGCCAATGGCTGCGCTGCTTTCAATCCATCCAGTGTAACCAATCAGCCGCCAGGCTGAGCGGCGATGAGGATGTCGGGAGCGAGCGCGGGACTTTCGAGGGGTCAGGTAAGTAAAATGGGGGGGCTGGGGGGGCTGGCATTGTCAGGTGTTTAATAAAAGGGACTATGAAACTGAAATGAATAATCTATTGAGGACACAAGATTCTTAAAACCCAAAGACAGAATATGAGAAAAAACTTAAGTCTTATATCAAACGAGGCAAAGATTTCTAGTTCCTGACTTGGCAAAAACACCGGTCATTTATTATGAGAATATATCATAAGAATCAAACAAACCCTTCAGGCAGACCAATAATAAGTGGAATCGACTCACTTTTTTCCCCCGACTAGGAGAATATATTGATGGGTATTTACAGCCGATGGTATCAGAAGGCAAGTCATACTGGAAAGATAGCAGACAGTTAATCTCGGAACTTAGAAATCGCAAAGTAGAAGGAGAAGATATTCTAGTAACAATAGACATACATTCCCTATACACTAACATCATACAAGAGGATGGAATAAGTAGTGTGGAATGGGCATTACATAGACAAACTGATCTACAGCAAGAACAAATAAAATATATAATGGAAAGATTAAGATTGGCAATGAGCCAAAAATATTTCTGGCACAAGGGTGGATACTACACCCAAACAAAGGGGGTAGCTATGGGAGCAAATATGCTCCCAGTGTAGCAAATATGGTTTTAAACCAATGGGAAGAAGAACAGATCTACAGTGTGAGAAGAGATAACCTCAAACTATACCGGAGATACATTGATGACATTGTGATAGTATGGATGGGCACAGAAGAGGAACTACAGATATTTTTTTGAAGAAATCAATCAAATCTTCTATGGGATTACCTTCACAGGAAACTGGATTAGACAAAGTATTGATTATTTGGACCTACGGATATATACAAATAATGGAAATGTGGGCACCAGGACGTTCTTTAAAACCACGGACAGAAATAGGTATATTCCCACCAGCAGTTGTCACCATCCACAATGGATAGGGAATATACCCAAAGGCCAACTCATGCGTTTGTACAGAAACTGTAGTAACCAAAAAGATTACGAAGAACAATCAAACATAGTAATCAATAGGTTTATAGAAAAAGGATACAAGAAAAAAAACAGCTGGCTTTAAAAGAGAAAATCAAACTGATGAACGGGGATATGATGATAGAAGGGAAGAAAGAGAAGAAGAAGAAAAAACATAAAATCCATAAAAAATGGATTCAACAAACACAGTGTCTCTAGACATTTTAGAGACTAGCACAGAAGAGATCTATTATGTATGGTTTTCTATGCCATAGACAAAATAAGAGGTCACTGGAGAGCTGAGAATAAGAAAGCAAAAATCTCACAAAATTAGACTAAATGGATTTTCTAATTAGATACTCTCCAACCTGCAGGGTTAAACATAGATGTTGACCTCAATTGTTTTATCACCAACTTTGGATCACACCATTAGGGAATTACCTGTGGCTATTCATACAGGAGATGTCGCCATAGGGACACAGCCTGTATGCCATCCCTAGTACCCCATTCAAACTTCTACACACGTGCAACTGGTAACATACTGTACCCTGTGCACCCCTTGTTTATAAACTGTGAGGATTTTAATTTTAGAACTAATTCTCAAAATGTATTATTAACATTCATTATTTATTTTGTATTTTTCCAAAGCAAAATATATACAATATTGGGGTTATGCAGTGGCGTTATTTATAGTATAGATCCCTTGTAAGGCTAGGCCTGTTTTATGGAACCAAAATGCATAGTAATGTTTGGTTATAAATTTATAACATGTAGTGACCCCCTCATATTAAATAAGTAAAACTTCCGGTCAGCTTATTTGTAAACAGACCATATAAAATATTGGGTTCCATCAGCACACCTATGTAGTAGGAGCACCCTACAGCACCTGAGGGGCAGTGTACTGGCAGGCGCGGAAGGCAATGTACACCCACATAATTTAGAATTTAAACTTAGTACATATGAGCCCGATTAAAACAGGGTCCACACAACAGAATAGGAAGACTTTGGTTTTCCGGACCAACCAAAAATGGTGCGGTCATATGATCAGACCTATTTGGGACACCACCTGCTATAAAAGGATAGGAAGTGTAGCAAGATGCCCAGCTCCAGATGACGTCTTCAATGAAGAAACGCATAGGGAGGAGTTACTGAGAATCTTTGCATCACTTCTGGTCAGGGCTGTGGATCGTGTATCGTCCTGGCTGTTTTATGTTTTAACTTGCTTGTCATATACAGTGTAAATGTGAGTATATCTCTACTGTTTTTTGATACAATAAAGTTTTTTAAAGCGGTATTATGCTATGGGCACTTTCTTCTTCCATATATGAGAAACACAGAGGATCGTATCAGAATTAAATACACTGAGGATCCATAGAGTGCTGCACAGTGGCATATACTGTGAACGCACAATACTCCTGTGTGGGGTGAGGAAATTCAGTGAGTGCAATTCCAAAAGGGGCACCATAACAGGCACCGGCACTATAGACAGAAGAGAACATGAAAAGTCACTTTTTTGAAGAGCACCAGTCACTTTATTTGGGAATATATATACATTGCAACAATGTAACAAGTTTCTAAAATCGTAAATGAAACAAACATCAGATGAATACTGACATAAAATACAATATAGTGACATCAAAATGGTGACATCAAAGTGCACAGTGTAGAATGAGTTTACAAAATAAATCTACTAAAATGTGCAAAAATAATTGATTGTTTGTGCAAGTAGCGCAATAGTGTCAAAGAGACGCAAAATAAGTGCAAAATTTGCAACACAATGTGTGTGCTAAAAGATAACAGCAATTGCAACTGTGAACATAAAATATTTCTGTGCTGGGTACAGCTTGCCTGTCCAAAAATGCAAAGGTTCCTGTGCTGAGTGCAGCTTGCCTGTGCAAAAATGCAAATAATAATGTAACGCAAAAAAAATAGAATGGCACAATAAAAAGTGCAAAAAGAAAAGTATATAAACGGCTAGCACAAAAAAGAAAAGTGCTATTAGGTAAGTTTGTGCAAGTCCGCAATGTGAAAAAAAAAAAAAAAAGAGATGGTGACAACAGTCTATTAAATAAAATTCTTCTTTCAAAAGTGCAGGTGCAAAGGGTGTCTCCTCTTCGTGTAAACACACACTACTAAGTAATGGCCCCTTACCTTGCGGTAAAGAGGTAACCGCATATGAATCAAATAGCAGTGGCAGCTTCGCTCCTGTGTTCCTGGACCTTAATGAATTTCCTATCACTGGACCGCAATGGAGCTCCTATCCTTGGACCGCAATGGAATCACCTATTGTCTTTTTCTCTTGGCAGGTACGGGGATGATAGTAAGAGAGGAAGTGCAGTATAGTATATATGTTTGTAGCAATAGAAGTTTATTTAAACAGTAATGAGGGTACTCACATAAAAAACAATACAAACACACTTATCTCCTACGAGCAGCGAGCTCGTTTGCCTGTGTCAGTTCAGAGTGCCTGTCTCTCCCTTACGCATGACGGCACGATCACGTGACTTCATCAGATGAAGTCACGTGATCCTGACGTCACGCGTAAGGAAGAGACATACTATATTGTATTTTAATGTCAGTATTCATCTGATGCTTGTTTCATTTATGATTTTAGCAACTTGTTACATTGTTGCACCCCTACAGTCTTGATTCACCTATATGTAGGCATTAGCAAAATATTTGCACTTTACGAGTATCATACTGCTACCTTTAGCACTTTTCACTTTAATGTCACTATATTTTACTTAATGTCAGTATTAAGTTGATGTTTGGTCTCATTTATGCTATTAGCTACCTGTTACATTGTTGCACTCTTGCATTCTGATCTACTTATACGAAGGTATTAGCAAAATCTTTGCACTCTGCAATCTTGATTATCTTACTATACCTCAAGTATTACTGCAAGTATGTTTGTTTAGAGGTGACATTCATAAAATATTTAGTGCAGCAAGTGGCATTGCCACCCAAAAGCACCCCAGATTGTTGCTTGCAAGTATGTTTGTTTAGAGGTGACGTTCATAAAATGGAAAAGGCCAAGAAAAATCACTGCTTTCTGCCACCCATCCATGATGCCATAGAATAATAACAGACACCATGATTACCTCTATAGCCAGTCCAACATCCCTATTGAAAAGCATAAAAAAAGACTCTATCACCTATAACAGCCACCACCACCTGAAACAAACTTACTGTCAGGTATCTGGTGAAGGAGCTTGCCGTGGAGTGGTAGGCATCACTTACACCTAGTAAGGTAACAGGAGGCACAAGACCTCGGAGTTGCATGAGTGCCTGACAGTTCTCGCAGTGACAGTTGTGGAAGAGTCATCTATGCGTATCCAGATGCAGGCTGGACCAAGGATGCCGAGCGACAGAGCACCCTGGCAGGTCACTGGCAGACAAACAGTAGGCACTTGGCAGGCTGAGGGATAGCTGAGCACTGAAGAAGCCACAGGTTCAGGATATAGAGCAGAAGCATGAAAGCTGGGTGAGTAACTGGCAGGCAGTTTAGAAGCAAGACAGCAGACAGGGAAGTAGTCAGAGCTCAGGTCAGAGCCAGTAATGGTGAGGCAGGTAGGCAAAGAGAGCAGGCAGACACATGGTCCAAAGGCAAGCCAGAGGTAGGTACAGGCAGAGTTCTAGCGTGGTCAAGGAAGATCATCGGCAACAGGAGATCAGATACAGGAACAGGTAGCAGATATGCAGGAAATGCTGTAGACTGTAAGGCAAGCTCCTAGCGCATCAGTGCTGTTTAAATAGCCCCCTTGGCACCTGTCTTAGTGGTAGGTATGTGCATGGATAACAGGAATTTGTGCATGCACACCAGCATGAGCATGGCTAACAAGAATCTGTGCATGCACACGAGCATGAGCATGGCTAACAGGAATTTGTGCATGCACACCAGCATGAGCATGGCTAACAGGAATTTGTGCATGCACATCAGCATGAGCATGGCTAACAGGAATTTGTGCATGCACATCAGCATTAGCATGGCTAACAGAAATATGAATATGAGCCCATCGAAGGCAGCACATCAGGATCCGAATCGGTGGAGGAAGTAATCCATCCAAAAATAAGACGGTCTGAACACCAGGCAGCTACCAGCAGTGCCAACGGCGCTAGACCCAAGGAGGAGAGACCCGGTACAAGCGCTGCTAGACTCCAGGAGGAAAGTCCCAGTACAAGTGCAGAAATTGCACGCCAAAGAATTAGGGCCCAAACCCAGCTTCCAGATGCCTTGGCAAACCCATTGTGGCTGCCTTCTAGCACAGTGTCAGCCACAATCCCACCTTTCACAGCACAGCCAGGTGTGCAAGTCAACACAGAAGTTTTTTCCGAAATTGATTTTTTACATTTATTTTTCCCTGACAAATTAGTTCAAGGCATTGTGTACCAAACCAATCTTTTTGCCCAACAGTTCATTCAAAACAACCCCAGCTCAATCTATGCCTTCCCTTTTGAATGGAGACCCCTAACAGTGGAGGAGCTTAAATAGTTTTAAGGCCTAACTAATGCTCAACATGGGGCTTACAAAAAAAATGAAAAAGAAAAAATGAAAGTGCATAAATATTGGTTGACCAACCCTATCCCCCACATGCCAATTTTTTCATCGGTTATGTCCAGGTCCTGATATAAAATTATAATGCGCTTCCTGCATTTCAATGAGAATTCACAGTGCCCCCCCCCCCCCGAAATCACCCAGACTCAGATAAATTATATAAAATTCACCCCCTAATTGATTTTTCCTCCAAGAGGTTTGATGAAATGTATATCCCTGACAAGAACATCTCTGTGGACGAATCCATGGTCCATTTCACAGGCCGGCTGGGAATCAAGAAGTATATCCCAAGTAAGAGGACGAGGTACGGGTTGAAGCTCAACAAGCTCTGTGAAAGCTCTACCGGATATGTGCACTCATTCCGCGGGTACGAAGGCAAAGACTCCCAGCTCCAGCCCCCTGAGTGTCCACCGTACATGGGAATAAGCAGAAAAATTGTCTGGGAGTTGGCATTCCCACTCCTTCAAAAAGGGTATCACATTTACATGGACAATTACTATACCAGTTTGCTCCTTTTCCACCACCTATATCTGAAAAATACTTTGGCCTGCAGTACAGCAAGGAAAAACAGAAGGGCTTCCACAGAATCTAGTCACCACAACGCTACAAAGAGGGGAATCAACAAGCTTGAGGAACGAGGAAGTGTTCCTTCTGTCCCACCCATCACACAGGAAGAGGATGAGGAGGAGGAGGAGGAGGAGGATGGCATGGAGGTGGAGCCTGGCACTCAGCATCAGCAGCAGCAGTCTTTTAGGGATGATGTACAGTCCCAACAAACCAGTGGACTTGTACGTGGCTGGGAGGAGGTGGCTGGCGATCATGTCATCCTCAGTGAAACCCAGAAGACTCCGGGACCGAATGCCTCAGCTAACCTACGCTGCATGGCCTCCCTGATCCTGCAAAGCCTGCGGAAGGATCCTCGTGTTCTTCGGATCAAGGAGAGGGACCATTAGGAAAGATGTGTAGAGCTTGCACAGTGGGGGGGGAGTCCAACAGAGGGCATGTTGGAGGTTGTTCCGCCCACCACGGTATCCTCCAAAACGCTACACTGCATGCAATCACGTAAAAGAAGTACACACCCCACCCCCTCCTCTTCTTCTTCCTGCCCAGTGCTCTGTTCCTTAGGAACCACCTTTTTTCCTCACGTGCTCCGTAGGCGTACAAGGCCATGGCTGGAACGTCAGCAAGTTACGCAGCAAAAAGATGCCACGGCCCTTGCCGTGCTTGCGCTGGTGTGTTTGGGGGACACTGGTTTGGACCTCGCACCTCCACACTGTCCTTGGCCAGCGGTTCTGGCAAGCTCTGCAGGGGCAGGCCGAGGATGGTTGACGCGAGAGGTGGTTGAACCCACGTTCAGCTTAAGCCAGAATGTCGTTTTCTGACAATGGCACCAACCTCCTCTCCGCCCGCGACAGGGGCAGCTCACCCATGTGCCCTGCATGGCTCACGTCCTCTATGTCCTGAGGCCAGGGCCTTATAATGTCCTGCCTCCATGCCCACCAGGTGGAACTCAACGTTGGCCATAGCTGCAGCGCACACGGCAGCAGAGGGTACCTTTCTTTCCGAACGCATCACATTCAGTCCGGACAGTGTTCCTGATGAGAGGAGGAGGAGGAGGAGGATTGTGTGAGCATGGAGGTGGAGCCTGGCACTCAGCATCAGAGGATTTGGCTGGGAGGAGGTGGCTGGCGATCATGTCACCGATCATAGGGTGCGCCTGTCCAGGCCTTGCCGCAACGCGTTCCCCTCGGTTGATCGACTGACCTTCATCAAAATGAATCATGGTCTTGGATACACCACCACGCACTAGTGCTGCTGGAGGATCACCTGTCCAGGCGGATATAACCGAATAATTTTTAATATCACATCCCTTCAAGACTGCCTATGCTGATGCTGAGTGACTGTCCTCTTATGTTCACTGACTATCCTCTTCCTCCTCCTCAATGATCCATGCCACCACACCAATGCCTAAGGCACAATTTTTCAGCCCCTGTTTAACAGGGCGTGTACTTACAATTTTTTAAAAAAATGCTTCGCAACACGTGTGACTGCTGTGCTCCAAGTACAGTATCTGTGAGGGGTTGCAGTGTTGTGGCACCAGCACCAGTGCCTAAGGCACAATTTTTCAGCCCCTGTTTAACAGGGCGGGTAATTACAATTTTTTAAAAAAATGCTTCGCAACACGTGTGACTGCTGTGCTCCAAGTACAGTATCTGTGAGGGGTTGCAGTGTTGTGGCACCAGCACCAGTGCCTAAGGCACAATTTTTCAGCCCCTGTTTAACAGGGCGGGTAATTACAATTTTTTTAAAAAATGCTTCGCAACACGTGTGACTGCTGTGCTCCAAGTACAGTATCTGTGAGGGGTTGCAGTGTTGTGGCACCAGCACCAGTGCCTAAGGCACAATTTTTCAGCCCCTGTTTAACAGGGGCGGGTAATTACAATTTTTTTAAAAAATGCTTCGCAACACGTGTGACTGCTGTGCTCCAAGTACAGTATCTGTGAGGGGTTGCAGTGTTGTGACACCAGCACCAGTGCCTAAGGCACAATTTTTCAGCCCCTGTTTAACAGGGGCGGGTAATTACAAATCTTGATCTAATAGTTCACAGCAGGGCCCATTCCTGCGCCCACCAAGAGTAACTATGAGGGCCTACAGTCTTGTGGCAACACCGTCCACCACCACCGCCAAAGGCCCAATTTTTCTGCCCTGTTCATCATGTGCTTGCAATTACAAATCTTGATCTAATAACACACAGCAGGGCCCATTCCTGCGCCCACCAAGAGTAACTGTGAGAGCTTACAGTCTTGTGGCAACACCGTCCACCACCACCGCCAAAGGCCCAATTTTTCTGCCCTGTTCATCAGGTGCTTGCAATTACAAATCTTGATCTAATAACTCACAGCAGGGCCCATTCCTGCGCCCACCAAGAGTAACTGTGAGAGCTTACAGTCTTGTGGCAACACCGTCCACCACCACCCCCAATTTTTCTGCCCTGTTCAACAGGTGCATGCAATTACAAATCTTGATCTATTAACTCACAGCAGGGCCCATTCCTGTGCCCACCAGTCTTGTGGCTACACCAACATCTAATAGGGCAAATTTCTGCAGAGTATATACGCCAGGCCCCTACTTTCAAACATCCAACTTACAAACGACTCCTACTTGCAAATGGAAAGAGAAAACAGGAAGTGAGAGGAAATCTACCCCTAGGAGGGAAATTCTATCCTGTTAGATTTAATTTGGGAAAAAGGTATCTCCTCTCTACTGATACTTTATCACCAATCCTTGTTTCAATTAAAACCCCACTTTTTCCAAAAACATTTGTCATTGGGACGGAAAGTGAGGTGACATGTTCTGAACAGATGTGCAAAGACAGCAAATGTTACAGGGTGATAACCCCTCCCTATGTTCTCCAAAAAGCTTAAAAATATATTTTTTTGGGATGGAGCTACACTTCATAATGTACCTGTTCAGATTCTACTTAAGAACAAACCTAAAGCCGCAAGTGGTTTTAAATGGCTTCTTTTTTTCCTTTACAAATGTCATTTTGTGCAAGGACAGTTTCTAAACACGGGAAACACATGCCACCTCACAGGCATACTTTAGACACCCCCCAGGTACCATATTTAAAGGAAAATTTCACTTTTTTTTTTTCACTTTATGCATCATTAAAATGACTGCTCCCGAAAAAACGTTAGTTTTTAAAAGTTCTTTTTGCATTGATATATGTCCCCTGGGGCAGGACCCGGGTCCCCAAACCTGTTTTATGACATTAACATGCATATTGGCGTTGTAATTAGCACTTTTGATTTCGAACGTCGCGTCCATTATAACGTATAGGGTTCGAAAATTCGCGAACTTTCGGTCGGTTCGAAGGTTCTGGTGCGAACCGAACCCGGGGGTGTTCGGCTCATCCCTAGTGTACATCATGTCCACCATCCATGATGACACCTCAGTGGAACTTCGCAGAAGACGTGGCCCTGTTTGAAAGTCTTCCTGTATCCATGAGCAGTGATGTAAGTAACTGAGTTAAAATAAACTGAGTTACCTAACGCAGTTACTTTAGAGGGTAACGAGTAATCTAACTGATTACTTTTCCCCTCATGGTAACTCAGTTCTCATTACTTTGGCTTAGTTACTCCAATTACATCTACCGCCACCCGCGTCTATCTTGTAAGTAAGGGGCAGGTCTAGTATTACTGTAACCAAGGGGCGCATTTGTTATTATTATTATTGTTATATATCGAGCTCTGCCCATTAATTTAACATTCGCCCTCTTCTGTAGCCATCCGCCCCTTACACGATATAATAATAATAGACCCGCCACTTGCTTACACGCTATAACAGATCTGCCCCTTGGTTAGCGTAATAATATAGCAGCCCCTTGGTTACACGATATATAACAATAATAATAAATGCGCCCCTTGGTTACAGCAATACTAGACCCGCCCCTTAGTTACACGTATAGAATATTTTAAAAAAAAGTCAGTTACTTTGCTGCGTAACTAATTACTTTTCCAATGTAGTAACTGAGTTACTAACGCAATTACTTTTTGGGAGAAGTAATTTGTAACTTAACTAATTACTTTTTTAAAGTAAGATGACCAACACTGTCCATGAGTACAATAAATTCATGGGGGCGGGTGGATTTACATGATCAAATGTTGAAGCCCTATTTATCAACATAAAAATCCCTGTTCTGGTATAAAAAAGTTGCAGTTTACTTTTTTAATTTGGCCATTTATAATTCTTTCATCATTTATCAAAAATCTACGGAAACACCCAACACCTGCCCTGACTTATCAACAAGTATTCCCCCCAGAAAGCATTCACTCCAATTGTGTCAGCAGACTACATGAGCGCCATTTTCCTGACCATATTCCACCATCAGAATTATACTGCAAGACGTGCATCTTAACAGAATGATTCAATAGGAAAATGTACATTTCTCAGAATATATTTCTTAAATTGCAAATTGTTAGTGTAAAGTAAATTTGCAACAGTGCTGTGCTGTATTCTTTACAAAGGGACCAGGTTGTGTGTGATAGAAAAGATACAGCTGTGTAAATGAATCTGCCAATGGAACAAAATTCAACTTAGAGGAAATACAACGTTAAACCTTATTGTAATGTGTTATATGCACTTACTATGCTGTCCTGTCTGAGAGTGCTTTCAGTGCTTAATGCTGCTATTCAATGTACAATCCTATTCCGCTACTTTATAAACAAAATTAGTCATAGAAATAAAATACTGTTAAGCCAATATTTGCAGTGACTAATTCTATTCATAAAATAACAGGGACTTCATTTCAAGTGTGTTGAGATAATATTTAATAAATGGAAGTAGCTTTATAGTTTTATAACAATACTAAAACTTGTTGCAAGCTGTCTTTGCATACTAGTAATGTTTTAACCACTTAAGGATCCTAAATATATAAAAACACCTTGGGTTATTTGGCTGTGTAGAGAATACACATCTACAAGTGCATTCATTCAATGCGTGCTTAATAACACCCTAAAGCACAAGACGTACAGTACATCATTTTAGAGTGGTATTAAACTCTCCATTTTTTTAGTTCAACACATTGATCACTATTTTGTTAAAATTCTTACCCCAGCACTTGAAGTTTACCAAGAACTTTTAATGCTACTGCCTTCTGTTCTGTGAGTACTGCTTCGGTTTGCGAGCGTTGGCTCGTAAGACGAGCAGGAGTCAAGCCTCTGGGGTGTGTAGTACCGCATTTGGCCAGAGGTGCGGGGGTGCCGGTGACACTCGAAGCTGGTCGGAAACACTCGGGCGCCCCCTCACCTCTGGCCACATGCGGTACTGCATACAATAGCAGTCACTGTGGAAAGAATTATCTGAGTTTCCATTGATTCCTATGGGGAAACTCGCTTTGATATACGAGTGCTTTGGATTACAAGCATTCTTCTGGAACGAATTATGCTCATAATCCAAGGTACTATTGTAGTTATTTTATTCAACTAGGATTTCTGGAAATCTACTACGTTAACTGAATAATTACACTTTTACTTCATCATGCGATTTAACTGCTGATAGAATTGTCTTATTTGTCTTGAAAACAGTAGAAAGATAAAATGGATATCATACAGAACATTACATTTGTTAATGACAGAATTGATTCAGTATGGAAGATTAAAAATTGCTCTGATTAACAAATGGACCAATTTTATGATGTCTCACAAGTTTGAAAAATTCATTTTTTTACAGTGTCAGTGGGTTGCACCGTAAAACATTCCTGTCACTCATTGCGTAATACAAGTTTTGGTTAATAAACATTGTTAAAAAATTTGCATACAATTTGAGCACTTATCGCAACATGCGTTTGTGAAGGTAAAATGTAGTTCTTCAAATGATAATTATTCTCTGACCACAAAAAAGGAAAAGAAAAGAAAGCATCAACACATTCCAGTTTCATTATTTGTATTTGCGTTTGACATTGCCAAGCATTAAATTATTGTGGGCTGACTTTTCTGTGTTTTCAGAGTGCCGTAGGATCGCAATCAGCTGAATAAATGTATTTGTGCCTGTAATCAATTTAAAAAAAGAAAGTGACATTGCTTACAGTTGGAACTTGTCAAATTGATTGACAGCCCTGCACACTATAATTAGTTGCTAGTTGCCAACTTGTCATATAGTATGCCGACATGCCAGAAGTTCATTTAATGAAGCGTCAAAAATGCCATTAACAAAGGAAGGTTGGTAGAACCGGCAGCAACAACTAATATTCCAGTGCCATTGCCAGCTATAGGGCCTCTGTCACCCTCGGAGGAGCTGGATATTGCAAGCAGGAGAGTAATGGCAACATCACTCAGGTTGTCTGCCATGGCAGCAGCAAGTAACCTTCCCAATAGTCTTTCAAAATATCAGCAGGACTGTTACTCCTTTTGAAGTTGAAATAGTCAACTGGCTGGCTCATCTTCTGTCTTTGCTGTCACAACAGGGAGATTAATGTCAGAACAAGACTCTTTCTCAGCTCCAATATTCCGGTTGGTGTTCAACTTCCACTAATGTTCCTGACATCATTTATCTGGGCAGCCAATATGACCTCTGCCTTGTCATTGGTCTGGTGCCCAGCAGAAAACTGAATCTAAGGAGGTGGTAAATTTGTGAAGATGTCATGCCTTCAATGCACATTCAATGAATTGAAGATAGTTGTGGTGTTTTGGAGGAGAAGAGTATACAAAACAAAACTCTAATATTTTGTCATGGTGCTGGTTACCCCTGCAACATACAGTATACACAGTAGATATGGAAGAGGTAAAGGTGCTCAAGGAGCATCAAAAGTCCCACAAATTATTACACTGGCATTTAGATCACAATGATGTGTCGGCTGATAGGATCCTACTGCTGGCCAAATAAATCACTGCTTATTGTAGCTGTAGATACTATAGGTGCTAGGATTAGTTAGATTTAATGTTGGCTCACCATATTCAGTGGAGCTATATTTTTGTTGCTAGGTAAATTTAGCTTGTCTCCCTGTAACCCGTTAGGCTGCAATTGCTGTGTTAGGTAAATTCAGTTGTGCTCACTGTAATCAATGCAGCTGCAAGTGGTTAGTTAGATATGCTCAGAGATTCAGCTGCTGCTAGTTTTTACTGCTTCCTTTGCTTTGGAACATAGGTGCAAAGCAATACAAAAAGAAGTGTGAATGTTTATAAAGCCCTGGCCAATCCCAAGGAGGATGGTCCCAAAGGCTGATGGGAGCCTGTATAAATACTCTGAGGCACAGAGCTGCTGGGTCTTTTCTTGCAGAGGATCAGTCCAGCCTGGACTGATGCAAATAGCAGTATGGATATTTATACAGCCCTGGCCAATCCCAAGGAGGAATGCCCTGAAAGTTGTTGGGAACCTGTATAAATACTCTGAGCCACAGGGATGATTGGTCTTTTTCTGCAGAGGATCAGTTTAGCCTTCATTAGTTCATGGGGCCTCAGGTGGGTGACCTGAGGGCCTGTATGCTTAAGCTACAGAGAGCTGATTCAGAGTACAGACAGTGAAAGAAATCTTAGAGACCTTTGGGCTGATGCCACCTCTCTTGTGCTAGAGAGCATTGAACAAAGGGGGCATTGGCTGGTGTCCTGAAGAGCTTGGTCTATCTAGTTCTTTGTGAAGGAACTCTTCCTTATTGATTTAAAGGAATAATATTGTGTGATTTAACTGCTTCTGCTAGCTGCTTCTGCTAGCTAAAGATCTCTGTCTTCCTATTTCTATGTGAAGGGACTCTGCTCTTGTTGCTCTAAAGAAAGAAGCTTGCTTTTAACTTCTTCTACCAAAAAAATCAAGTCCACAGTTTGCTTGCGCAAGAACTTCTGTTTTAGCTTTTCAGAAAGGAGTTCACTGTCCTGAACCTGTACACAGTTCTAATTTTTGGAGTATCCCACTCAATTCTCTCAACCCTATAGCAGTTACTCCAAAAATAAGTGCCTATAAATGTGCCAATCAGTGCCCATACATTTTATAGATAAGGGCAATGAAGAATCAAGACCAGCCACTGCATCCCATTGGATAAATAGCGACAACTGGCGAAAGGAGTAGGACTTTTAAGATGCCAAAACAATATACAAGTGTTTGTATAAAAAAATATAAATTTTATTAAAAATCAATTTCTTTAAAATGACAATAAATGTTCAACCAAGGTTAATTCATACAGCAGTGCAGCCACTTTTTGCTCTACATGCTTCACCAAAAGGAGCTTCGTCAGGAGATTTTAAAGTACTGCATAACGTTGAATGTATGTATTGTAGATAATAGATAGTTGTGAATATTTATACAATGAATTATATTGTGACAATCATGTCAAAGAAAAACACATATCATAAGGTTAAGCATAATTGCATAAACGTCTTAAATAACAAATTGAGGGCATGTGCCTACCAGATGCTTTAAAATCAAAAATGCTGAAATCAATTGAATAATTTCAGTTCCTTTACAGCCCAGGTCAAAAGGGACAAATTGTAACCATAGGGAGAAGAAAATGTTCTTAACTATAATAGGTTAATAAATAAACTTGAATATATGGACATTATTATTTATTATGAAAAGATGACTGAGGTTGTCTATAGGTAAAATACATGTATCTTATTCAGAATAGATTTCAAAGTAGAACCAACTGGTTCCTCATTTCCCTGGAAAGAGTAATTTGCTGCTGGAATATGAAAAAAGGAGAAACAGCAGATGAGGTTTCTTGATACCCAGAGAAGCCCAAACCTGGGCTTACAGCACTCCTGCTGTATAGGCATGTTTGCTCAAAGAATCAACCAGCGCAGTCGTAAAGATAAGAGGAATAAAAAAAAATATATATATATACAGTATCTCACAAAAGTGAGTACACCCCTCACATTTTTGTAAATATTTTATTATATCTTTTCATGTGACAACACTGAAGAAATGACACTTTTCTACAATGTAAAGTAGAGAAGTAAAGTAGAGTGTACAGCTTGTATAACAGTGTAAATTTGCAGTCCCCTCAAAATAACTCAACACACAGCCATTAATGTCTAAACCGCTGGCAAGAAAAGGGAGTACACCCCTAAGTGAAAATGTCCAAATTGGGCCCAAAGTGTAAATATTTTGTGTGGTCACACATTACTTTCCAGCACTGCCTTAACCCTCTTGGACATGGAGTTCACCAGAGCTTCACAGGTTGCCACTGAAGTCCTCTTCCACTCCTCCATGACGACATCACAGAGCTGGTGGATGTTAGAGACCTTGCGCTCCTCCACCTTCCATTTGAGGTTGCCCCACAGATGCTCAATAGGGTTTAGGTCTGGAGACATGCTTGGCCAGTCCATCACCTTTATCCTCAGCTCCTTTAGCAAGGCAGCGGTCGTCTTGGAGGTGTGTTTGGGGTTGTTATAATGTTGGAACACTGCCCTGCGGCCCAGTCTCCAAAGGGAGGGGATCATGCTCTGCTTCAGTACATGTTGGCATTCATGTTTCCCTCAATGAACTGTAGCTCCCCAGTCCCGGAAGCACTCATGCTGCTCCAGACCATGACACTCCCACCACCATGCTTGACTGTAGGCAAGACACACTTGTCTTTGTACTCCTCACCTGGTTGCCACCATACACGCTTGACACCATCTGAACCAAATAAGTTTATCTCATCAGACCACAGGACATGGTTCCAGTAATCCATGTCCATAGTCTGCTTATCTTCAGCAAACTGTTTGCGGGCTTTCTTGTGCATCATCTTTAGAAAAGGCTTCCTTCTGGGACGACAGCCATGCAGACCAATTTGATGCAGTATGCAACGTATGGTCTGAGCACTGACAGTCTGACCCCCCCACCCCTTCAACCTCTAAAGCAATGCTGACAGCACTCATACATCTATTTCCCAAAGACAACCTCTGTATATGACGCTGAGCACGTGCACTCAACTTCTTTGGTCAACCATGGCGAGGCCTGTTCTGAGTGGAACCTGTCCTGTATGGTCTTGGCCACTGTGCTGCAGCTCAGTTTCAGGGTCTTGGCAATCTTCTTATAGCCTAGGCCATTTTCATGTAGAGCAACAATTCTTTTTTTCAGATCCTCAGAGAGTTCTTTGCCATGAGGTGCCATTTTGAACTTCCAGTCACCAGTATGAGAGAGTGAGACCAATAACCCCAAATTTAACACACCTGCTCCCCATTCACCCCTGAGACCTTGTAACACTAACGAGTAACACGACACTGGGGAGGGAAAATGGCTAATTGGGCCCAATTTGGACATTTTCACTTAGGGGTGTACTCACTTTTGTTGCTAGTGGTTTAAACATTAATGGCTGTGTGTTGAGTTAGGCTTGATTCACACCTATGCATTTTTTGTGCTTTTTGCATTTTGCAGATTTGCACTACAGTCTATTTACCATGGTTTCCTATGGAACACATTCTGTAGTGCAAATCTGCAAAATGCAAAAAGCACTAAAAATGCATAGGTGTGAATCAGGCCTTATTTTGAGGGGACAGCAAATTTACACTGTTATACAAGCGGTACCCTCGATACTTTACATTGTAGCAAAGTGTAATTTCTTCAGTATTATCACATGAAAAGATATAATAAAATATTTAAAAAAATGTGAGGGGTGTACTTTTGTGAGATGCTGTATGTAAATATATTGTATATGGTACCTTATGGATAGTCATTCCTGTTTTGGGTGGGATGGGACTTTCAAGTCAACCCAAAACAGGAGAGAGAAAAACAAAAGAAATGAGCTTCACTTTGCTGTTAGCTTTGCTTTACTTACAGGTGCTTGGAATTGGTGTTTAAAATCTAAATGTGAAGAGGGAGAGGTGCAAACTCTCTCTCTCATAAATCCTAAAGTGTGTGGTGGCTGTGCACCATGATTTATCTTTTCCCCATCCCAGTGGTGTCTGATGTCCCCAACGGGCAGCGGACATCTTCCTATCGCTATCGTGCATGTCCGGAACAATTGTGGCGAATGTGACGTCACATGCAAGCGTGCGGAGGCACAAGTCACCATATTGGAAAGTTCATTGTCCCCAATTCAGCATAGGGGACAGCCAGAACTAGGTTCGGAACCCAGCATCATAGGGCATGGTGTTTCCAAGTAGTGACACGGAAGTCAGAAAGTGAATTCCAGTCACTAGATGTTAAAAGAGGTGACCGGGGCTTGCGCTGACAGCGCTATTTAGGGCTCAAGCCAAATATGGGGGATTGGTTTAACACCCATATAGCAAGTGCCCGGGGCATCTGTATGGCTGCTGGTCCCCTTGACTAAGGACAAAAAATTATTAAATGGATGTATATAGATGAAATCCTATCGAATTTCACATGCATCTGAAGAAAAAAGGGCACATCTTCTCAGCCTATCATGTACATTAGACAAATATGTAGGCAGCACATATCTTATTACAAAAAATACACACATACACCTTGACTAAGGACAAAAAATACAAAAATCAATAGGTTTCTATATGATGATTAATTTTAAGCACAAAAGATGAATACACGCAGCCAATTGTAGGGAGGGGAGGAGAAGGATAGAGGGGAAAAGGGGAGTAAATCAGAAGAGTAAAAGGGGAAAATGTAAATGATATAAAGATAAACCTGTTTATAAAAAGGGTTTATAACTAAAGGCATAATTTAATCCAGGAGGTTTGAGTGGTAAATACTTCAAAGCAAAGAAATGCATCTTTGATAAATCAAATCTGTGAAAAAGACCCATGTGGCTGCTGATTCCATCTTGGACTTGGAAACCAGGGATATATGATCACGGATGCGATGAAAAAAGGTCATTTTGTTTTCCCCACATAATATGCTCCACAGTCGCATAACATGATATAGACCACTCCTACCGATTGACAATTGGCCAAAAATTGTGGTTTATATGTCCATCAGGCAGTGTGATCTGCTGGGCTCCATAGATATACCTGCAAAAGTTACATTTGTTGCAGGGAAAGGTTCCCCTGCATTTATTTTTATTTTCTACCTTGGATTGGTGGCGGCTATGGACCAAACAGTCTATTAATGACCTCCACCTTCTAAAGGTTATTTGAGGGTATGTTTTCAGGTATTTAGATATGGTGTCGTCAGCAAGTAGTAGGTGCCAGTATTTCTGCATTATCTTGCGTATTTGTCTTTGTTGTCCCGAGAAATGGGTAATCATTCTTACCCCCACCTTGGGTTTTGTTGGTTTCTTACCATGAATCAGTTACACCAGGTCCTGGCTTGTTTGGCTTGATTTATAAGCCTTTTTGAGGCACTTTTTACTACAGCTTCTTTCATGCAGTTGCAGCTGTAAGGTCTTGGCCTCTTTTTCAATGTCAGTATCTTTGCTACAATTTGCCTTATCCTCAAGTACTGACTATAAGGAATGCTCTTGACTAAGGGTTGTAGGTGGGAGCTGTCAGCATGTAAAATTTAATTTCCTGCAGAGGATTTGCGAAATAGAGTAGAGCCAAGGCTGCCATCGGGATTAACAACTTTCTGAACATCCAAGAAGCTCAGTATTTGTTCATGGTAGTCTACGGTGAATTTTAAATTAACCACTTCACCCCCGGAAGAATTTACCCCCATTTTTTGCTATGCAGCGCTGCGTTGCTTTAACTGACAATTGCGTGGTCGTAAGATGCTGTACCCAAACAAAATTGATGTCCTTTTTTCCCAAAAATAGAGCTTTCTTTTAGTGGTATTTAATCACCTCTGAGGTTTTTATTTTTTGCACTATAAACAAAGAAAGATGGACTATTTTGAAAAAAAAGCAATCATTTTTACTTTTTGCTATAATAAATAGCCCCAAAAAATATATAAACATTTTTTTCCCTCAGTTTAGGCTGATATGTATTCTTCTACATATTTTTGGTAAAAAAAAAATGCAATAAGCATATATTGATTGGTTTGCGCAAAAGTTATAGCATCTATAAAATAGGGGATAGATTTATGGCATTTTTTATTATTATTTTTTTTTAGTAGTAATGGCAGCAATCTGCGATTTTTATCAGGACTGCGACATTGCGGCGGACAGATCGGACACTTTTGACACTATTTTGGGACCAGCAATCAGTGATATAAAAATGCACTGATTGCTGTGTAAATGTCACTGGCAGAGAAGGGATTAACACTAGGGGGCGATCAAGGGGTTAATTGTGTTACCTAGGGAGTGATTCTAACTGTGGGGGGATGGGACTGCCTGAGGGAGGAGACCGATTATTGCTCCTAAGCATTAGGAACAACAGATCGCTCTCCTCACCCCTGACAGAACAGGGATCTGTCTGTTTACATTGACGGATCTCCGTCCTCTCCTTCTCAGGAGGAATCACGAGTAGCCGGTGGCCATTGGGGCCAGCCGGCCACACGCATTAGAGCTCCTACGTCAGGCCGCGGGTGCGTGCCCTATACTCCTTAAAGTTCCCGCCTTACAGCTACGGCGTTTTGCACAGGAGTGCCATTCTGCCACGTCAATCGGCGGCGGGCGGTCGGCAAGATTTTTTCTCCAAAATGTGTTGGAACCGCAAAAAATCTCTCTCTATAGAGAGACCACCATTTTCTGCATTTTGGGATCAATGAACCTTGTCCATCAGTCCACTAAATGCATTGCCACAATAGCTGGCCATATCTATACGTGACAACTTGCAATTCCACAACCTGATTGGTATAAAATACAAAAAAATATATTTATATGTACTGCTAACAATCAAATGAATAAAAATGTACGTATTAAATATCAATCATAGATTAATTAGATATGATCTTTCAAAGCCCAAAATTGTGGGTGGGTACACCCCTTTTGAGAATTTGTTATAGATAAGGGCAATGAAGGATCAAGATCATGCACGGCATCCTATTGGACAAATAGGGACAACTGGCAAAAGGAGCGGGACTTTTAAGGTGCCAAAACAATATACAAGTTTTTGTATAAAAAATATTTTTTTTATTAAATATCAATTTCTTTAAAATTACAATAAATGATCAACCAATGTTAATTCATACAACAGTGCAGCCACTTCTTGCTCTACAGGTTTCGTCCAAAGGAGCTTCCTCAGGAGCTTTAAAAGTACTGCATAAAATTGATACTACAAAAGAAACAGATAGTTGTGAATATTTATACAATGAATTATATTGTGACAATCATATAAAAAGAAAAACACATATCATATCGTTAAGCATAATTGCATAAACTCTTAAATAACAAACTGAGAGCATGTGCCTACCAGACGCTTTTAAATCAAAAATGCTCGAATCAATTGAATAATTTCAGTTCCTCTACAGCCCAGGTCAAAGGGACAAGTTGTAACCATAGGGAGAAGAAAATGTTCTGAAATATATAAGGTTAATACATAAACTTGAATATATGGATATTATTATTTATTATCATTATGCATTATGTATTATGTATTTTTTGTAATAAGATATGTGCTGCCTACCTATATGTCTAATGTACATGATAGGCTGAGAGGATGTGCCCTTTTTTCTTCAGATGCAGGTAAAATTTGATAGGATTTCATCTATATACACCCATTTAAAGCAGTCCTGTACTCACTTCATTTAGTAAATCTCTTTGCCTTCCAAATCAGGCAAAGAGTACTAAATGAAGTGTTTTTTTTTTTTTGGCCGAAATCTCGCGAGATTTCGGCGAACGTGAGCTACACTTTGCCGTTACTGCGCACACGCGAGATCGGCGCAGTAATGGCGGTGCATGCTGGGCCATAGAAGGTGCCTGGGTGGTTTCACATTCCCACAGGCAAGATGGCACCCAGCAGCAACACTTTTTATAAGTGTTTCTTTCTGACGAAAACCGGCAGCAGTTCCCTTTGAAAACAGAACACGTGAGTGTATTACAACCATCTCCTAATCCTTCTCATTGCAGAAAAAAAAATACATTACAGACAGTATCATTCCGCTTTAATATTTTTTTGTCCTTAGTCAAAGTCTGGGGACCAGTAGCCACCCGGACACTTGCTATATGGGTGTTTAACCAATCACCCAAGTTTGGCTTAAGCTTGGGCGAAACATGTAGAGCAAGAAGTGGCTGCACTGTTGTATGAATTAACGTTAGTTGAACATTTATTGTCATTTTAAAGAAATGTATATTTAATATAATTTATATTTCTTATACAAAAACTTGTATATTGTTTTGGCACCTTAAAAGTCCGGCCAGTTCGCCAGTTGTCCCTATTTGCCCATAAATGTGCCAATCAGTGCCCCATCAGTATTGCCTGTCAGTGCCCTTCAGATGCCAATCAGTAATGCCTGTCAGTAGCTCCTCATCAGTGCTACCTATCCAGTGTCATCTATCAGTGCCCATCAGTGCCACATATCAGTGCCCATCAGTGCTCCCTTTTAGTGTCCATCAGTGCCACCTATTAGTGCCCATCAGTGCTGCCTATCAGTGCCCATCAGTGCCGCCTATCAGTGCCCATCAATTCTACATATTAGTGTCTCCTCATCAGTGCCCATCGGTGCTACCTTATGCCCCTCAGTGCCCGTCAGTGAAGGAAATTTTAAAACAGAAACTAAGAAAACCTTTTTTTAAAAAAATTTGTTTGTTTAGCAAAAAATAAACCCCCCAGTGGTGAACAAATACCACCAAAAGAAAGCTCTATTTGTGGGAGGAAAATGATAAAAATGTAGTTTGGGTACAGTGTTGTATGACTGCGCAATTGTCATTCAAAGTGCGACAGCACTGAAAGCTGAAAATTGTCCTGGGCAGGAATGGGGGAAAGTGCCCTGTATTGAAGTGGTTAAGCTCTGGCCTCTATTTTGGAAGTGTCAGCACTATGACAAGACTGTTTGGTGGTGTACAGCGTGGGCTTCTGAAAAGTACAGATATCTCACCGGAGTGCACAGACAATAGACTAAGATATGTTGTGTCCAATTTTTATTAACACATTCTAATTTAAAATACATAAATGAATTGCAGTAAAAATACAAAAAAAAAAAACTTTTTCCCCCAATGGCTTGGACATGCCGTAGATGGTATCAGGGGGCTCCTCATAAACTTGTAACTGCCTCTATGCATTTCGTGTGGACAAGGCGGACTTCTTCAGGAGGACTCCAGGGTTCAATTCTCTAAAATCATAAGTGCACATGTAAGTATACATACAAAAAAAATGCCCATCCATACAATATAGTACTGTATATGTACAGTAAAAAAAAATCAACAACATGGAAATCAGGCTTTATTCACTCACTAGAGAAGCAGATTTCACTTGACCAAGACCCCGATGAAAAAAAAGAGGGGGAGGGAAAGGTGGACATCCAACACCAAGAACCCCCTGTGGGGCGAGCTCAGAGACCCTCAACAGGAACAGCTGAGGGAAAGGAGAATGACAGGAGGATATAATGTTATCCTCATCAAATTTAAACTCTACTCAGGGGTCTCAAACTGGTGGCCCTCCAGCTGTTGCACAACTACAAGTCCCATCAGGCCTCTGCCTGTGGGATCATGCTTGTAGCTGTCAGCCTTGCAATGTCTCATGGTACTTGTAGTTTCGCAACAGCTGGAGGGCCACCAGTTTGAGACCCCTGCTCTACATCCATTGGCTTTCTCAATATTCCAATACTAGCAGAATTCATATCTATGTTAGGGGTCATATACTGCCATTTACTTAAGGGGGTTATTTGTGGAGGACGGGTTCTGCTGGATCTGACTGGTTCTATTAATTGTAGGTGCCTATAAGTGAGCTGGCTAGGTTGGGGATAAAAATTACATCAAGTACAGACATGCGGTGCAAATGAGCTTGTTGCAAAATTCATTACAGTGCAGTAATAATCAAAGCACTCCATGCTGACTGACTACCTTCCAAGGCTCTCTTGACTACTAATTAGCTAATTTACTTTAGGTTAAAAATTCATTACCGAGCAACACACCTTAAAGTGGAAGTAAACCCTTCCACATGACTTTGGCCTACAGGTAAGCCTAGATTAAGGCTTACCTGTAGGTCCAATAAATATCTCCTAAACCTACATGGTTTAGGAGATATTTAGCGATGAAAAGGCATCGCTGTCTACGGCACTGAGGGCGCACTGCATATGCCGCTCTCACGGCAATATGCCGATCTCGTGCGCATGCGCGGGAGTGACGTCATCGCCGCTCCAGCGAATGATAGCGCTGGAGCGGCGAGACCCGGAAGTCACTCCGGCCCTGCATGGCGGCGAGGAAGATGGAAGATAAGGACGGCTTCGGGGGCTTCGTTTTCAGGTAAGTTTTTCATAATGAGCTAGTATGCTATGCATACTAGCTCATTATGCCTTTGCCTTGCAGGGTGTCTTTTTTTTTTTTTTTTTTTAGAGGCTTTACTTCCTCTTTAAACCTAAAACCCTTTTGAGAACATAGCTGCTATATCATGTTTGCGGTACAAGAAAAATGACATTCAGTAGCATGGAAATTATATCACGATGTGCTAGTTGGTTAGATTCCCTAGGCTATTATCTGAAAATATATAAAGTTTTAGGTTGCAAAAAAAAGTGCAGTACAAACTAAGCTCATCTATGCTGGCTGGGCCTCTATGGTCACTAGCTGGTTAAGATATAAAGTTACAGAATGTTCAGAAAAAAAATAAATATAATTGCCCAGTAAACAAAAGTGCCAAATGGAGGTCATGAAATAATTACTTGCCCTGGGCCTGGGCACCCCTGTCTCCA
Source organism: Lithobates sylvaticus (assembly GCA_028564925.1). NCBI lineage: Eukaryota > Metazoa > Chordata > Amphibia > Anura > Ranidae > Lithobates > Lithobates sylvaticus. Next base: position 104,634,431 of record CM053035.1, read on the forward strand.
ACAAGCTCATATCAGTAAATAATCATTATACAAAGCAAATGCAAGAATTCCCTAGCACACTCTGCAGCTATTCAGCACACTTTTTAAAAATAATTCTTCATTTAGGATAAAGCTTAATTTAACTTGACTTACTGTATTACAAACATAACTTTTTATATTCTTTTTTTCCTTGCACTCTCGTCCTCTGCTGTTTATAGGAAGACGTGTAGTATGTTAAAATATTCGGATATTATGAGATATGGAATAATTATGCGCTTTTTCCAGCATGTGGGCTAGCTTAACCACTTGCCTACTGGGTACTTTTACTGTCTTTCTGCCAAGGCCAAGTTTCAGCTTTCAGCGCTGTCACACTTTGAATGACAATTGCAGTCACGCTGTACCCAAATTTTATTTTTTACCTTTTTTTTTTCACAGAAATAGAGCTTTTATTTGGTGGTTTTTAATCACCACTGTTTTTTTTTTTTTTTTTTTTTTGCTAAATAAATGATAAAAGACTGAAAATTAAAAGGAAAAAAAAAAAAAAAAAAAGTTTTTACATAGTTTGTTATTACATTTTGTAAACAAGTAATTTTTCTCCTTCACAGATGTGTGCTGAAGAGTCTGCACTGATGGGCATTAATAGGCTGCACTGTGATGGACACTGATGAGGTGGCACTGATGGGCACTGATAGGCTGCACTCATGGGCACTGATGATGCGGCACTGGTGGGCATTGATGAGGCTGCACTCATATTCAGCATTGATGGGCACTGATAGGTGGCACTGATGGACACTGATAGATGGCACTGATGGGCAGTGGTAGGTGGCACCGATGTACACTGATAGGCAGCATTTATAGGTGACACTGATGAGAAGGCAATGATGGGCACTGAGTGGCAGCACTGATAAGCACTAATTGGCAGCACTGGTGGACACTGACTGGTAGCACTGGTGGGTACTGATAGGAAGCACTGCTGGGGACTATTGGAACTTCACTGATAATCAGGACACTGATAATCAGTGCCCTGATTATCAGTGTAGATATCCCTTTCACACAAGCCGGTTATCAGCTCTCCTCTCCTCCTGTTGTCAACGTGAGGAAAGGAATGCCGATAACCAGCTTGTGCTTACAGCGTGATCAGCTGTGACTGGACACAGCTGATCTCATGGTAAAAGGCTGCTGTGATTGGCCCTTTACCCCGATCTGTGATCAGCTGTGTCCTAAGGACGCCCTCCCAGAACTGGCCAGCTGCACTGTAGCCATCTTTCTGCTAAAGCACGGTCAGCAAGTGGTTAAATATTGAACATTTTTGCCTGTATGGTTCCGCTGTGTACCAGTACCCATCTTTTTATAATTTTCCTATATTTATTTAACACTTAGTTAAAGTGGAATGCTGGGCAGAAATCTATACTTTTAAATAACGTTTTCTTCTTTCCATTGATTGTTATCCAGGTAGTGGTAAAGTCATCCTTTCTTTAGCGCTGTAAAGCCCTCTGTCCCTGTGGCCATTGGGCTCACTGGTCTTGTAACTACCCCACTGTAGTACTTTAGACAGAGAGCAGTGATGTAATTATGCCCAACATGCTGTTTTGGTGGGTCTGATCCACCTTCAGCTCCGTCTATGCACTCACCCACAGCCCTGAGTTCTGCCTTCACCTCCACCTGCACATGTGGCCATCATTTCCTACACCTCCATTAAAATCATGGGAGAATTAATTGCCTTTGCCTGCGTGGAGCTGACATGTGGCTGGATCTAAAGTCCTCTGCCCGGTGCCTGAGAGCATTGCAAATTTCAATGTAGTGTTATGATGTAATTCCTTGCTCTTTCCTGTTATTTGGCAGCAATTTAAATGGGCCAGGGAATAAAACCTTGAAAAAGTAATTTAGCAGAGCTCAGCTTTAAGTTCTAATAATGGAGACATTTCCAAATAACCTTGATCATACAGATAATCCCTGTATGCAGGTAAGGGATAAGATATAAGCAGTAAGAAAACAAAACATATAATACGTTAAGCTGGATCTACAATGAGTTTTTTTGTTTAACCAGCGAGCTGAAGGGAAAAAAACTCACAGATTCCTGTATCCATACAGGTGATGTGGATACAGAAATCTCCTCCACTGCGCTACTGTATTGTGATAGCGGGACTCCTCCCCTGTCAGAATGCACTGATCTGCCAATTGCTGCAGCGGTTGATCGAGTGCTGGTTTTCCAACTGGGTCATTTGACAGAAGCCATTCTAATGATCGGCTTCTGTTGAACAGTAAGGGCTACACACAGCTCCAAATTTAGATGGTTCCTGCTGAACTGGAAAATTTTGATGAATGTGTACCCAGCTTTATAGGCACTTTATTATAATATCATTGTGGAAGCCTCTTTTTAATGACTTGTAAATATATGAAGAATGATGATATTTATACTTTAGTGAATATCTGTTCCAGAGGTAAAAAGTGTAATGATAGCCATTGTATTGGTAAGGTTATCGTGATTTGAATCTTCATTGCACATTGAATGTTGATGAAAATGCGTTACCATTTCTGGACCTTACCATTATGTCCAGATGGATGTATAGCTACAAGCCTCTTTAGGAAACCTACAGTGGGGAACTCCCTGCTCCATGTGGGCAGTGAGCATCCCCAACATCTGATTAGGGGTATACCCGTAGGTCAATATCTACGGGTCTGAAGAAACTGCACTAGTGACAGCGACTTCAAAATACAAGCCCAAGCTCTGAAGGAGAGATTTCTTAAGAAGGGCTATAGCCATAGAGCCCTGAAAATAGCTTATAAGAGGGCACTAGAGAGCCCACAAGAACTGTTACTCTTCCAGGGGGGTCATCACCCAGAAGAAGTAAAGATCAGACCAATCCTTAAATATAATAAACAACACAATGAGATAATGACTGTCCTACGTGAACATTGGCATTTATTGACTGAGGATAAGACTAATAAATATTTTGTTGACTCTAATCCACACATCACGTTTAAGAAAAATCTTTCAATAAAAGATATGCTTACATCTAGCTGTTTTGATAGAAATGGGGGTGCTAATCCTTGTAAGACACGACTACCAGGAACTTATAGATGTGGCCATTGTGGATACTGACGATATATACGTGTGGGTAAGGACCCCACAGTGGTTGGATCTACCTACATTAGACCCAAACACTTAAACTGTGAAACAAAGGGCATGGTATACCTTATTACGGGTGGATGCAGTGCCTTCTAAGTAGGTAAAACTAAACGTATGCTGTGGCAACGTGTTAAAAAACATGTGGATATTAGTAATAAAATCCCTGAGAGTCCCATTGCAAGACATATATGCAATCTGGACAATTTGGGGTTCCTAACTATTGATAGACTACACCCTAACCCTAACCCTTGTGCTGTGAACAAGGCTTACCGCCGGAACTAGTCTGCTGCTGACTGTACTCACTGTGAGGGCTTGAAAATAAATTTAAATGGGTTTGTCAGCTATGCCCCTTTTCTTTATACCTGATGGAATTTCCTATTTCTCCTGCCCTTCCCTCTATTTTGATGTTCTCCTTCCCTCCATGGGTATTTACACTTGAATTATATATTTATATACTCTGTAGAGATTGTGCGCCCCTTGGTTAGAATAGGTTTATCCTAATACCTTTCTCCCCCGCCCCCTTTATTCTTCTTCCTCTTCCCCTTTTTATTATTATTTTTTTTCTCCCTCTTTTGTCCTTATGTTCTCATTAGGTCTCATTTGGCTTTGGTTTATTTATATGATTTTTTGGTCTGCCAAACTTTAGGGACCATTGTGACTAATTAATTAATATAAATGGTTGCATTGTTCCTCTGTTTCCCACATATGACACCCTTAGTATTACCCTTGGCATATTAGCATATCTGCGCTATGGTCCTGATAGAAATGACTCTGTTGTGGACAAGCTTTTTGTTTTGTATTGGTACATTACACTCTGCTCTGTTAGCCCACGCTGTAAGTATATAAACAGTAAAAAAGGGAGGACAGACCATATTGGCCCCATAAAGAATGAGGAAGGACATCTGGTTACAAAGGATGGGGAGATGGCGAAGGTATTGAATTTATTCTTCTCCTCAGTCTTGAGAGAATCGGGGGGGCTTCAGTAACCAAAACTGCAGTGTTTGTCCTCATGACACATCACAGTAAGCACCTCCATGGTTAACAGAGGACAGAATTAAAATTAGACTTGCGAAACTTAACAGTAATAAATCACCGGGACCAGATGGCTTGCACCCGAGGGTACTTAAGGAACTCAGTCAAGTAATTGCCAGACCTTTGTTCCTAATTTTTACTGACAGTCTACTGGCTGGAATGGTACCAGCTGATTGGAGAAAAGCCAATGTAGCACCAATATTTAAAACAAGAACCAAAATACATCCCTGGGAATTACAGACCAGTTAGCCTAACATCAATAGTATGCAAGCTCTTGGAGGGGATGATAAGGGATTATATACAAGATTTTAGTAATGAAAATGGTATCATTAGCATTAATCATCATGGATTCATGAAGAATCGTTCTTGCCAAACCAATCTATTAACCTTCTATGAGGAGGTAAGCTGCCATCTAGATAAAGGAAGGCCCGTAGACATGGTGTATCTGGATTTTGCAAAAGCATTTTACACAGTTTCCCATAAACTTTTACTGTACAAAGTAAAGTCAGTTGGCAAGGACCATATGGTGAGTACATGGATTGAAAATTGGGTGAAAGGGCAAGTACAGAGGGTGGTGATAAATGGGGAATACTCGGAATGATCAGAGTTGGAAAGTGGGGTCCCCCAGGGTTCTGTGCTGGAACCAATCCTATTTAATTTGTTCATAAACGACCTGGAGGATGGGGTAAACAGATCAATCTGTATATGCGGATGACACTAAACTAAGCAGGACAATAACTTCTCTGCTGATGTGGAAACCTTGCAAGAAGATCTGAACAAATTAATGGGGTGGGCAACTACCTGGCAAATGAGGTGTAACGTAGAAAAATGTAAAATAATGCATTTGGGTGGCAAAAATATGAATGCAATCTACTCACTAGGAGGTGAACCTCTGGGGGGAATCTAGGATGGAAAAAGACCTGGGGGTCCTAGTAGATGATAGGCTCAGCAATGGCATGCGATGCCAAGCTGCTGCTAACAAAGCAAACAGAATATTGGCATGCATAAAAAGGGGATTAACTCCAGGGATAAAGCGATAATTTTCCCACTCTACTAGACTTTGGTCTGGTCTCACCTGGAGTATTCTGTCCAGTTCTATGCACCAGTCCTCAGGAAGGATGTGATGGAAATAGAGCGAGTACAGAGAATGGCAACAAAGCTAATAAAGGGTCTGGAGGATATTAGTTTTCAAAAAAGGTTGCGAGCACTGAACTTATTCTCTCTGGAGAAGAGACGCTTGAGAGGGGATATGATTTAAATTTACAAATACCATACTGGTGACCCCACAATAGGGATAAAACTTTTTTTGCAGAAGGAAGTTTAATAAGACACAGTTCATTAAGATTAGAAGAAAAGCGGTTTAACCTTAAACTGCGTAGAGGGTTCTTTACTGTAAGAGCGGAAAGGATATGGAATTCCCTTCCGCAGGCGGTGGTTTCAGAGGGGGGCATCAATGGTTTCAAAAAACTGTTACATACAGGGATATACAATGTAATACTGACATATAATCACACACATAGGTTGGACTTGATGGACTTGTGTCTTTTTTCAACCTCACCTACTATGTAACTATTATGTTATTGACCACTGGGGGGTGTGTTGTGTCACATTGAGGTGCAGCGTTTGGATCTGTCTGGTGGCCAGCCAGCTTATTGTGGCCACTTCCGTCCGTTGAGTTTTGACATCACTTCTGCTGGCCATACTCTGGTGTCACTTCCGCTTTCTGGGCGGAAGTGAAGACAATGATGGCGTCGGGAATGACCGCATGGATGCGGTCAATGAGAGGACCAATGCAGGTATGTTTTGGAGCAGTTTTTGTGCCTTTCACTATGCATTTCTTTTGTTCTGGCCAATTGAGAGAGGGCCCACCGAGCTCCCCAGTGTCCGTCCCCTTTTGGGTTTTTAAGGGTAGGTCTTTATGGGGATTCTGTTGCTGGACTAGTGGGCTCTCAGGAGACCCAGACACACACCGTCTGTTGAGCTCTCTGGTGCTCTGGGTGCTAATACAGACCTTTCTACACATGAAGGACTGGATATTGAATTCAATACATATTTTCTGCTGTGGGGTAAGTATGCATTACCTATTGGATTTAATCTTGGTATTTTATGTGACTTACATGGGAAGGGTATATTCATTTACATCTTTCTGGGTGCGCTTTGCAGGTGCATCAATCCTTATTGGTGGTCTATATAGATGTGAGCTTGTGGCTTGAATTCCACCTATTAAAGATTAAATAGATTTGTTGGTGCTACCCCTCCATGCAGGTCAGTGCAATAGTATTTATCTACATTCTGGTTGTGTGTATTTGTGTTCTTGTTTTTGTTTACATTGTTATATTGATAGTGAATTGGGACCTTTGTTTTTTCCCTTGTGTTCCTGACTCATCTTTAATTGGCACAATAACTTATACCATACTTCCATGACTAAGTCTTGTAAATGCCCTATATCAATAAGGTGACATGTCTTCCATATTGGTCTCCCCCTAGCCTGAACACAATGTTTGAGATATGTTGTTTCTCTTAACCCCTCTTCTTCCCCTTCCCCTCTCCCCCCCCCTTTTTTCCTCCTTATCTCTATTTGGGGACAGGTTTTTGCACATATGTATTTGAATGTATGCTCTAATGATTAATTATGTTCTGTTTGTACATATACTAGATATTTTGTTGACTCACATATGGAGAATCAAGCCTTGAGGAAGCAGTGTTCACCGCAAAACATGTTGGCAGATCCCGTGCTTCATATGTGATACTGCACTTGATGTTTATGTGATGTGTTTTACATATGCACTTGGGCCTTTAGTTGCCCTTTCTGTTCTCGCTTTTTTTACTATTATATGTATTAATGAATAAACTTTTTTTATCCTTATTGATATGACTGATGTATATATATGATATTCTTACTTTGGGGATTACCATTTAAAAGCCCATTTTTATTTGCTTCTTCTTTGAGGTTATCATGTATCTTTTTAAATGTGTTTAAATGTTTATCTTTTGTATGGAATCTCTTCTGGTAGTATAAGATGCTGAGTTGTACAGGATGAAAGCTAATTACACCTAGCTGAGGTAGTTTTGGTATTCCATGCCTATTCCTGTGACCCAGGTGGTTATAAACAAGATCTTTATTGACAACAGACTAGCTATGAGAAAGGATTTGCAGGCCAAAATGTGTTTGTCATATACTGGACCAGGACCTTCCAGCAGGACAACACCCCTAAACATACAGCCAGAGCTGCAATGGAATGGTTTAGATCAAAGCATATTCATGTGTTATGCCCTGTACAAACAAAAAGATTTTCCGACAACAAAACCGTGTTTTCTTTTCCGTTGGCTCAAACTTGTCTTGCACACACACGGTCACACAAATGTCAGAAATTCGGAACGTCAAGAATGCGGTGACGTACAACACATACGACGAGCCGAGAAAAATTAAGTTCAATAGCCAGTGCGGCTCTTCTGCTTGATTCCGAGCATGCGTGGACTTTTGTGTGTCTGAATTGTGTATACACGCTCTGAATTTTCCGACAACAAGTTTTGTTGTCGGAAAATTTGAGAACCTGCTCTCAAACATTTGCTGGCGTAAATTCCAACAACAAATGTTCTTTCGAGCATACACACGGTCGGACTTTCCGACAACAAGCTCACATCCAACATTTGTTGTTGGAAAATCCTATCGTGTGTACAGGGCATTAGAATGGCTCAGTCAAGGTCCAGACCTAAATCCAATTGAGAATCTGTGGCAAGACTGGAAAATTGCTGTTCACAGACGCTTTCCATCCATTCTGACAGAGCTTGAGCTAATTTGCAAAGAAGAATGGGCAAAAATATTACTCTCTAGATGTGCAAAGCTGGTAGAGACATCCCCAATAAGACTTGCAGCTGTAATTGCAGTGAAAGGTGGTTCTAAAAAGTATTGGGGGCTGAATACAAATGCACGCCACACTGTTCACATATTTATTTGTAAACAAAAATGGAAACCATTTATCATTTTTCTTCCACTTCACAAATATGTGTCACTTTATGTTAGTCTATCACATAAAATCCCAATAAAATACATTTAAGTTTTTGGTTGTAACATGAGGAAATGTGGGAAATTTCAAGGGGTGTGTATACTTTTTCAAGGCACTGTATATACATATATATACATATATATATGTATATGTGTTCCATAGTTAGGAACTAGTTTTGAGCCAGAGACCACACCTTACAGCGGTGGGTCTTCATATGTGCTTTCAATGTCTATAACAAGCAATTAAAACTGTTTTTTTTGTGCTGTCTAGCTAGAGAGCGTGCTGGAAAAGTTTTGTATTACACAGTATTTTAATAGAAAAGTCGCATCATGGGTTCATTGAACATATATTATTTCTAGAGTTGGATGAATTAATTAAATTAAAAATTGATTTGCCTGAACCAAGAGTATCAGATAATTACACTAATGCCCTGTACACACGATAGGATTTGTTGGATGTGAGCTTGTTGTCGGAAAGTCCGACCGTGTGTATGCTCCATAGAACATTTTTTGTCGGAATTTACGCCAACAAATATTTGAGAGCAGGTTCTCAAATTTTCCAACAACAAAATATGTTGTCGGAAATTCCGAGCGTGTGTAGACAATTCCGATGCGCAAAAGTCCACGCATGCTCAGCACTGGCTATTGAACTTAATTTTTCTCAGCTCGCCGTACGTGTTGTATGTCACCGCGTTCTTGACGTTCGGAATTTCCGACAACATTTGTGTGACCGTGTGTATGAAAGACAAGTTTGAGCCAACATCCGTCTGAAAAAAATCCACGATTTTGTTGTCGGAATGTCCGATCGTGTGTACAGGGCATAAGGCTCCATTCACACCAATGCGTTTTTTAATGCTTTTTGCAGAAAGGCAGGACATTAATTTTAACATGGGTTCCTAACACCAATGCATTTTTATGCCTTTGCATTTTTGGAAAGGGTCAGGGAATTTTTAAACACAAAACACTGCTTTTTTTGGTTCAACAGGCATTAATGGAGAAGCAGCAGGAGAAGCGTACAGTGCGTTTTTACCGTGATTTTGCCGCAATACGTGTTTTTAAATCTGTCCAACAACAAATTTACCTTAAAAAAAGACATAGAACACCCCAAAACGCGGCAAAATTTAGGTAAATTTGAGGTAAAAAATGCAAAAAAAACACTGTAGAAACGCTCAAATAAACATGCATGGGTATGAACCTAAGGTCAAATTTGCAAAGTCAGCTGATCCACAATAAAAGTTTCATACCATTTAGGCTTCACCAATGCTCTGTTCTGACTTCAGTGGGCTCCCCCATGGTTCCGTGGATGTGGTCCACTCCTCTGTTGTGCATGCCAGCCATTCAAGAGAGAAGATGTGGTTAAGCACGACCCTTTATATTGCATAACCATACTGCATATTGTGACAGGATCACATATAAAACATGTTTTAGTTTAATACCTGTTGGACTTTCATCATTCTTTCTTTTTTTTTTTTTTTACTTCTGTTTTGATTTATGCCTTCCTTTCTTCTGTCTTCCTCCTAGCATCAAACTTTAAAAATGGGGTGCCCCAGGTATTTTATGGGCAAGGAAGGTGAGCCAGAATGAAAAGGAGTAATATCGTAAAAAAAGTGTAGATTTATTGAATATACATATATAATAAAAATGCACAAGTAGGTACACCTAAAACCAAAACATATGAATATAATCAAATAGAACAGCTACTAAATACTGGAACACACTAGCCTCAAAATTAGAGGTTACAGTAAATGTGTGGTCACAGATGATGATGGAGGGTGTAGGTAATCAATTCCTTCTTCAGTGTTTTTTTTGAAGGCTGTTTGTTAGGGGATCATGTCCTTGGAAATATAATACACATCAAAGGTTCACAAATAGGAGGGGCTTGCATCTCTGCGTTTCGCTCAGTTGCATGAGGGACCCTGGAAGCAACGAGTGAGTCTGCAATAATGCGTCTCACATTCACCAAAGGTGATGGAATTCCTAGGAGGCCTTTATGTGTAAAATAGTACTTGCTGAGTAACCTTGCAGCTTCACCTTGGCCGGAAAACGCACCAAAAATGACAGAGATCACCATAAGATGGGAAACCAATCTTTTTCTATAGTAGTATAAGAGGAGCTGGTGCAGTTACTGTGATGCCGCGTACACACGTACGGACTTTTGCCGGCGGACCTAAGTCCAGCGGACAATCCGCTGGACTTTCCAGCTGGGTCCGCTGGACTAAAAAGCGAACGGACTTGACCACACACGATCACGCAAAAAGTCCGACGGTTCACGCGATGACGTACAGCACGTACGACGGGACTAGAAAACGAAAAATCCTAGAAAAATACTTGCTACTGAGCATGCGTCCTTTTTGGTCCGCCGGACCATACTACACACGGCCGGATTGTCCGCCGGACTGCCAAGTCCAGCGGATAATTTTAAAACAAAACTTAAAACTTTAGTCCGCCGTACTTTGGGCAAAAAAAGTCCGCCGGCGCCCACACACGAGGGGATTATCCGCTCGACTTCGGTCCAGCGGATAATCCCGCGGGATAGTCCCTTCGTGTGTACGCGGCATGAGCCTGACTGTGCAGCTTCCTCCTAGCATCAAAGGGTAATTTGAATTTGAGTAGCAGACTGATTTGTTATTCAAATTGTAGCATTTCATTTGGGTTTTAGAATAAAATATGTTTGAGTAAGTGAAAACCTAGCTTCTAATAATATATAATATGTTCCATTGTATAATGTGGTCCACACCTATGTATTTTTAGTGCATTTAGTTTTTTGCAGAAATGCACTACAGTTCATGTCACATGATTTCCTATGGAAAATGTTCACATCTATGCGTTTTTCAGCAGCTACGTTTTTGGAAAGGGTCAGGAATTTTTGCATGTAGTGCATTTTTGATGTGTTTTTAATCTGCCCAACAACAAAACCATCTCCCCTTTAAAAAAAAAAAAAAAAAAAAAACATTAAATACACAAAAACACATAAAAAACTTGGGAAAAATACAAAATGCACAGTAAAAATCACTGCAAAAACTGATCAAAAGCAAACTGAATAGGCGTGAACCATGATTTATGGTTTTCTTATGTACATTTAACAAAAAAGAGCTCTGCGTATCAATGCTTCCCCCAGGATGTGACAGGTGGCCTAACCTAAGGCCTCATTAGCATGACATTTATGTGCCAGCTATGGCTAGAATCCAGTGAATTGCTGTGGCTGGTTTCACAGAAGGAGGTGTATAGTTGCAGTCATTTAGCCTGTATGCAGCAATGACAGTGTCTGATGTTCGGATGTAATTGCACATGAAAAGATTACTTGCAGTTAGGGAATGATGTTCACCGCTGGACACAAACTGTTGCAGGTAATCACTTAATTTGTGATTACATCCAAACATCTGCAGACAGCTGCGGTTTCTGTCATCCTGTTATCGGTTTGTACAGGCTGAGCCCCAACTATCCGCATGCAATTATTCATCCAGCCACAGGAATATGCTAGATTTTTTCTGCGGCTGGCACATTAATGCCTTGCGAATGAGACCTTATGCCCCGTACACACGGTCGGAAAATCCGACCACAAAATCCATCTGATTTTTTCCGACGGATTTTTTTTCCGACGGATTTAGTCCGACACTGGTGTTGCATACACACGGTCGGACAAAGTTGTCGGAAAATCCGATCATTCTGAACGTGGTGACGTTTGTTGCCTACGACGGGACTACGTAGAGGCTAGTAGCCAATAGCTTTGGTCTTGTAATGTGATCTGAGCATGCGTGGCACTTTGTCCGTCGGAATTAGCTACACACGATCGGAAAAAGTCCGATAGGACTTTGTTGTCGGAAAATTTGAGAGCAGGAGATAAAACTTTGTCCGTCGGAAAATCCGATGGAAAATGTCCGATGGAGCCTACACACGGTCGGAATTTCCGACAACATTGTCCGATAGGACATTTTCCGTCGGAAAATCCGACCGTGTGTATGGGGCTTTAGTCTGCAGTCATGACTGAAGGTGTAGGTTTGTTCAACTTGTGAAATGTTTTTTGGACTTAACTGCTTTGGCCTGCATCCAATTTAGAAGCCTTATAAAAAATATATACACACACACATATGTAATTAAAAAAGTGTAATATATGTATGTATATATATATATATATATATATATATATATATATATATATATATATATATATATATATATATATATATATATATATATATATGCACATGCACTCATCGGCCACTTTATTAGGTACTTAGGTATACCTGTGCAATTGCTTTTGCTTTTTATCACAAATTGCTAATCAGCTAATCACATGGCAGCAACTCAATGCATTTAGGCATCTAGACATGGTGAAGACAACTTGCTGAAGTTCAAACCGAGCACCAGAATGGTGAAGAAAGAGGATTTAAGTGACTTTTTTTTTTTTTAAATCAAATAGTTTTTATTACAATTTTTCACTATACAAGAAAAACTAGATAATACACAAGACTTTTTCATCACATAACCCCACCCAACAATAAACAAAAAAACAACTTTTGAAATTTGCACTCACCAGATTGTACTTCAATCATTACTCAGAAGCTTCCTTCACATTTTTACACCTTATTGGTATACATATATAATTATCCCTTACCAAAAAACAAAAAATCTCATTATTGACTTTCCTTATGTAGCGTCCACACTTTATTAAAGTGTGCGCTATCAATGTAAATTTAGTTTTTCCCAGAACTGTAACAGAGTTCTGGGGGTTAATTGTACAGAATTTACTTTGGCATGAGTTTGGCTGGGCTATACTGAAGTTCCGCCTGGTCATAGGTGCAGTGAGGCACCTGCGACAGGCTGAGAACCAAGCCTGGTTGGACGTGTTAGGTACCAATCTTTCCCGGAGCCAATCAATGGGCGCGTCTGGCCCTGCTGTGTAGTCTGGGAAGGGGTATTTAAGGTGCTGAAGTCATGTGTTCAGGGCTCGGCGGCTGCTTTGATTCCTGGTTCCGGTCCGGGGCAGCCCCGTGAGGGGTCCCGGGCCCAGGAGTGTCTGCCGTCCCCGCAAGCATGGTCACCCTGACCAGCCCCAGAGGCCCTCATGGTCTGGGGTGGGGATCCGTCCATTCCCGAGCCTCGGAGTAGTGGCTAGTTCGAGGCCCAGTAACTGAAGGAGGATTCAAAGGCGTCCCGGTGTGCTCTCGGTATTGGAGGGACACGGCAACTCGTACAAGTGACCAGGGGAGGACTCTTCGGAGGAGGGCCAACAAGCTGGCTGCTCAGTAAGAGCCTGGGAGCTGAGTTGTATGGACACTAAAGAATCCACACTTCCCACAGTATCGCCAAGAAGGCTGAGAGATCCAGGTACTGTGAGAAAGGTTCCTACTTATCTTCAGTTACAATCTAGTCTGTGGCAGAGACTTTTGCAAGTTTCCAGATCACATTGTTGGTTGCTAGATCTCTGGCTAGAGGTTTTATCCAGCAGTGAAGCGCCCAGCTGCGAGTGGCTACTCTCTGGGCTAACTAGAGACATTCAGTGGATGTCAGCAGTTCAAAGTGCCTGAGTTTTATCACCCGTGCCCTCTATTCCCACCTGAGACTGTGTTATTGTTGGATGTTACCCCTGCAAAATAAAAATCCTCAAAAGGACTTTTGTGTGTCAGCTCTGAAGTTACTGGGTACTAACCCTGGGAACCCCTAGACAACAACCGACGAGCTACGAGGAGGTAATTGGTAAGCCAAGAAAAGTCAAGGCCGCCCCTAGGCCACTACATGTGGGGGCTCGCTGTCCGGGATTTACCGTTATCTCACAATTTAATGGAATAGAGGGTGAAGTGTTTTTGAACTGCGCCATCAGCGCCATCTTTGCTCAGGCAGAGACTTTCACTGAGGTGCGTAAGCGTGGGAGAAGCCCTTGCCGAAAAGCCTGCGAAGTTACGCAGCCCAAGCAACCAGTGGGAGGAGTCTGCGCTGTTCTTTTCCTGCATGAGGAACCGCGTGAGAGTGTGTTGCAGAAAGAGAAGGAGTTGGTTGAGTTTCTCGCAGTGTTGGAGAAAACAAGTCAAAACTTCTCAGAGAATGTACCATGTCCCGGGCGTGCAGCCTGTACCAGGACCCAGGATGCCTACAGTGAGGGGTCTGACAGGCATACAGATGCCTGGCACCGTGCTTACCAACACAGGCATTCACTTGCCCGTGTCGGTGTTGTACACCGCAGGAGACATGGAGGCCCTCGGCATGTTATGCGGGAAGTGTGACGGCTTGATTGCAAGTCCCCTGCCGTTCGCCGGGTGCAGGAGATGTGGAGAGTACGTCTTCAAGGTGGCGCAGCCCACCGAATCGCCACGGGCCTACCACATGGTCTGGGCCACGGGTGTGGCTACTGAGGAGCACATTGCCTATGTTCCGGCCAAAGGGCCCGATGTCCAGGTTTCATCCACAGTTGCAAGTGCCCCCAACAAGGACATTGCCGCTGTACGAGCCCGAGAGTCAACCCCCGAGGTGGTGGACATGGTCTCGTCCACCATTACTGAGCTTACTGTCATGCCTGCCTTGGAGGAAGCGGAACCCCTGAAGCCTCAGACTAGTCGCAAGAAGGGTCCGCAACCATCCCCAGTGGCAGCTCATCGAACAAAAGCCATTGCTTTGGAGAGGCCATCGCAGTCTACGGGTGAGAGTACCGAGGGAACCGTGAGTACCAAAACAGTAAAGAGATTTATATCACGGGACTCTGAATGTTTTTGTTCCTCACCGGAGGCTGAAGAGGCCGAGGAATTGTTTGATGGAATGTCTGAGGAATTGTTGTGGTCGTGTGGGGATGATGTGGCTGCTGCTTGTGGCGATATTTCGGGTTGGCTAGCCCTTATCGAAGGGGACAAAACGCCACGAGTGGAGACCCCCTCAGCCAGAAGCGCTCTGATGCCCAGGCTTGAGAATCTGCCAGTGCTTTCAAGCAATTCTACAGGCTTGGTGAAAAGGTCCCCAAACTCATGTATACCCCCTGGGGATGGAGTCACCCGCAACCTATCGAGACTGGCCCGGTCTCAGAGACTGTTGCATAAGCGGGTGGCAGCAGAGTATGAACTTGAGTTCCGTTATGTGCCTAGGGAAATCATGGACATTATAGTATCGGAATTGGGAAAAGTGGTATGCGGAAGATGTCTGGGACTACCTAAAAGTCCCAAAGCCACTACGGAAAAAAGCATTTTCCCGTGAGATGTATGATCGTTTTCAAGAATGTCTGTTGCACTGGAGTTATGGTCGGCACATCTATTGTGACAAAGTTGTGATTTGCAGACCAGATAAAGACAGTGCTGTGTACTACATCACCACAGTGGATGTCCAGATGGGTAAAGACTTAGTTTTGTCTGATGCCCGTTTCTACCGGTGAACTGTTCCTGAGTCAAGCCTTTGTGTAAAACACAAGGTGACACCAGCAGCCTGAGGTGTCTATTTCCCCCAGCGGCGGGCATGCGTCTCTCCAGGAGGGAGGAGGGTCTCCAGTTGATCTGAGGAATGCTCTCCCCTCCTACCTGGGTGACGACCATTCTGACCGCCTCCCTTCTATGGTCCCACCCACAAGGTGACACCAGCAGCCCGAGGTGTCTATTTCCCCCAGCGGCGGGCATGCGTCTCTCCAGGAGGGAGGAGGGTCTCTAGTTGATCTGAGGAATGCTCTCCCCTCCTACCTGGGTGACGACTATTCTGACCGCCTCCCTTCTATGGTCCCACGCATGCGCAGTGTGGAGAGATGGACGCGGTGACGTCAGACGCCGACGTGGTGGCGTGGGCTGGAGATGCTAAAAGGGTACACACAGCAGCCTCTAATCAGATGGGTGCAACACGGGGGCAAGTGAGAATGGAGGCGTTTTATGGTAAGGTCGAGTCAACCCTATACAGTGCTACACTATTCTTCTTATGGGAGCTTTTTGTGCCCGCCAGTGGCACCTCTGTTGCATAAGAGGCTGGCTGCTGCGGACTCGGCACCCATTGTATTTTTGCCTGTGCCCTGGACTTATTGTCCCTGTGTGTGCACGGCTCTACTGCTTATACCTCCACTTCTCTATGTTACAGGGGACCTGTTGCTGGCTGTGATCGATCCTTGAACACTGCCTCCATTTATAACCATAATCTGTCTTGTACCTTTGGGATACTACTGCCCTCAGTCCTCTGCCTCTGACTCCTGGGTTTTCTACACTCAATAATATGATCAATAGGTGGGTTTGGTTAATTTATGTCTATATGTTTTAACTTTTTTCCTGTGATTTTGTCTTCTTTCTCTCCCCCTTTTCTTTCAGTTTTTGTATATCTATTTTTTACCATATAAGGTTTGCTTTTCCTTTCTTTTTTCCCCCCTTTCTCTTTTCTCTTGTTTTTCTCTTCCCGTCCCTTTTCTTTCTCTCGCCTCTTCCTCCTTTTCTCCTCCCTATTTTTTATTTTCCTTTCCCGTCCTTTTTTTCTTTCTGCTCTCCTTTTTTTTTAATCTTTTCCCTTTCTCTACTTTTTTTTTCCACTTAACCAACCCCTCCTCTCCCCCCACCTCTTCTCTCCCCCCCCTTTTTTCCCCCCCCTTTTTTCCTCCCCCCTTTTTCACCCCCTTTCCTTCTCCCCCCCGATTGTTCACCCTTTTTCCTCCCATATCTTCCACTCCTATTTTCCCTCTCCCCCTTCTTTTCTCTCTTTATTTCTCTCTTTTTTGTCTTATGCTGTCTGTCTTTGTCCACAGATTGCCATATATACCCACTACTAGAGTATTGTATTTCTCAATTATAGCTATTGCACGACAAGTGTATCCCGTGGCCAACGTGGGGGGACTACCCACTCTTTGTGCTGTTTGGTGTTCCATCAGGCTTTCACTGGTAAGCTATGCATGACTTTACATAAATCTCCAATATCAATATTATGTTTATTGTACTAATATGTTTTTCTAATTCTTTGTTCAACACTTCTGCGACTATGAGACTGTATTTATTTGTAGATGTTTATGGTTGACTCCTCCTGAGGAAGTGGTTGTAGCCGCAAAACATGTAGAGGATCACGTCAGGATATACATCTTAGCTTCCCACATTACCTGTGGGGTTTACTTGTTTTTTGTGAACCACCTGTACCAATTAAACGTGGTTATAAATAACTATTCCTTTCCTTATGTACAAAGTGTTTTCAATCGTGTCTTTTCTTAATAAATCGTTGTTTTATACTTACTTTGGCCTAATCCTTGGGTACTGAGATAGTCCTCAACTCAACTTATAGTGTCGGGGGGCATGTTTGGAGCAGCCCCAGATTCTGGATTATTAACAGCCTTTTCAGGTTTTAACAAAACTATAATAATGGCTCTGTGTTTAGAGGGTGGAAGATAACCATATTCCAAAGCTATTTTAAAAAGCCTTATAGACTTCCCCTGGTAACCCATCTGCACCTAGGACTTTATTATTAGGCAAACCAGCAGAGGCAGTTTGGAGTTCCTCTAATGTCAAAAGCTGATCCAACATCTCCCTATCAGCTACTGATAATTCTGTTAACGTAATAGAATTAAGAAAAAGTTGCAGTTCAGCTTCCTTATAGAATACTTTACTACTATACAAGTTTTTATAAAAATCGAAAAACACTGATGAAATCACCAAAGTAGTAAATTTGTAATTCTACAACTTGTGTCATTGGTTTCTGAGCTTTTACTATTGCTGCTAAAAGATGGCCCGTATTTTCCCCATCCTCAAAATAAATTTGCTGAAAAAAAAACTTTTTTGCTCTGCTTTGTTACGAGAGATATCAGCATATAGTATATCTGTTGTTTTTGTATCCACTTCTGTTGTGTTTCTGTGGTAGGATTCGCTATATATTGAAGTTCGGCCTTCAAACATCTTCAGTCACTGAGCATTCCCAAGCCGTAGATTTTTTGGGGAAATAAATAGACCCCTCATATAGGTTTTTAACCGGTTAACGACTGGCTCATGCCGATATACGTCGGCAGAATGGTACGGCTGGGCAAAGTGACGTAAATTTACATCACTTTGAATTTCCCACCGTGCGGGAGCATGCACGCCCCTGCCGTGAGCTCCGTGACCGTGCCCGCGGGACCCGCGGACTCGATGTCCATCGGTGTCCCGCGATTGGGCCACAGAGCTGCATAACGGGGAGAGGCCAGTGTAAACAAGGCATCTCCCCGTTCTGCCTAGTGACACAACACTGATCCTTTGCTCCCTCTCATCGTGAGCAGTGATCAGTGACGTGTCACTCGTAGCCACGCCCCCTAAAAGTTACAATCACTCCCTAGGACACACTTAACACCTGCCTAGACCCCTAGTGGTTAACTCCTTCACTGCCACTCACATTTATACAGTAATCAGTGCATTTTTATAGCACTGATCGCTGTATAAATGTTAATGGTCCCAAAATAGTGTAAAAAGTGTCCGATATGTCCACCATAATGTCGCAGTCATGATAAAAATCGATGATCGCCGCCTTTACTAGAAAAAAAAAAATTATTAATAAAAATGACATAAAACTTTCCTCTATTTTCTAGATGCTATAACTTTTGCACAAACCAATCAATAGACGCTTATTGCGATTTTTTTTACCAAAATATGTAGAAGAATATGTATCAGCCTAAACTGAGGAAAAAAATGTTTTTTAATATATTTTTTGGCGATGTTTATTCTAGCAAAAAGTAAAGAATATAGAATTTTTTCAAAATTATCGCTCTATTCTTGTTTATAGCGCAAAAAATAAAAACTGCAGAGGTGATCAAATACCACCAAAAGAAAGCTCTATTTGTGGGAAAAAAAGGACGTCAATTTTGTTTGGGAGCCACGTCGCATGACCGTGCAATTGTCAGTTAAAGCGACACAGTGCCGAATCGCAAAAAGTGGCCCGGTCATTTGGCAGCCAAATGGTTCGGGGTTGAAGGGGTTAAAGAGTCCCAATACATCTGTGAAGATACAGAGGGTTTGTTAACAGTGCCATAGACCAAAATGTCAAGTATTATTTTGTGTTTTGAAGGAAAGAGGTCAAACCAATAAGGGTTAATTTTCCATAAAATACGAGTCTGGGTTGAATTTAAAGCTAACTTAAGAACCAATATAATATATATCATATAATCTTCTAGCTGCATAAGCATCTTCAGATATCACAGGTAGCATCATAGAGGTAATTAATGCCAAGTCTCTTCTAGATAAGGTCCCATGGGTGCTAGAGAAGCAAGAAAACACGCTATCATTGGAATGTAGCATTCTCCGGACATCCATAAGGTCAATCTCCCAAATATAGCCAGCAAAGGAAGTACATACAGAAGTTACTGGATCTGCAGCCAAGCCAACTCTATCTAAAGAAGGGTCAAGGTAGTTATTAAAATCTCCTTCTATTAACCAAGGGACATCTGTTTTATCAGTAATGTAAAATTAGAAGTACATCTGAGGAATATGGGGGTGGTATTAGCTAAAACATATGATTTTCTATACGTTGTACAGTATAAAAAAATATAGTGGCCTTTAATGTCCGTTTGTACCTGCCTGCAGGAGAAATCAACTTCATTTGCTATCAATATAGATACACCTCTAGAATATGTAGTATAAGTAGAAGGATATTTCCTATTATATTGTGCTTCAAATAGTTTAATGTATGTGTATTTAAATGAGTCTCCTGCAGGCAAATAATAGACAGAGAAAATAGTTTCAATGTAGTGAACATTGATTGTCTCTTTACTGGGTCACTGAGTCCCCTAATATTCCAAGATACTAGAACTTGCATTATTACTTTAATATCAAACTTTTAGGGCCATAACCCTGGGATAAATAATCCTTGTTTAGGGTTCGTTGTGAGGAGAAAGTTTCTATATTTATTTTAGCTATCTGGAGGGTGCATAAAAATCTATAAAAAATAAAACAACAGCAAGATAATAAAAAAAGAAAAAGGAAGAAAAAAAAAAAAGAAAAAAAAAAACAGAAAAGAAAAAAAAAAAAGAAAAGAAAAATCCCAAAACTTGTACAAATCTTACATAGACCCTTAAAAAATTACCATCACCCTCAATCACCATTTTCTGAAGGGTCTTATGTATTAAAGCATTACTACATACACATAGTGATTTTTTTTCAATGGTTAGAAAGACATTTTGAAAATCATCTAAAAAACTAAAAAAAATCCTATATATATTCTTACAAATACAAAAAACAAAAAATAGCAAACAAGCATTTCCCACAGGAACAAAATATAGAGAGTCTATTCAGCATTTTTTTACTGAACTCTCACCTCTGGCTCTGTAAAAAGAAAAAAAAAAAAAAAGAAGGAAACTGGCCACCTCCCAAAAAGGAGAGAGGAAGTAAAAATAAATAAATATTCTATTTCTATTTTATATATAATGCCTATCCAGCCATTTGGTAGCAGCCGTGGCTTATCAAAAAATGTGTAACTTTGTTTGCCTCCACTCATAGTTTAGCGGGGTATAGCATTGAATAAGACAGTTGCAAGATCTGCAGTCTTTTTTTTACTTCTTGAAATTTTACATGCTGTTTTTATAATTGAAAAATCTGGAAAGAAAATAATTTTACTTCCATTATAGCTAACTTCCTTCAATAATCTAACTCTTCTAAGAATAAAATCTCTATCTCGTTGGTTGAGTAGTCATATTAACAAAGGCCGTGTGGGGGGGGGGGGGGGGGGGTTCCCAATCGTCTCCTATAGTCATGTTTCTGAAAATTCTGTAGGGTTTGCTCCCTCAGAATGCTCTTGGAGACCCACCAGCCTAATATTGTTACACCAAAGGCGATTTTCAAGATCTTCCATCTTGCGAGCATCGATGTCTGATTTTTTCATTACTTCTTTAATATTTACAGTATGCTCAGTGCCTGTGAAGTGTCCTCTAATTCTTTAACACAATCTTCCAAAGCAGACATAAACTCTTCTTTAAGTCCCTGCACTTGCCCTGTTAAATTGCATATAGAATTCTGACATTGTTGTACCGCTTTTAACACATTTAGTAATGTGGGCTCTGATGGCGTTGATGATGTTGTTAATGTATGCAAGCCGTTTAAATGTTTGTCAATGCATTGTCTTGTACTTTTATCCATTTCTTCCAATTCACATGTCTTTTTATGTGAATATTCATGTAAAGAAGTTCTATTCTAGTGCAAGAAACTTCCAATTCTTCACTGGCATCATGCTGAGGGACATTATTTTCACCATCTTTTGGTGTCAGTGCAAATTTTACAAGTTTAGCAGCAGCAGCTTCTCTAACCTTCTCTTTTACAGTTTTACCACTTTGTGCTTGCTGAGAAAATCCACCAGCTTCTTGCATGGAGACTGTGCCTCTTTCAATAATTTTGTAATTTTGTTTCCACCTCTCCTTCTCGCTCTTCTTAATCCCCCTTTCTTGATAATGTATTGCTTGATTTATAGCTTAATTTATCTCAAAGTATTCTGCTGCTTTGCAGCTAAACTCTTCCCTAAATTTTTGATTTATTTAAAGTTACCTGTCCCTTTAATCTGGTCTCCACAAATTCTACCGAATTCTGCCGATTCCAGCCAACGCTGAGCATGACTCCCCTCACCACCGAACTGCAGGGGAGATCACCAGCGTCCCTCCTCAAGCCTCATCAAAGTTTCCAGAGGCTTGCTTGGTTACTCCTCGAGCGCCACTCACTCCAGCCAGCGCCGTGAACTGCCGACAAAAGCCGAGAGCCACTGATAAACCAAACACCCCCAGCGAGGGAGGGCAGGGGAGAAGACTGGAGCGCGGACAGATGCTAGCCACGGACCAGCACAAATCAGCAATGAGCAACACCACCAGGCAGAGGGGGAGACCAGACAGACCCTCGTCCGGATGGCTTGAAGATATCACAGATGCAGCCGGATACAATGGGTAACAATTCTGCAATGGTTAGTGTGAGAGGCTGTTGGAGGGGACTGAATGCGAGCCTATTGCCTTGTGATTATGGGCCCTGGCATTTGGGGGAAAGGGGTTTTTGTGAGCTGTATGCCTGGGGACCGCTCAGCTGGTTTTACTTGGATTTAGGTCCATGCTGGCCCCCCAAGACACATAGACTGGATATATATATGCTGTATATATGTATATATAATGTGTGTTGTACCTTGGGTACAGGATCCATCACAGTTGGCCAGTCTGAAGCAGGGGGAGTATAATATAAAGAGAGATAGCCACCGGGTAGCCAGGCACAAGCCGACAGCTTCCGCGTCTATTTTTCTTTGTCCACACTGACCCCCGGATAACAAATGGCTGTGCCCTAAGACAGGAGAATGAGTTTAAAGTGAGAGGGAGGATTAAGGAGGGGATTGAGGCAAATCAGTGCAGCTGCCACCCGAACATTCTGGGCATAGTCCTTAAGAGGTTAGTCAGAAAAAGTCTACAGGATGGAAGGGCCGGAGCACGCCCTATACACGTCCACTCACATCACAGATACCACCACCCCACAAGCCTTTACATACTTTGTCCACTCCTAAACATCGATTTAAGTGACTTTAAACGTGGCATGGTTGTTGGTGCCAGACAGGCAGTTTCAAAAACTGATCTACTGGGATTTTCACACACAATCATCTCTAGGGTTTACAGAAAATGGTCCAAAAAAAGAGAAAATATCCAGTGAGCGTCAGTTGTGTAGACTAAAATGCCTTGATGTCAGAGGTCAGAGACGAATGAGCAGATTGGTTCAAGATGATAGAAAGGCAACAGAAACTCAAATAACCAAGGTATGCAGAATACCATCTCTGAATGCACAACACATTGAAGCAGATGGGCCACAGAAGCAGAAGATGACTCCTGTCAGCTAAGAATAGGAAACTGAGGCTATAATTCGCACAGGCTCACCAAAATTGGACAATAGAAGATTGGATAACTGTTGCTTGGTCTGAGGAGTCTCGATTTCAGCTGCAACATTCAGATGGTAGGGTCAGAATTTGATGTAAATCACATGAAAGCATTGATCCATCCTACCGTGTATCAATGGTTTAGGCTGGTGGTGGTGGTGTAATGGTGTGGGGGAAAATTTCTTGTGACACTTTGGGTCCCTTAGTACCAAATGAGCATTGTTTAAATGCAACAGCCTACCTGAGTATTGTTGCTGACCATGTCCATCCCTTTATGACTACAGTGTACCCATCTTCTGATGGCTCCTTCCAGGAGGATAATGCAATGTAACAAAGCTCAAATCATCTCAAACTGGTCAAACTGGTTTCTTAAACATAACAATGAGGTCATTGTACTCCAATGGCCTCCACAGTCACAAAATCTCAATCCAATAGAGTACCTTTGGGATGTGGTGGAATGGGAGATTCACATCATGGATGTGCAGTTGACAAATCTGCAGAACCTGGGTGATGCTATCGTATCAATATGGACCACAATCAGTAAAAGTGCTATAGTGCAGATGGTAAGCCGTTAAATAGGTGAGACAATTCTTTTCAGTCCTTAAGCACAAAGCTTGAAACCATACTCCTGGAACCCTGACTGGGCTCTCAAAAGGGGTTTTTAAGTGCAAGAAGTAGTCCACATCCTTAGCAGCATCATGTTCATATTTTGGGGAAACCTGGACCCGTTCTTCCATTTGTCTTGCCCTGGAGAGGTGGTTCCCTCCTTTTTTATATGTTTGCCCTAGCAGAGGGTGGTACGTCCCAAAAAAGCCTGTGAAACTTGGCCAGCAGAGTTAACTCTTCTGGAAGGTGAAGTGATGCCTGGAGTGGAGTAACAAAAGAGACTCTGCTGCAGTGGCGTCGCTGGGGGGGGGGGGGGGCTTCTGGGGCTATTGCCCTGAATCTGGGGCCCATAGCCCCTAGTTTCTTACTGGGGGCCACCTGCCCTGGAGCTGCTTTGAGGGCAGCGGTGCCCATAGAAAGATATGGCTGCGTGCCTGGGTCGACATATAAACAGCGCATTCCCTGCTGCCGCTTGGGAAAGGCCGTACACGCTCTGCCTTTTTTGGGCAGGTGGCGCATGCGCAGTGACATAATGGCGCCAGCCTCTGCCCATCTCACACTGCACCATGTCCGCAGCCTCTAACCATCTCCCCCTGCACCATGTCCGCAGCCTCTGACCATCTCCTCCTGCACGGATATGACAGTGCATATTTTTTAAGCAATGATCACTGTAATAATGACATTCGTCCCCAAAAATTGGCAAAAGTGTCAATTATTGTCCAAATTGTCCGCCGCAATATCACTGTCTCCCTATAAGTCGCTGATCTCTCCCATTAATAGTAATAAATAAATAAATAATCAAAAATAAATAAAAATAACTTTTGCACAAACCAAACAAAATAAGTTTATTGGGATTTTTTTTTTACCAAAAATATGTAGCAGAATACATATTGGCCTAAATTGATGAAGAAATTAGATTTTTTTTTTATTTTTCTATTCTATTGGACATGTTTTATAGCAGAAAGTAAAAAAAATATATATATATTTTTTCTAAATTGTCGGTCTTTTTTTTGTTTATAGAGCAAAAAATATAAGATACAGAGGTGACCAAATACCAGCAGAAGAAATCTCTATTTGTGGGTAAAAAAGGACATCAATTTTATTTGGGTACAGCGTCACATGACCATCCAATTGTCAGTTGAAATAACTGAAATAACACAAAGCCGTATCGCAAAAAATGGCCTGATCAAGAAGGGGGTGAATCTTCCGGAGGTTAAGTGGTTAAAGTACAACTAAAGGCAAACCTTTTTTCTTTAGTTTTGGATAGAGTGGAGAGGGATTAGAACCCCTGTCATTTTGTATTGCTTTCTGTGCCCCAGAGATTTACCCTCTCTGTTTGTCCTGTTTACCATTTTCATCAGTAGAAGTCCCAAATTTTGGATTGTCCCCAGAAAAGTAATAGAAGAGAAATTTTCCAATGGGTAACCTAGTTTTGGTAACCTGGGGGTCCCCAATGGATTCCCTTCATTTACAGGGATTTTCTCTCACTTCTTGTTTTGGCTTTGGGACAGGGAAGGGATATCTCCCCAATGAGAGATAGCAGATGGCAAAAAATAAACTGACGGGTTATAACCCTCCCTTTCTGTATCCAAAAATGAAAAAAAAAGTTTTGCCTATAGTTCTTTCTTTAAAGTTATATTACAGTCAAGTTTTTTTATTTTTAAAAATAACAAACATGTTATACTTAGCTGTTCTGTGCAGTGGTTTTGCGCAGAACAGCCATGATCCTCCTCTTCCCAGGCCCCCTGCTGGTGCTTCTGGCTCCACCCTACTGCCAAGTGCCCCCACCACAAACAGCTTGCTGCGGGGGCACCCAAGCAGGCTCGCTCCTGACCCGCTGCTTCATTCAGACACAGAACAGTGGTTCGGCCCCACCCCCTCTCTTCTCATTGGCTCACTGGCTGTGATTGCGAGTTTCCTGCACATCGCTGGATTGGGATGGGGCTCAGGTAAGTATTCAGGGAGCTGGGGGCCTGCTGCACACAGAAGGTTTTTTACCTTCATGCATACAATGCATGAAGGTAAAAAAAAACATGATCCTTTACAACCAATTTAAAGTGATTGTAAAGCTTTGATTATTAAAAAAAAAAAAAAAAAAAAGGGCTCAGGTAAGTAAAATGGGGTGTCTGGGGGCCCGGTCACTGGCAGGTGTTTTTTCACCTTAATGCATAAGATGCATTAGGGTGAAAAAACACAAGGGTTTACAACCCCTTTAATTTTAAAACTGAACTAAGACCCGCTATCCTTTACAGCCAAGGAGGGTGCCACCTTGGCCTTTGTTTGAACTGCAGTTGCCATGGGATCAGTTATAGCACTAGCCATTTGATGGCTTGACAGTTCAGTGGAGAACACAAGCAACTGTGACCATTAACCCTAATGGCATGCCTTGAATGTAACTGTTTTGGGAAGTAGTTAAATCAATACATTTAGTTCTGCTTTAAGTGTCTTTCACATGGGTAAATGGACTTTGTGTTTAGATACAATAAAACATTAATGTACATACAAGGTTGCCATCGTTCCCTAGAGCAATACCATCTGTTTCTTCCCCAAGGATTGAGAGACAATCTGTTAAGGTTTCCTCTATATAGAAATACTTCACTAGTAGCATGAAAGGCTTTTCAGGGATCCCAGTGCAAATGGCACCCTTTGACAGATAAACTGGCTTTTCCTGGAGTTTCAAAGAACATATGAACAGATTGTTGGATGGTTTGTTGAGAGAAGAAAATGTGAACATGCAATAGGGGTTAAAATGTATACTGTAAATTACACTCATTGCTAAATACACTGATTTGTGTTTTCCATTCTGGCTGTTTCTCTCTTTTTTTCTTTTTAGGGCTCTTTCACACGGGGCGGATCCGTATTGATCCGCCCCGTGAAGATCCGCTGCTCAGCGGGGATCGCACAGCTGTTCCCCGCTGAGCCGGCTGATGACAGGGCAGTCCCTGCACACTGTGCAGGGACCGCCCTGTCAGTTCTCCGCTCTCCCCTATGGGGGATCGGATGAGCACGGACGGTCTGTCCTTGTTCATCCGATCCGCTCTGCAGACAGATGAAAAAATAGGGTTTTCCTCCGTCTGCAGAATAGGATAATTGCGTAGGCGGACAATAGCGGGTGTCAGCAGATGCTCATCCGCTGACACCCTCTATCCCATAGACATGCATGTATGTCCGTTTTTCATCCAAAAACGGATGGATGAAAAACGGACATACGGTCCGCATGTGTGAAAGGGGCCTTAGAGTTTCAAAGCATTATTGAGTCATTTTCACAGGATACACTTGATCAGCACCTGTACAAATCTAGCACCAAAAAAATCTCATTTATCAACATAAACAAACGCAAAGCACAATTTAAAGCTATTTGCCCTTTTTTTTTTTTTATAATATAATTGTGACGAAACGTCCCTACACTCCTCCTGAGTGCGTTCGTCATATATAACTTCCTTCCCGTCTGGATATAGATATCAGATATTCTAACCGCTACCAAGCACTAAACGAGACGACACTTGCTTTAGTTACTCAAACATGGACTGATTTATTACAAAGCCAAACTCACATTTATATACAGTAGGAGAGGAGAGTCCCCTCCTGCTCATATTATTCTAACAATACACTTGTAACAACTTAACATAAACTAATTAACTAATCCCTTTAAGCAGCCGATGTGACTCATCAGGATTTCACTACAAGTCAGACTTGTGGTCACCGAGCTAAACACAGTTGATTATAAATTATCATAATTACCACCACAAGACATCTCATCACAATAGCAGGAGACCACCAGTAACAGACGGACCGTCTCCTGCATTGTGCAGAGGACAATGGGATCAGCTAACTCAATTAACATTTTGAGTTCATGACACTAGCATCTGAGAGTGTATGTCCCAACAGCATGAGACCACACACATTATATATATACACATATATACTGAGAGTGTGTCTTGGGGGGGCCCGCAATCAGCTGGCAGGAGGCTCGCATGTAGTCCTCTCAAAAAGCCTGTGTCCCGGCTAGGTCTGTCACATTTCTCCCCTTTCGGCAGGAGACTAACACAGGAGGAGACCCCAAACGGGTTGACTCCGAAGATAGTCCATAGTCCCAGTCCTCTAATGCCTGTACCCACACAGTACCCCAAATAAATTGTTTCAAACAGAGCACTCACCCAGCCAACCTCTGCCTCTCTCAAAGAACATATCTGCCGCTGGGGAGAGGCCTGGACTGGCCCTTCTCCCTGGAGTCTTTTCAGCCGCTGGAGAGAAGACAGGGTGACTGGGCTCAGTCTGTCATGCTGTTGGGCATATGGGCCTACTGCCCAGCATCCCTGGGGTATACAGGTGGAGACTGAATTCCCATCCACCTTTACAGGAAATCTGTCCTGTGTCAGTTGAGGGCAGAGGCCAGCAGCGCTCTGTTCCGTTGCCAGCAGTTCAGCTGGGCGTAGGAGCTTCCCTACATCATCTGCTCCAGCTAACTGTTGGGGAGAGAGGCCGACTGCCCCAGCTCCCTGTTACCGGTGCTGGGGAGAGGTTGGTAGCACTCTGCCCGGTTGCCAGCACTTCTGCTGGTTTTCTGTTAGTGGAGACCACAGGCCCATCCACTGACCCCAGATCAAGCTGCAGATGTGAAGTGCAGATTGCATTCTCTCCTTGGGTCCTGAGCTGCTGCTCGGGAGTGACCACCACCTCCTCACCCTGGGCCTCCAGAACTGCCACAGGTGTGGGACAGAGGTCTTGGACCCTCTGTTCAGTGACCAGAGCTTCAGCTGGGGAAGTTCCTTGCAACTCCATGGATACTGGCGTTGGTGCTGGGCAGAGCACAGTGAAGTTCGGCCCTAATACCAGCTCTTCTGCTGGAGGCTCATCAGGTTGTTTTTCCTCAGCAGAAAAGTCTATCAAATCCCCAGTCTCTGCAACTGGTGTCTGGGGATATAGGTTCACCATCTCCTGTCCATGGAACCCAGAAGATGCTATCAGTGCTGAGCAGAGGTTGGCCGAGCTCTGGCTGGTTGTCAGCACTTCAGCTTTGGGGATGACAATTTCCAGATTTTCCACTGCCGATTCTCTGGCATGCTGCTGGACAGGCACCTTCCTCCATCCAAGATCATCCCATGCAGAAACAGGATCATCAAGGTCAGTCAGCACTTGCTGCATCCGCCATAAGACCTCCGCGTCCATAGCTGTAGGGGCAGGTTGGCAAAGCACACTGTTACTCTGCCACATTGCTGACTCTTCAGCCAGGATTTCAGAGTTGTCCACTGGTAGTTCCGTATAGTCCCAGGCAAAGGGAGCCCAGCCCTGGCACTGAGCAGAGTCTAGCAGCCGTCTGTAGGCAATCTCCAGCTCCCATTCCTGATCGGCCAGAAACTCCAAATCTTCAAGTGCCCAGTGCACTTCCGAGATGTTCAGTAGCCCTTTTCTGAAATCCATGATTTCATCCAACCGCCACTCCAAATCACTCCCAAAGTTAGAGTCCCCTGTCAGCTTCACATACAACAGTCCCAGGCCGCCGTAGCTTAAGCCTTCCGTTGGGCTGTCATCTGCTATCCAAGGGCATGCTTGGGATACATGCCACCGGAGGGCTCTGTAACTCTCATCCAGCTTCATCATTTAAGCAGATCAGCCTGCTTAATTCAGCTGTCTGCTCCTTGTGCGGTTTCTCTCCCAAAAACAGCACCCGCAATCCATACTGCGACCAGTACCTTTCCTGGTTGGAGGGGAGAACTTTTCCCTGGTGACGCCGCTCACGGGCTAGCGCTTCCTTCCAGAGTTCGCAGCGAATAGAATCAAACCATCCCAGCAGGACCTGCTCTGATACTGGTCCTCTGTGCTGTAGCTGCATCTCTCGCAACCTCCTCCTGAATTCCTCTTCTATGGCGGCTGGTATCTGTACCTCTCCTCCTCTCCTGCTATCCGGACCTTGGATCCAGGTGGAGGTTTGGACGTCCCAGACTGCAGGAAGCATCCCACTGCTTGCCAACAATGTGACGAAACGTCCCTACACTCCTCCTGAGTGCGTTCGTCATATATAACTTCCTTCCCGTCTGGATATAGATATCAGATATTCCAACCGCTACCAAGCACTAAACGAGACGACACTTGCTTTAGTTGCTCAAACATGGACTGATTTATTACAAAGCCAAACTCACATTTATATACAGTAGGAGAGGAGAGCCCCCTCCTGCTCATATTATTCTAACAATACACTTGTAACAAATTAACATAAACTAATTAACTAATCCCTTTAAGCAGCCGATGTGACTCATCAGGATTTCACTACAAGTCAGACTTGTGGTCACCGAGCTAAACACAGTTGATTATAAATTATCATAATTACCACCACAAGACATCTCATCACAATAGCAGGAGACCACCAGTAACAGACGGACCGTCTCCTGCATTGTGCAGAGGACAATGGGATCAGCTAACTCAATTAACATTTTGAGTTCATGACACTAGCATCTGAGAGTGTATGTCCCAACAGCATGAGACCACACACATTATATATATACACATATATACTGAGAGTGTGTCTTGGGGGGCCCGCAATCAGCTGGCAGGAGGCTCGCAT
Source organism: Lithobates sylvaticus (assembly GCA_028564925.1). Classification (NCBI taxonomy): domain Eukaryota; kingdom Metazoa; phylum Chordata; class Amphibia; order Anura; family Ranidae; genus Lithobates; species Lithobates sylvaticus. The sequence goes on from CM053035.1 coordinate 104,664,521, forward strand.
GTAGTCCTCTCAAAAAGCCTGTGTCCCGGCTAGGTCTGTCACAATAATTTTTTTTATTTTAGACATATTCCATTTTACAATATCACAACAATAGGTTACATTACATGCCTACAACCTATGTTGTCATGCACATATTACTAAGGTATATATATATATATATATATATATATATATATATATATATACACACACACACTCACACATATACACTCCTCTAGCTTATTCATCTGGAATATAGGAAAAGAAAAAAACAAAAAGAAAAAGGAAAAAAAAAGGAAGAAAAAAAAAAAAAGGAAGAAAAAATAAATGGAAGGTAAGAGGAAGGGGAGGGTGGGGAGCCCCACCACTTATCTTAGGCCCCTTTCACACGGGCACCATCAGTTTAGCCACGTTAAAAACGTATCAGTTCTTATCCGTTGCTTCATCCATCTTCATCCGTCTTCTGTTCCGTTAATATCCGTTTTCATCTGTCTTCCGTTCCGTTAATATCCGTTTACATCCGTTAATATACATGTTTACATCTGTTTTTTCATCCGTTTTTGTATCCGTTTTTATCCGTTTACAGCTGTTTCTGTGACTTTAAGGAAATTACCCAGAAAGCATTGCTCCTCCCATCCTACATTGCCATGCGTGAACAATTTGCTGACTACTTTCTATCTCCATCAGGAGAAGTTTCATGGCAGTACCAATATATATTAATAATGCAGTGCAAATTTAAATTTATTAATTAATTAATTTGGTTATTTCATTGTGTTTTGATAGCATAAAAAAACACAAAAGCACATGATATGTTCAAAACAGTTTTAGTTTTATTATTCGGCATAACCCGTTTAAATTAAAGTTTTTTTCACTTTGTTTTTTTTATTTGTCAAAGTATGAACTTTGAATTATTCATTCAAAATGGATCTTAACTGATCGGACGTTGACGGACATTGTCAGTTAATATCGGATCTGGACGTAGCCTTGTACGTTAAAAAAAAAATTATAAAAACGGAAGCGGAGGTTAACGGATGGTAAAGGATGGTCATCCCTTTGCCCATAGGAATGCATTGTCGTCCATTGATGGATGGAAGAAAAACGGATAGATGGTCCGTCCGTGTAAAAGGGGCCTTACACATATCTTATTTTACAACTATTAACAACATACAGATGAATACTGTACTTTAACACTTCATCAAGGACCTGAATATTCGAATAGGAACATGGGATAGACTAACACGTAGTGTCTCCAGTCTCTGGACATCGTGCTGTTCAATTGGACCTTATGTTTGATTTCAAGCTTGTGTATTTCTTCTAAAAGATCTACAATTTCTTTATGTTTCTCCTTTCTAATACGAGAACCATGTGAGATCAATTCCCCTCTAACGACAACCATTGGTTTAACGGTAGAAGAACGGACATGGTTCAAATAAAAACTGGTTCACCATTAGCAAGTCAATTTGTGAATATGTATTATGAATTTTAGAGTAGTGGCTATTATCTCTATCTCTAATATGTAACATGTAACATGCAACTATCCACCAGGTGAAGAGAACACAAGCGTTCTTTAATATACCTTAAAGCTCTAAAAGACAAAGAGGTTTTACCCGATTAGGTTCCCGGGCAAGGGTCCAAGGTAATATTAAAATCTCCTCCCAGTACCAAGAAACCCTGTCTAAACCTCCCCAACATTTCCAAAGTTTTAGATAAAAAAATTAACAGTATGATTATTAGGGGCATAGATAGAAGCAACGGTATTACACTGACCCTGCACCCTACCCTTAACAAAAAGAAAGCGGCCTTCGGGGTCCGCTCATATTTCCATAGGTACCAGAGGGCATGAGTTATGAAAGCTATTGTAACTCCTAGCCCTTGGAATGGGAGATGGTGCATGGAACCACTGGTTAAATGGAAAGGGGGCATGCAAGTGGTCGACCCTGCTGTGAAGTGCGTCTCCTATAAAAACACTATATCAGCCACCAGGTGATGCAGTTCACACCAAAGACAGCCCCTTTTGCCGGGTGAATAAAAACCCTCTCACATTATATGACATACACTTCATTCTATCTGTCATTGCCTATTTCTCATGTTAACATATAACCCAATAAGCATATTACTACCCCACTCCATCTGTTCCCTCAGCCAGAAACCCATTTTATCCTGAATATGTAGATGCATCTGGCGAGGAAAAAAAATGTAACTAAAAGGAAAAAAAAAATGGGAAAACAAGCAAAACCAAAAACAACAAAAAAAAAATAACAAGGTGCACCCTATCTACTTTAATCGTATCAGGTGCAGAATCCCCCAAGATTTGGCAAAATAAGCCAATCACAGTCGAAAGTAAATCGAGGGCATGTTTTTTTTTCAGGTAAACCCTGTATACGTATATTCTGATGGCGATCTCTGTTTACGTGATCCTCAATCTGATCCATAAGAGAATACAAAACTTTCTCATGATATTTAGTCATATCCTGGGTGTCAGCCACAGCTTGCTTAATATCATCTTGGCCCATCTCCATTTCTTCCACTTTATGTCCCAGTGCTACTATATCCTCCCTGAGCCCTTCTACAGCTTGTTTGCAAGATACTTCAACAGCGGTAATAAGTAACTGAATATCTGCTTTGGTAGGAAGAGCTCTTAAATGTTATCTAATGTCCCAGTCCATATCCACCACCTTTAAATCTGGCTGAGATATAACTTGTCCATTAGTAAATTTATAGGTCAGGGGGTTAGCATACTGCACCTGCATTGTAGATGTTGTTCCTGGAGAACCAGCATTAGATGTCAGGTGTCCATTATTGGCTGTTGGCAGATCACTGCTGGGTGTGGTAGTGCCACAATTACCTCCCAAATAGCCATCTCCAGGGGGCTCATCGGGCCTCCATGGACTCCCAGTTTGTCACTGGGGAATTCTGATCGATCACCGCAGAGCCCCGTTCTGGCTCTAAAGACAGACAGGTGCAGACAGGTAGGCTCGCAACAAGCCTGCCTGCGTCTTACCTCCGCCGAGCGGTTGTGAGGCCCTGCGGCGGTGTGTGGACATAGTATCACCAGAAGTTAGGCGCTACAGACTGTCACTGCTTATCTTCCTCGAGCCCGGGGGTCTCGGTACACTCAGTAAGCATGTCAACCAATGCCACAACTTTTTTGTTATTTGCCATTCTAATATATGTTTGTGTATAGACCATTGCATCCCCAAACCATAAGAACAAACAGCAGACAAGAAAGAAAAAACAAAGAGAGAGAAAAAAAAATCTGCAAAAGTAAAAGTAGAAAAAACCTCAAGAAAAAGGAGTTACCCATCATGCACTGGGTGTGCAGGAAAATGATATGCTTGTCCCATACACTACTGCTCTCCGTCAGTTTAGGTGAGGTTAGTGTGCACAAGCAAGGATTAGACTGGTTCATCAATTGCTGAACTTTTCCTACAGGATAAGTAAGAGTGAATTCACTCTGAACAGCCTCACACACCCTGAACAATTTCACTGCTTGTAGATCAAGGACTTTTAGTCCCTTCCCATACCACTTATAGGATATAGTCTCTCAACGACAAAAGGTTAATAAATGCTGTTCTCTAGCAGACAAAACAATGGTAACACGCTGTTAACAACTGCCACTTGAGTTGGATTACTGTACTTTCAAACATTATTCTTTATTATTCTTCCTCTGTCATGCTTGTGGATTTACAGAAAATCAAGGACATGCTTATTAAATGCCATATTTATTATTCCAAAAGGGAAAGGACAGTGCATGTACAAAAAGTGCTACAGAATGACATAATTATTAACAAATAGTCATTGAAGTGACACTAAACGATATACCTTTTCTCTAAAAATTATCCATACACATACACTACTTAAAGAGGAGTGCTCACTAAAAATTATTTTTTTAAAAGTCAGCAGCTACAAATACTGCAGCTGCTGACTTTTAATAATCGGACACTTACCTGTCCCAGGGTCCAGCGATGCGGGGGAACGAAGCCCCTCCTCGTTCACCACTACACTCGCGGCGCCGGCATCCTTACTGTGGGCACCTGGCTGTGGCTTCACTGCCGGGCACCCACTACGCATGCGCGAGCGGCGCCGTGCGCCGTGATGCGACTCTCAGTTATCTGGGACCCGTGACAGGTCCCAGATGACTGTGCAGCGCCAAGGGGAAGTGATGTCCGTGCCCGGGCACTGAAGGTGGCAACTACGAGGGACCCCCTAGCAACAGGCATTTAGAGGTGAGTAAAAAAATTACTTTTTTTTAAAAAAAATTTATGATTTTTAAGCACCGCTTTAATGGCCCTGTAATCTATTTTTCAAGAAATAGTTTCTTCAGTTGTTTATCTGCCTCCTTGTAACATCCACCATGAGCTTCCAAGCCTCTCCATTTCTCTCTCAATTCTGTTTGTTTGGAATGAATAGTGAATGTTAGTTCAGGGGCGGATCGAGTCTAGTCTCGACAGGGGCACTGCCAGAAAATACGTTTTTTTGTAGGCAATTTATTGGGGAAATGGCTGGTGTTGGCGCTTCAATCATTCCGGCACCATGGTTGTTATTGTGTCAGAATGATTGAAGCGCATTATTTGTATTATTACATTGTTATATAAAATGGAATAGTTCAACTCACCATAATACAGAATCAGTGGGAGCCCTGAGCGTGTCACTTGCCACGTCGCCTGCCACCAGATGTGGATTGTCACTTACCACGTCACCTACCACATGTTGCGGATTGTCATTTGCCACGTCACCTGCCACCAGATGCGGATTGTCACTTGCCACGTCGCCTGCCACCAGATGTGGATTGTCACTTGCCACGTCACCTGCCACATGTTGTGGATTGTCACTTGCCACGTCACCTGCCACCAGATGTGGATTGTGCACTTGCCACGTCACCTGCCACATGTTGCAAAATATCACTTGCCACGTCACCGGCCACCAGATGTATATTGTCACTTGCCACGTCACCTGCCACACGTTGCGGATTGTCACTTGCCATGTCACCTGCCACACGTTGCGAATTGTCACTTGCCTAGGGTTGCCACATCATCCCTTTAATCCAGGACACACATTAATTACACAGGTTCCGTGGCTTATTAAGGTGGTAATTAAACTCACTTGGTGCCTTATCTGCATTAAATCAGCCTCAGAACCTGTGTAATTCATATGTGTCCTGGATTAACCCTACACTTGCCCCGTCGCCTGTCACCAGATGTGGATTGTCACTTGCCACATCACCTGCAACACGTTACGGATGGTCACTTTCCACGTCACCTGTCACCAGATGTGGATTGTCACTTGCCATGTCACCTGCCACACGTTGCAGATTGTCACTTGCCAAGTCGCCTGACACCAGATGCGGATTGTCACTTGCCACGTCGCCTGCCACCAGATGTGGATTGTCACTTGCCACGTTACCTGCCACATGTTGCAAATGGTCACTTTCCACGTCACCTGTCACCAGATGTGGATTGTCACTTGCCATGTCACCTGCCACACGTTGCGGATTGTCACTTGCCAAGTCACCTGCCACCAGATGCGGATTGTCACTTGCCATGTCACCTGACATATTTTGCGGATAGTCACTTGCCATGTCGCCTGCCACCAGATGCAGATTGTCATTTGCCTGCTACAGTGGTCTTTTGCTGCTTCCCAGAGTCAGGCAGCAGATTACCAGTCAGGCAGCAGAGAGATATGGTAATCTCTCTGCTGCTCCCAGCTGCCTGCACAGTGAGGGCAGAACTGCAGGGTTGCAGGGCGGGCGGTGAGAGATGATGTCATCTCTCTGCTCCCCCACCCACCGGCTCCCTGATTGGCCAGCAGCCGGCTCACCGCCCAGCCTGCCCGCGCTCTCACCCGCGGAGCAGACCGCCCACCCGCCCGCTCATTGACCCGCATTCTTGGAGGAGGCAATTGCCCTGTTTCCCCCCCTGGATCCGCCCCTGTGTTAGTTGCAGGCATGTGCACTGCTCTAGGCTAGGCTACAAATCTAAAAGGTTTATAGTCCATACTTGGCCCATCTTGAGAATGAGCAAGAGAGGGTGGCTACATTCCTACATACAGTGGCACCGTGGAGAATGAACCTAGCCAACCTCTAACAGGAAGTTAGGTCACAAAATTTACTTTTTGAGTTAAGATTACATGCTTGTGCGGCACTAGCCAACAGGAGCTGCTAGAAGATTTGGGTCATCTGTTTGTCACTGAGCACTGGGCAGAGCACCACTCCTGCTGACACCACCACAGTACCTACACAAATAAAACTATGCACACACTTGTAAAATAGATGATTAAGTTGTATTAAAGGGGAGTTCCAGGCCTTTTAAAAGTCAGCAGCTACAATAAAGTGTAGTTGCTGACTTTTAATAAACAGACACTTACCTGTTCCGCGGTCCAGCGATGCGGTCAAACAGGGTGTCTCCGCCTTTTCTCCGCCGGCACCTCCATTGCCACTCTGGGCACCCGGCTGTGACAGCTTTCGGCTTCATGGCCGGGCACGCATGCGCTCCCGGAGTGGATAGGCGATTTCCTGGGACCTGTCACATGTCCCAGGAGATCGCCTAGAGGGAGGGGCCACCTAAGACGAAAGGAGGAGTCGCCTAGGTGGTTCCTGGGTGGAAGGAGGAAGTGGGACAGGAAGCCCCCCTCCTCTCCGCCTTTTCTCCGCCGGCACCTCCATTGCCACTCTGGGCACCTGGCCGTGACAGCTTTCGGCTTCATGGCCGGGCACGCATGGCGCATGTGCTAGTCGCGCTGCGCTCCCGGAGTGGATAGGCGATTTCCTGGGACCTGTCACATGTCCCAGGAGATCGCCTAGAGGGAGGGGCTGCCTAAGACGAAAGGAGGAGTCGCCTAGGTGGTTCCTGGGTGGAAGGAGGAAGTGGGACAGGAAGTCCCCCTCCTAATGAAGCCCCCACCCCCCCCCCCCAAAAAAAAAAATGCCAAATGTGGCATGTAAGGGGGCGAGGAGTGCTTAAAGTGGAAGTTCCATCTTTGGGTGGAACTCCGCTTTAAAGAATAGTATGGCAGCCAAAAAATACAGTCAACTGAAACTATCGAAAAACGAGGTAATACAGCAAAGGAATAATGCAACACAATACAGTATCCCTTTTAGATACGCCCACCCATCCTGCAGGACTGAAGATGTAAATGAGCTCTGTGACTGAGAGATTTTCTCCAAGTGATTGAAAAGGAGCAACAAAACCACAAGACTAACTCACTTGGAGACCCTCAATCAGAAGAGGCCCAGTTTAGGCTTTAGGAAGGTTGTCAAAGTTACCACACACACCACTAAACCATAAGTCTATGTTGGATTCACCTACCGGATAGTTGGGGCCCATAATTTGGTGCGCCATGAGGGACACAGGCTCTTCAAGAAGTAAAATTAATATTCTCTAAAGTTGGTAAAGTAGTCAGCAGAGTTCCTGTCATAAACAATGAAATCAGACCGAGACAGAATTACAGTTAAATCACACTTGTTTAATAATAAAAGTAAAAAGAACAAACGTAGTCAAAACATAGCATAAGTTCAGTAACCAGAATGGATAGTCAGCCAAGCCAGAAGTCAGGGATTAATGTAGTGAAACAGCAAGCAGAATCTGGAGCCAGAAGGGATGTCAGCAAAGCAAGTATTTAAACAGGAACGCAGGCGATTGTCTCTATGATGTTGACCAAGGCAAAGGCAGAGATCCTCTGGACTGGACGGCTTAAGTAGGCAGGACTAACGAGCAGGATATCATCAACAGCTGAATAACTGTGGAGAGAGATGAAAGCTGGCAATTAGCCGACAACTGAGTGGCCAGCTCAGAGAAGGAAAGACTGAGCCCAACCCTGACAGTTCCCCTTTATTAGATGAAGTTGGTTTTGAAGATCACTTTAAGAATATTGAATGGTATAAAAAAAATACTTTAGTAGAAGGGGGGGGGGGTTATCACATGTAAGTGCCTTTAAATTGAGAAGTTGACCTTAAGCAGCTTATTACTTCCTTGGATGGCTTGGACTTTATTTATGGTAGGTGCAGAGTTCTGCCTAGCAGGGAGTGATAGGGTTAACTTGTGTAGCACCCTCTACCTAGTGGTAGGTGCTAGAATAGGATTGTTCTAGTTCAGGGCCCAAGTGCAGGTAAATTTAACAAGGTCTGTGCTTTAGGCTAGACCTGGTTGTTTTGATTTGGGACTGGGAGTGTTCAGTGTAGTGGTGGGTGTGGTCACCTGTGCTCTGATTCAGAGATCCCGCCTCTGTTTTCAGAAAGATGGTTCTGGAATAGGGGTTGAACCTGAAGTCTAAGTGGCAGGCAGCTCATGACCAATTATCTTTTGGTGTTGGCAGGGGGAAGGCCTCCCATATAAGCTGGGGTCACATGCTGCCAGGGGGGAGTTTGGAGTACAGGAAAATACAGCATGGAGTATTGAGGTGCTGTTCTGGGAGTCCCCACGCGGGGATGCGCCGAACGTGGAGGAGGGATGAAGGAACCGCTAGGAGGAAGCTTAGATAAAGTATCAAGCTGCTGTGACTGGGGAACACAGGACTTGGATGCTGGACAAGATCAATATAGAAGAAGTAACAATAAAGCGGAAGAGAGTAGATCAGCTTTCTTTGACCAGGGACACAGAACGGCTAAGTAACTAAAGTCAGTGTAACAGAACAAGAGAAGTTATCAAGAACAGTGGAGAATGCTGTGGCCGGGGAACACAGCATTGATAGCAAAGGACTGGCTGGGAACAGTAGTCCATTTATTACCATGTGTAAGGCCATAGGGGGGAGATACCATGTTATCTCCGGTCTGGTTAGCACACTGGTAATATCTTCCAAAGACTGTGTGGTTGTCTAACTCATTGATCCATCGGGGAGAGGTTGTGTTTGGCCTCTGGATCTTTGATTCTCAGAAACCGTCATGGTCTGCAAGGTGGAATTATTCAGAGTGATTCTTCTTTGTCAAAATTGGAAGTGAAGAAGTAGTGTTTCAATAGTTTGCTGAGAATACTAGATGTACAACAAGTTCAAGTCAAGGCTATTCAGTATTGTAGTACAATACACCAACTGCTATGGGCATCTCATATCACCCCCTTGTTCCACCCAAGTTTTATCCTGCAATAAACATAACAAAACCGTGCAAACAGAGTTGATGAACACTACCATCTTGTGGTAAAAATAACAATCTGCATTACAGTAACAATACACAGTGTTGCACTTGAATAGAATTTTTTTTAAACTAGAATTTAGTGTCACTTTAAGGAAAAGCAGAATGACAACAGGTAACCTGTATATCACCAATAATTCAGTATAGTTACTCTGGTTCCTAGGGCTGGTGGCAATATATGATCATACTCCTGAATCATAATTACACCTCAAAAGAATAACAATCATAATGAGCTGTTCTTAGTCCTTCAACTCAGGGTCATGTTATCAGAACACTCCCTGTGCTAGGTCATACTGCAAAGGGTAGCAACCTTAGCTGAATAGGAAAAAAGTTTTATTACCCATTATAACATCTGTAAAGATATTTACTGAGCCAACATTTCAAATATACATAACTGGTTATATCGACATTATAGAAATCAGATAATATGTTCATCTATCATAGACTGTGATTTAAATTCCCTACATAGAAGTCAATCACAGTGTACATCCTTTCAACACCGAAATTGTTTTATGTTTAAAAATTATTATTTGGGGAATTAAAGCTGAAAGTTAGGCTAATTACAGGGATATAAAGCTTTACATGGGAGCTCTTTTACTTGTCAAAGGTTTTTTCTTTCTTTTTATCTAGTACTAGTAGTATTACATCACACAGCCCTGTCTGGCAGGGCAGAAGACCTGGTACTACTACATTTAAAGTGATATTAAACCTTCCTAGAAAAATTTAAAACAAATAAATAGATCTTCAAACAATATGTCACCATTGTTTCCCGTTTCCAGTTGTTGCAGTCTTTATAGCATTTCTAGTCTATGAAAGTTTCCATTTGTTGAGTTTCTGGCAAAAAGGTGTCTTTGTCTCCAGTGTCCCCCTGGTGACACCCCGGGTGTGATCTACACCTTGTGCGCAGGGTGCTCGCATAGTAGGGGCACACTGTCTTTCGCTGTTCTGGTGATATGCCCCGCATGTATGCAGTTGGGGCCACTAGTGCTGTGTGCCGTAGGATTTCTTGTTTTTCTGAGATCTGGCGCTGTGCCTGGTTGCATGTACTATAGGGGGCGTTGACACTGTGTCTGGCTGGTGCATGTGCAGTATTGTGCTTAGCTTGCAAAGCTCAGTAATGCTCATACACTGGCCAAGCACAGCACCAGATCTCAGAAAGACAGGTGTCCTGACTGTGCATGCACCAGCTAGAGAGCTTCAAAATGGGCAGGGCTTAAACGAAATACTGGGCATTACTTAAAGGGGACATAGCTAAAATGAGGTGTGGTTTGAGTCTGAGATGAACGAGGGATGGAGGGAGAAAGAAAGAAAGAAATAGGGAGAGAAGGAGAGAGAATGAAGGTAAGAACGAGGGATGGAGGGACAACAGTCCCAGATCCTACATCATAATAGCATTATGTGTATTCCAGAAAACTGAACAATCAGCAGATAAAGATACTCCAAACACCTGGTGTTAGCGCTTCAATCATCATGGCACCATGGCTGGTATGGTGTTAGGATGATTCAAGCGCATTATTTCTATTATTACATTGTAATATAAAAATAAATAGTTCAATTCGCCATAATGCAGAATCAGTGGGAGCCCTGAGCGTGTCACTTGTCATGTCGCCTACCACCAGATGCTATCGGGTGTCCCCAGCAGAGTCCCTCCTTACACCAGGAATTCCCATCAGAGTGCCGCCTTACATCAGATGCCCCTAGCAGAGTCCCTTCTTACATCTGGTGCCCCAGTGGAGTCCCTCCTTACATCAGGCATTCCCAGAAGGGTCCTTCCTTACATCAGGTCTCCCCAGCGGAGTCCCTGGTGCCCCCAGAGTCCCTCCTTACATCAGGTGTCCCAGGCAGTGGAGTCCCTTCTTACATCAGGTGTCCCCAGGCATCACAGTCCCTTCTTACATCAGGTCTTCCCAGGCAGTGGAGTCCCTCCTTACATCAGATGTCCCCAGGCAGTGGAGACTCTCCTTACATCAGTGTCCCCAGTGGAGTCCCTCCTTTCATCAGGTGTCCCCAGGCAGTGGAGTTCCTCCTTACATCAGGTCTCCCCAGGCAGTGGAGTCCCTCCTTACATCAGGTGTCCCCAGGCAGTGGAGACTCTCCTTACATCAGTGTCCCCAGTGGAGTCCCTCCTTTCATCAGATGTCCCCAGGCAGTGGAGTTCCTCCTGACATCAGGTGTCCCCAGGCAGTGGAGTCCCTCCTTACATCAGTGTCCCCAGTGGCGTCCCTATTACATCAGGTGTCTCCAAGCAGTGGGGTCTCTCCTTACATCAGGTGTCCCCAGGTAGTGGAGTCCCTCCCTCCTTGCATCAGGTGTTCCCAGGCAGTGGAGTCCCTCTTATAAGGGGGCTACTTATAATGATATATTTCAGGTGTCCCCAGGCAGTGGAGTGTATACTGTATGTAAGAAACCGTTTGACAAGTGTTGACATCTCAGGAAGCATCTGTTTTAAGGTTCTTATCTTTGTATTTCACCAGAGGATATGAAACTAGCTAGGACCAGTGACTTAGGAGTTTGTGGTCAAGTCAGCAGATGTATACAGATAAGAAGAACAAACTGTCAGATGTATGTAGTAACCTTTGGCCTATATTCTATATTGCAAACTAACGACCATCACATGACAAGAAATTGCTGATGTATGCTTATGTGTAATACCCTGATTGGCTCCACATGGGGTAGGGTCTTCTAGTATTGCACATAAAAGACGGTGTTCTCCTCAATAAACTTTGTAATCATTCTTCACGTACTACCAGTGTATGTGTGTTGATTATCCACCGGTGACCGGGACCTCCGCTCTACCATCCTGGCCTAAGCATTTAGAACACAAGGAGAAAGACGTGTACCTAACACCTCTTACTTCAGGTGTCCCCAGGCAGTGGAGTCCCTCCTTACATCAGTGGTCCCCCGGGAGGTTAAAGGGGCACGCAGGTAGTTACTTAGGTTATTTGGGTACTATAAAAAAACTATTGTAAAAGAGATTATTATTATTATTTTAATCACGGGAAGTAGCAGATTACCTCTTACATCAGTGTCCCCAGGCAGTGGAAGATATATATATATATATATATGTGAGACTTCTTTTTCCACAGACAGCGTAAGTATCTAAAAATTTCATGCTGTATAAAGTATAAGAGTTAAATGATTTCTGATCAGGCTCCACCTTGTCCACATTGTACTATAGGATTACTGTTTTTAAAATAGAAAATAGGTGGGTTCTATTAACCAATAGACCAGGGGGCTAGTGGAGTACCTCCTCCTCCACCACCTCAACAACCCTATGCAGTGGCCATCAAACCGCCAGCAGCCAAACCCCCTATAGGGATGCCTAGAGTATGTCCCTTCCCTCAGTCTAGTGTGTTACAACCTTTCCCCAGGCAGTGGAGTACCACATCCCTCCTTACATCAGTCTTTTGCTGTGTTGTGTCCCCAGGCAGTGGAGTCACCCTCCTTACATCAGTGTACCCACAGTGGAGTCCCTCCTTACATCAGTGTCCCCAGGCAATTTGCAGTGGAGTACCCCCTCTTTACATCAAGGGGCAGTGTACTACCCCTCCCGCCCTTGGTATCTGATATAACATTCATTTTTTCATGCATACCTGCAGACTCCCTATGCTACACAGTGATTGATTTGGCAAACGCATTTTTTAGCATCCCTATTGCCGAAGAGGCTCAGCCTATATTTGCCTTCTCATGGGCCGGGGGTCAGTTAACTTGGTCGCGTTTATCGCAAGGGTATGTAGACAGCCCCGCCGCCTTCTCCATGGTACTCAACGAGACTGTCAAGTCTTGGACTTCCGAGCATGGGTCGGTACTAATACAGTATGTGGACGACTTGCTCTTGTGCAGTCGTTCTGCTGAAGATTGTGCGGTCGATTCAACATTACTGTTAGAACTTGCACAATCTCATGGTTCAGGGTATCGTCCAGTGTCATATTTATCTAGAAAACTCCCTATCCAAGTCCAGGGCATGCCGTCCTGTCTTCAGAATGTCGCTGCCTGTGCCATGTCTGCACAGGATGCCAACAAAATAGTATTGGGACACAAAATGACACTGTACACCACTCATTCAGTTACCCACCTCATACAGAATATGAACACACAACACATGACTTCCCAAAGACTCAGTGGATACGAGATCACTTTGTTAAATACTGACAACTTGGTACTTAAATATGTTCCGAATAGCAATCCAGTTGTACGTTTACTACATTCCATGTTACGTTTACCACACGAACCTGATCACACACATAATTGTGTAGAAAAAGTGGAACAAGTCACTTCACCAAGACCTGATCTTTCTGACATTCCAATTATAAATGCCGAAAATGTTTTTGTAGATGGTAGTTGTTCCCGTCCCTCTGACTCTACATTTTTAACTGGCTATGCTGTATTTCAGCTGCCACATACAGTACTAGAGGCAAAACCATTGCCCCCTGTTTCTGCCCAAGTAGCAGAACTAGAAGCTCTGACCAGAGCCTGTATTCTGTTCACAAACAAGGAAGTCAACATTTATACAGACAGCAGATATGCATTTGGAGTGGTACATGATTTTGGTGTGATATGGGCCAATAGAGGATTTAAAACAGCAGACAAACAGATAGCTAATTCAGAGCAGATCCTTAATCTACTACAAGCAATTCTGCTCCCTAAAAAGGTTGCTGTTATAAAAGTAAAAGCCCACTCATCAGATAATAGTATAGTATCAAAAGGAAATGCTTTCGCAGACAGAGAAGCAAAAAAGGCTGCTGCCAGTTCACCCAATTCACCAGCCCCTACCACAATCTTCTTTAACCACTTGCCGACCGGCGCACGACGATATACGTCGACAGAATGGCACGTACAGCAGGAGGGCGTATATATACGTCCCTCCTTTAGCCTGTCCGTGCCATCGGGAGCGCGCCGGGAGCGGCGCGCTCCCGTGCCGGTCGGGACCCCGTGAGTCCGGCCGCGGTCCCCGCGGACTCGATCGCCGCGGGGACTCCCGCGATCGTCTCACGGAGCGGCTGAACGGGGAGATGCCGAGATAAACAGCATCTCCCCGTTCTGCCTAGCAACTAGTGACGCCGATCTCTGCTCCCTGTGATTGGAGCAGAGATCAGCATTCACTAGCTGACAGCCACGCCCCCCCACAGTAAAAAAAACACCCCTAGGCATACTTAACCCCTACACTGCCACCTTGTGGTTAACCCCTAAACTGTCAGTGTCATTTATACAGAAATCAATGCACTTAAATGCATTAATTGCTGTAAAAAATGACAATGGTCCCAAAAATGTGTCAAAAATGTCCGATGTGTCCGCCATAATGTCGCAGTCACAAAAAAATCGCAGATCTCCGCCATTAATAATAAAAAAAAAATTATTAATAAAAATGCTATAAAACTATCCCCTATCTTGTAAACGCTATAACTTCTGCGCAAACCGATCAATAATCACTTATTGCGATTTTTTTTACCAAAAATATGTAGAAGAATTACGTATCGGCCTAAACTGAGGAAAAAAATGTTTTTTTATATATTTTTGGGGGATATTTATTATAGCAAAAAATAAAAAATAATGCATTTTTTTCAAAATTGTCGCTCTATTTTTGTTTATAGCGCAAAAAATAAAAACCGCAGGGGCGATCAAATACCACCAAAAGAAAGCTCTATTTGTGGGAAAAAAAGGACGTCAATTTTGTTTGGGAGCCACGTCGCACGACCGCGCAATTGTCAGTTAAAGCGACGCAGTGCCGAATCGCAAAAAAGGGGCCTGGTCCTTTGGCTGCAAATTGGTCCGGTCTGAAAGTGGTTAAAGAGCACTTCTCATCCCCTGATTTCAAAACTGTTGTGGCCCAAATGCAATCAATGGCCACAGACGCAGATGTCCATTTCTGGGTAGATGAAGGTTTGTCCAAAGACTCTGAAGGTCTTTGGACAAAAGAGGGGAAGATCCTGGGTATACCTGAAGCTAATTGTATCCTAATTTTATCCTACCTCCATGGCCCAGGACACATAGGACCCGCCCCTCTTGTAAATATATATTCAAAATCTTTTTGCACAAATAATTTACAAAAACAAACTAAGCTTCTAACTAGAAGCTGCCTAACTTGTGCCCAGAACGTTAAATTATTGGATCTGTAGGTTCGGGATACCCACAACCATATGGTCCGACAGAGGACCCGCATTTAGTTCCTCAGTGACCCAAGTTGTAGCCAAATCTCTGGGGATGCAATGGAAACTACATATTCCCTATCATCCCCAGAGTGCAGGAGTAGTAGAGAGAATGAACAGGAACATCAAAGACAAATTAAAAAAGGCTACAGGAGGTACTCTAAAAGGTTGGTTGGAACACTTACCTTCTGTCCTTTTTCAGATAAGAACCACCCCCCATTCCAGGACAAGATTATCCCCTTTTGAAATTCTAATGGGAATCCCTGCAAATATAGAATTACCCCCATTAGACCCAAATTCTGACATTAACGTTTATTCCCAACAGGAAGTGTACGTGAAAAGTCTGGTAAGTATGCTTCATGAAATAAATGAACAAGTTTCTGTCACCTTCTCTCCTCTTTCAACAGAACCTACCCACCCCTTCATCCCAGGGGACAAAGTACTGATTAAGCAGCTGGCTCACAGGAAAAGAATTGGACCAATCTACTCCGGACCGTGGAAGGTGGAAAAGGTATCCAGGACCGCGGTACTAACGGACCTAGGCAACACCTGGATCCACGCCAGCCGACTGAAGAAGTGTCCCCAGCTCCCCTCAACTCCAGAGCCCCTAACAGTAACCGAGGATACACTCCCTTCAAGACAACGACAAAATCTACAAGATATTCAGGAAGGCATAGGACAAATCTCCCTGAAGGACACGATGATTTTACCTGGAAACAAAACAGATCTTTCTATCATCAGGACAAGTGAAGAAGAAGAAGAAGAATAGTGAATTTTGAGGACATTAAAAATATATATATATAATGTTTTCAACATCAGTAACAAGGAAGACCTTGTGCCTCTGGTGCTGTCTAATTCTGGTAGTATTCTTACCCACTTGGCTGATAGCTAACTGTATATACCACCCAGAAGATTTGGGACCACTAAAAGGGATATGTGGGATTCCCAAGTCAAATAACACTCCTATAGTAAGACATAGAAGAAGTGAACCCCCCCAAGAGTTTTCTGATAAAATGTTGTTGTTGAAATTTAAATACAGCTATGCCCAAAAATCAGGTTTTGAAAAGTGCTGGATATGCAGTAAACTACATCCCACATGGGGCAGGGTCTTCTAGTATTGCACATAAAAGACGGTGTTCTCCTCAATAAACTTTGTAATCATTCTTCACGTACTACCAGTGTATGTGTGTTGATTATCCACCGGTGACCGGGACCTCCGCTCTACCATCCTGGCCTAGGCATTTAGAACACAAGGAGAAAGACGTGTACCTAACACCTCTTACTTCAGGTGTCCCCAGGCAGTGGATTCCTTCCTTACATCAGGTGTCCCCAGGCAGTGGAGTCCCTCCTTACATCAGTATCCCAAGTGGAGTCCCTCCTTACATCAGTTGTCCCCAGGCAGTGGAGTCCCTCCTTACATCAGGTGTCCCCAAGCAGTGGAGTCCCTCTTACATCAGGTGTCCCCAGGCAGCGGTTTCCCTCTTACATCAGGTGTCCCCAGGCAGTGGAGTCCCTCCTTACACCAGTGTCCCCAGGCAGTGTAGTCCCTCCTTACATTAGTGTCCCCAGTGGAGTCCCTCTTACATCAGCCACCCAAGGATGCACAGCGGAATTTGGGCCACATTTACCACTGGGGGTGGTCACTTTCCGGCTGTGCGTCCACCCTGAGGTCCACCATAGCCATGGCTATCCGTTTGATGCCTGGTTGATGTCACGTGTCTGCAGACGCCCAATGGTGATTCTACCGGCGAGCTGTCTGCACAGCATGTGTAGCAACGCCGCGGCACTTCCGTTTTTTCTATTTCCGGTATCGGCTCTAAGTCCCTGACGCGTGCACCTCCCTCTGTTGTCCACTTTGGCACCTAAAGCGGCGTGATGTCACACGCCGGCCCTCTTTTTGGCACCAATGGGGAGGGATATAAATAGCACACAGACCTGTAGGACTGTGTGGGAGCTCATCTACTATATGGATCTCTTGATAGGGTAAAAATGTATTTCCCTCTATTTCCTTTTCTTTAATTGATATGAGATTTGCCTTGGTTTGTTTACCTTGTGAATCCAACTAAACAAATGGGTTTTTTTTCCTTTGTTTGTCTTTTATTTAATTTTTTTCACTATTAGAGCCAGCATATGCGGCAGTACGTTTCAAGACTACAATTCTCCATTTTTCCCCCATATATACCGCTGCTGCGGTATGGGAACTATGAATGGCACAATCTCAGGCATATCATATCAATAGAGGTAAGCGCAGCTTCCCCATTATATTTTAGCAGTGGGACGACATATGCAATATGTGTTTAATCTTCCCACGCTAATATTTCACCACCCTAATATTTAGTATCTGTTTTTTGTTAATTAACAGATACAAAGCACCTCTAACATTGTGTGCATGAGCTCCCAGCCATCATCTTGACTATACAAACAAAGAGTATACTTGTGGTGAGTTATGAACTGGGGGTTTCCCATTTGTTACAGTTCACTCCTCCACCCCTGTTTAATTCTCTATCTTTGATTATGCATACCATAGGGTAAAAGCAAAGATAAAGGAAAAAATGTGTGTGTTTTTTATATATGTTACAGATATCTATCCTTGATGAGGCTTTGACGGCCCCATCAATTCAGTGAGCTCCATATTCCTCCCTATGGGTGACCCTCATTTTCGGTAGAGATCTTCATTTGAGTGCTGGCTTTTTCTTTTTAGGGTAACACCCCATGGGAGTTCCCTGATGATGTTTGCTTTTGGACTCCTTTGAGAGGTAGGGTTCTTTGCAATACTGTCGGGGTTCCTTATGGGGGGGTGTATTAGTGGGTAGGGGTGTCGGGTGTTGGGGTGGGTGGGAATGTGTTGGGATTTAATTAAATAATATTTTTGTTTACAGAAATCCCTATTAATTTGGTCATGTCCTGTGCTTTCATCTATCTTTATTAAAATGATTTGTATCATCTCTCAGATTATGTCAATATTAATCTCCCTATCTTTTTCTTCCTCTATACACCCAAGGTCCAGTATACTGACAAAAGTCTGTTTTTGATGTTTTTATTCAATCGATCATGTCAACTTTCCCGATGAAGCCTTTCAGGCGAAACATGTAGAAGTTTGTTGAACATCTGATCATATATAAATGAATGTTGCATTGTCTCTGTCTGTTATAGGAACAGGTGTATGTACCCAGGACTGTAGAAACATGTATTCTCACTTCTTTTTACACATTTTTTGTATTTTTTCAATAAAAGTATCCAAAAATTTAACCCGTTTTCTAGAACAAATAATTTGACTATTTTCAAAATGTATACTTTTAAAATCCCATATCCTCATTCGTGTTAATATCCCTCTTACATCAGTTGTCCTCAGGCAGTGGAGTCCCTCCTTACATCAGGTGTTCCCAGCCAGTGGAGTCCCTCCTTACATGAGTGTCCCCAGTGAAGTCCATCTTACATCAGGTTTCCCCAGTGGAGTCCCTCTTACATCAGGTTTCCCCAGGCAGTGGAGTCCCTCTTACATCAGGTGTCCCCAGGCAGTGGAGTCCCTCCTTACATCAGTGTCCCCAGTGGAGTCCCTCTTACATCAGGTGTCCCCAAGCAGTGGAGTCCCTCCTTACATCAGTGTCCCCAGTGGAGTCCCTTGGCTCTGCCTCTCATCATCAGCAGGCCACAGGGCGGAGGGTTGGCGGTAGCTCCATTTAGGTCTCTTTCCTGTGTGTTCAGTGGAGAGGGGAGGGGCCTCCGCTCCGTGCAGCTAATCGACTTCAGTGTACAAGAGAATTGTCTACTTGTACACTGAAGAAAGAAGCTGATTGGCTGCACAGATCGGAGGCTCCTCTGCTCTCCACTGAACACAAGGGGAAAGAGACCTGCTAGCCGGAAAGAGAACTCGCGGCGGCCATATTTTCGGAGCCAGAGCTGCAGTCTTTGCAAAAAACAGTCCCGATTCCCGAGACAAACAAAATCCCAGGACTCAGAGATCAGGACGAGGGTCCAATTATCGGGATTATCCCAGGAAAATCAGGACTGTTGGCAAGTATGTACTGCACACGCACCAGATTTGCACAGTGCGGGTACCCTTACTGCTCCGCACAGTGCGCACTCCCAAAGAGAAAAAAAGTTATTAAAAGGAAAGGGGAGCACAAAAAATATTTTTCACTATATGGATGGGGCTTAAAGGAGAAGTACAGCCAAAGCTTGTTTGGCTGTACTTCTCCTGTGGATCACAGGAGTGCAGAACGAACTGCACTCCTGTGACCTGTTTTCAGCAGACAGCGGGTTGAAGCCTGCTGTTGGCTGACATCACTGAGCTGGTCCATCCTCAGCTCTGAGAGGCTCATGCTGGGACCTGTAGTCCTTCATTTTTGGGGGGTCACATCCCCCAAAAGTGAAGTACTACAAGTCCCAGCATGAACCTCTCCTCTTTGAATGGGTCTCTGGCTCTGCAGTGACTGTGCCCGGCTCCCTCATGATGACACTGCACACACTGTTCCAATCTGGCCTGCCCCCGGCCTCACCTCAGACTTTAGTTCTCTTCCCTCAGAGCATGCCAGAGGCCCAGAGAAGATCATAGAGGAGGTGGGTGGACCATAGAAAGCACTAGGCATGGATGAGAAGGAAGTTTAATCTTTATGTGACGTCACTGGTTGCTAGACACCAGTGGCCAGTAGAGCCTCAGCCAGTGGCGGAGGTGGAGCCAGCGCTACAGGTTAATAAACTAAAGCGGCACTAACTCAGTCTAGTTTTTCTGCGCTTCTGCGGCGGCCTATTTTCGGTGCATAAGATCGGCTGCCCAGTCTGCCCCTGTTCCCTGCATTCCTCGGCAAAAGGACTGCTGGCTTAGTGTCCCTTCTGCCTGGGGGTGGTGCCGCCCCCCTGTAAAATGCCGCCCGAGGCAAATGCCTTGTTTACCTCGCAGCAGATACGCCCCTACCAAAGACGTGCTATTAGGTAAATTCCAAGCTGGTCCTAGAATGCATGGAAGATAAGAAACTAGATTGGAAGCTGCTTGAGGGCAGGGACTGATGTTAATGCAGAATATGCAAAGTGCTGTGAACTGTCAGGACTATATAAATACCTGTAATAAATCATTCTGTAGGAGAATGGTATTTACAACTCCTCCTTATCAGCTTTTAGTACAAAACCAGAACGGCAAGTCCCAAGTAATGTGACGTTTGTTGGAGAGACACACCCCATAGACTACCAGATCTCTTTTAAATAAGGAATATTTTTTCTTAGCTATTGTTATAATTGTAATAATTTAATATGCTGATCTGTGCAAAGCTTTTTTAAGCTGTGGATAGAGTAAAACTGCTATTTCTGAAACGCCTGCTTCTCACTTTGCTCTTCTTCTAAGAACACTTTTTAGTTGTGGTTCTGTCTTCAGAATCACCTAGCTAGAAAGTGAAACACATTCTTAGAGATATTCCATCAAGTAGCTTTATCGGACAAACAGGTTATTCTTCATTGACTTTCCCCTCTGACATGTTCCACTCCCAACTGAGCTCAATGTGACATGCAGGTGTACAATTTACTCTTTGGTGCTTTTCATTAAGCAGGTTTACAAGAATTAGAAACTAAACCACCAGAATATTCTCATCTCATGATAGTTACAACCAATGACATTAAAGCTGAATATAATACATAATCGATCTATGACATATCAGATACAATGGAACGTCTTCATTGTTTTCCATCCTCCAAAGGACACTACAAAGAAAAAAAAATTGCAATACGTTTTTAGATTTGAAACAAATGTATGTTGTAGTCTGTAGTAAAGTCTTGGTAGAGTGTAGAGTATTTGGAAAAGATTTATTAAAGAGGAGGTCCAATCCCCCCACAAAAAAAAAAAAATTAAAAGTCAACAGCTACAAATACTGCAGCTGCTGATTTTTAATATTAGGACACTTACCTGTCCTGGAATCCAGTGATGTCGGCACCCCAGCCAATGTTTCAATAGGCTCTCAGGTGCTGCCGTCACCATTGCCTGTAAGGGAAACCAGCAGTGAAGCCTTGTGGCTTCACAGCGTGTACTCTACTGTGCATGCACCAAGTGCTCAGCGCTTTGTGAATGGCCCAGTGGTGGGGCAACCTTGCAGGGGACCCCACTGCATCTCGCTGCAGCCAGGTCTCCCAAAACCAGGTACCCGTTCCCCCCTCCCCTCCAAATGTGGCCCTGGGGGGGGGGGGGGGTGGGAGGGTGGAGCAGATAGGGGGAGCTTCCCCTTTTGGGTGGAGCTCCACTTTAAGGACCAATCCACTGTTTTAGTTTGCAGACTTAAAGTGTTACTAAAGCATGCTTGTTATACTCACTGTGGAACCTAAGGGGTTTATCCTCCTCATTGTGTAAAAAGGCTGTTTGATCCTGTCTTCTCTGATCCCCTCTGCATTCCACTGTCCCCAATCCATCAGCTGAGCAGAGGCTAGGGGACAAGCAGCACATGCTCAGTTGGTGTGTATTGCTAGAGTGTTTTTTTTTTTTTTGGGAGAGTGCATGTGAGCACAGGGCCAATCGCTACTGTCCAGACAGAGGGTCAGGGGTCCTGCAGGCTTATAGGATAGTTAGTGCAGAATGAAAACTCCTCCTAAAAGCTTTAACCAGACACTGATAGAAGTCACAAGACTGCTATATATTGCTGATGAGAGAAAGTATTTAGCAGTTTATATTTACTAATAGTTGCATTTCCATGTTCAGTGTACTGTGGGAGACCAGATATAGTGAATGTAGGGTCCTGGGTTTAGTAACACTTTAAAGCTCAATTCACAAAACTTTAAAGGGAACGGATACTTTCCCACAAAGTTTTCTTACCCTCTTGCCCCCACCTCCCTAAGTAGGTCTAGCCCCCCTCCCTAAATTTGCTATGCTTACTTAGATTTTGCTTCGAGGCCCACAGCATTAATGACATCTTTGCACCAGCCTCTTCATCCAACATCTTTGGGGGGGGGGGGGGGGGGGGGGCTGGTAGATGGATCAGGTCCTATCCATCCATGGGGCCTAGCTGTCCATTAAGGATGGGCTCAGGCGTGTTCGAAACTCCACGTGCCCGCACCCGACTGGAAGCTTACATTGCGCATCGCTAATCACAGGAAGTGAGACATTTCCCGATCTCTGCAGCCCCGGATCGGGAAATGTCTCAGTGCCTGTGATTAGTGCTATGCAGTGTAGGCTTCCGGGCGGGCGTGGGCACGTGGAGTTGCGAACACACCTGAGCCCATCCTTAATGTGCATCAAGAAACCAGCAGAGGGATGTATACAATGCAGCAGGCCTCAAAGCTGGATCTAGTTTAGTATAGCCATTTGTGGGCAGGAGGATGGGCTAGACCTACTTAGTAGGATTAACAGAAAGATACAGAGCTTTACTTTCGCATGTTACTGTAATTTACTAATCTTATTGGAAAATAACAATTACTTTTTTTTTTTTTAAATGGTAATCTTTGGTGTGTTTCCAATGCTAATTAAGCCTCATGTAACCTCCTGTTCTAGAGACTGGGCTGTGTTCCAGTATATGGTAATGACCCTGACTAGGTACATATGTCATTTTCATTCATCACGCAATACACTGACTAAGGTGACAGAGGTCTGTGAAATGTGAGGAAATACTGGCATAGTCTGAAAAGACGAGCACAGATTGAACATTTATGTAATATCCCACTCCCTCATTTCTAAATGGTTGGACTTTATTCAGAGCTGCAATGACTAAGTCAGTAATAACAAAGCAAAGGCCAACATTAGATGTAATAGAGAAGAAAGCATGTCCTTGTGTGTCTTGTGCTAAGTGTAATCAAATAATTATAATATCACATGCATTTATCAAAATGCTGGGAAAGAATGTGAAAAAAATAGCACAGTAGGTCATTACACTAGGTTTGTGGTATGTCTCGTAACATACCCCTATAGCCTGGGAGAACCATTTGCATACTTGCCAACAGTCCTGATTTTCCCGGGACAATCCCGATTTTGGGACCCTCATCCCGATCAGAGGCCGCCCCGATTAAAATCCCGGAATTTTGCTTTTGTCCCGGGAAATCAGGACTGTTTTTGCCACCGCCGCGAGATCTCTTTCCTGTTTCCCCCTAGCTCTCAGCTAAGATCCAGCCCTCGGCACTGCAGCTCCTCCCACTCTCCCTTGCAATGTTATTTGGCAGTCTACCGCCCGCGCCCCCCTGTTTTCATGGTGTTGTACTGAGACAGTTTTCCCCATGAAAACCCGGCGCGCATGGGGGACAGGGGCAGTAGACGGTCGAATAACATTGCAAGGGAGAGTGGGAGGAGCTTTAGTGCAGAGTGATGGGGGGGTAGAGATTAGGAGGAGCTGGACTGCAGTAGGCTGGAAGGGCGGAGTTCCCATGTCCAATTCAGCCGAGAGCCAGGGGAAACAGGTTTTCTGGGGAAACCGATGTTGGCACAACATCGGTCGGTGAGAGGCAGAGCCGAAAGACTCTACTGCACTGGGGACACCTGATGTAAGGAGGGACTCTACTGCACTGGGGACACCTGATCTAAGAAGGAACGCTGCTGCCTGGGGACACCTGATGTAAGGAAGCACTCTGCTGGTGACACCTGATGTAAGGAAGCACCCAGCTAGGGACACCTGCTGTAAGGAAGCACTCCGCTGGGGGACACCTAATGTAAGGAGGGACACCGCTGGGGACACCTAATGTAAGGAGGGACTCCGCTGTTGACACCTGATGTAAGGAGGGACTCCGCTGGGGACACCTGATGAAAGGAAGTCCGCTGGGGGCGCCTGATGTAATAAGGGACTCAGCTGGGGACACTTGATGCAAGGAGGGACTCTGCTGGGGACGCCTGATGTAATAAGGGACTCAGCTGGGGACGCCTGATGTAAAGAGAAAATCTGCTGGGGACACCTGATGGCATCTGGTGGCAGGCGACGTGACAAGTGAAACGCTCAGGGCTCCCACTGGTTCTGCATTATGGTGAGTTGAAAGATTAAATTTTATATTACAATGTAATATTCGAAATAATGCGCTTCAATCATCCTGACACCATAACAACCATGGTGCCGGGATGATTGAAGCGATAACACGAGGTGTTTGGAGTATCTTTATCTGCTGATTGTTAAACTTACTGGCATACACATATTTCTATTGTGGTGTAGGATCTGGGCCTGTTGTCCATCCGTCCCTCTTTCTTTCCTTCCTTCTCTATCTTTCCCTCCCCATTTCTTTCTCCCTCCATCCCTTGTTCATCTCAGACTCGGACCACACCCCCTTGAACTATGCCCCATTTAAGCCACGCCCACTATTTAGTTTAAACCATGCCCATTTTTCACCATGACATGCTATGCGCGCCACATTTACCTTTTCCTTCTACACCACACCTTAAAATTAATGCCCCCCCCCCTAATTATAAGACTCTGCCTACAGACAACTATGCATTTGCTGGTGAGCAGGGTTGGATTTCAGCACACGAATCCTATTTGAAAAAACATGGGGAACTGCCGCTACCCTAAAGTTTTGGAAAGAAGGACATTTTGCTAGGAGGTGAATCATCAAACAAAATCAGTGATTGAATAAATACACAGATCAGCCATAGCTATGACCACTGACAGGTAAATTGAATAACACTAATTATCTCATTACAATATAACGGAATGTGTGTAGGGGAAGAAGATACCATGCTAGTATACCCACTTCCCACTCATATACAGTGGGTATAGAAAAGAATCACCCCCTTTTAAAATAATCTCTCATCATAATGGTCCCATCTGACCATAATACCTTTTTGCATGTGGCCTCAGAATCTTCAAGGTGCATTCAAGGTGGACAGATGAGACTAAAATTTAATTATTTGGTCTCAACACAAAACTCCAAACGATATGTCTGGCAGAAATCCAATACAGCTCACCATCCAAATAATACCATTCCCACAGTAAAGCATGGAGGTGGTAATATCCTGTTATGGGGGAATTTCTCTGCAGCAGGGACTTGAGCACTTGTCAGGATAGAAGGAAAAATGGATAGGGCAAAATACCCTCAAATTCATGAGGAAATCCGCTGCCCTCTGCTAGAAAGTTGTCAATGGGAAAAAGGTTTACCTTCCAACATGACAATGACCCAAAGCACACAGCAAAAATTACCACAGTGGTTGAAGGAGAAAAAGGGGAATGTCCTGGCATGGCCTAGTCAAAGCTCAGACTTAAACCCCATTGAAAATCTGTGGAATGATTTGAAGACTGCAGTCCGCAAATGGTCCTCATAAAACTTAACTGAACCTGAGCAGTTCTGCAAAGAAGAATGGGCAAATACTGCAAAGTCTAGATGTGTAAAGTTAGGAGAGACATATCCCAACAGACTAAAAGCTCTCATTAAAGCAAAAGGTGGTCCAACAAAATACTGAAATAAGGGTGGTGATCCTTTTTTGCAACTCAGTGGTTCAATTGATTAAATTTTTATTTTTATTTTGGTGTTATATCTTTCACTTGGATGTTATAAGTTGCACTAAAAAAAACAGCTGGATAAAAAAAAATGGTGTCTGTCTTCATTTCAGGCTGCAAAGCAACACAATTTGATTATTTTAAAAGGGGGGTGGTCTTTTTCTATACCCAGT
This sequence comes from Lithobates sylvaticus, assembly GCA_028564925.1. Lineage (NCBI taxonomy): Eukaryota > Metazoa > Chordata > Amphibia > Anura > Ranidae > Lithobates > Lithobates sylvaticus. Next base: position 104,690,319 of record CM053035.1, read on the forward strand.
GTATATAACAGAATGTGTGTTGTAGCAAAGGGACTATAAAAGGCCATACATGTAGTGAACAAAACCAACAATACAGAAATATAGCAAAAAAAATAATAAATCCAAAATTTATTATAAAATTTGGAACTTTTTTGTGATATATTTATGTTTTGGATGTAGGTATACTAGCATCATATCTTCCTCCCCTATTGAGATATCTCATTACAATGGCATCTGAAATTCGGTAGGATATATTAAACAGCAAGTAAACATGTTTTCAGTGAGGTTGATATGTTAAGAGCAGAAAAATGGGCATTGCAGTTTGTTGTGTATGGGGCTGTGTAGCTGCAGACTGATCAGGGTGCCCATGTTGATCCGTGTCTACAGCCAAAAGCACCTACAATGGGCATTTGAGCATTAGAACTGGACTACGGAGTAATGGAGGAAGGTGGTCTGGTCTGTTGAATCATGTTTTCCTTTATGTGGATGGTTGGGTGCGTGTGCTTTGCTTACCTGGGGAAAAGATGACAGCAGGATGCAGTATGGGAAGAAGGCAAGCTGGCGGAGGCAGTGTGAGGCTTTGGGCAATGTTCTGCTTGGAAACCTTGGGTCCTGCCATTCATGTGGATGTTATTGACATGTACCACCTACCTAAACATTGTTGCTGACCACTTGCTGACCCTTGGTAGTGGCCTCCTTTAGCAGGATAATGTACCCTGCCACACCGCAAAAATAGTTTAAGAATGGTTTGAGGAACACAACTATGAATATATATAATAAAATCAGTAAGCGCTCAGAGGTGTGAGCAGCTGGCACTAATGGTGACCACACAAACCCATGTGAAATAAATTAAATTAAACAAAAAACGGTGCAGCGCTCAAATAGTTAACTCTGTGATACAGTAAGCAAGGAATTTTTACAGAGTAGTGCAAGTCCATATAAAGCAAAAGTCCAATCAATAGTGCAAATCCATTATCTTCCAATAATAGAAAGTTTTTCTTGGCTCTGCGTAGTGAGCTTTTCTATGCAGTCACTGGCTTGAGATGGGTGTCCCATAGTGAGGACTGCTGAGTCCCTGTGGAAGACTGTGGCAGAGAATATTTTAATATATGCAGTTATTCATCTAAGTTGAAAGTCATTCATCTGGTGAGTGCATAAAAGTTGGAGGCTAAGGCCTTTGTTACTCCCACATGGCGGATGGTTCTTCCCTTATCATTGGAAGATTATGTATTTGCACTATTGATTTGACTTTTGCTTTATATAGACTTTCACTACTCTGTATAATTCCTTGTTTATTGTATCACAGAGTTTAAAGAAAAAAAAGAAAAAAAAACGTAACCTGCACGGCAAAGGCATAATGAGCTAGTATGCATAGCATACTAGATCATTATGAATAACATACCTGAGAACGAAGCCCCCGAAGCGATCCTCGTCCACGTCCTCCACCGCCGCCATCAATCCCGGAGTGACTTCCGGGTCTCACTGCTCCAGCGCTGTGATTTTCTGGAGTCACGATGACTTCACTCCCGCGCATGCACACGAGAGCGGCATATCACCGTGATCTCCGGCATGCTCAGTGCGCCTGCGCGCATGCACCGTAGACAGCGGTGCCTGTTTTTTTCTAAATATCTCCTAAACCATGTAGGTTTAGGAGATATTTATTGGACCTACAGGTAAGCCTCAATCTAGGCTTACCTGTAGGTCAAAGTGGTTTGTAAGGGTTTACAACCACTTTAACTAATTGAATACAACAATAAGTTTGAGTTATTGACTCAAAAACAAGAACAAGTCCGATCCATGGAGAGCACACGTCACAACTTACAGATCTGTTACTGACAGTTTGGTGCCAGATAACACCAACAGCATACCATCAGAGGTCTAGTGGTGTCCATTGCTCAATGGATCAGGGCTGTTTAGGCAGAAGAAGGAACAATTTTGGCTGCCAAAGGGGAACCTACTCAGCAGAGCTGAACTGGGACAAACATTTGGCCCTGGACTTTATCCAGACCGGTCCACTTTAATTTTACAAATACGCACAAAAACAGTACATAAACTATACGCAATTGCGCAAAAAAAAGTAAAAACATCCCACTGCAAGTACATTTTTTACAAGTTTGTTTATTTATTTATTTTAAATAAATTTTTTAAATATTTTTTCCACAGTGCTTCTGGGGAAGGGGGGTGGGGGGTATGTGGCAGTGGAGGGTGTGAGTAGTGAGTATCTAATTTTTAGGGACTCGTTAAGAACTAGAATGGTACCACTGGATTGGCGCAGGGCGAACGTTGTGCCTATATTTAAAAAGGGAACAAAGTCTTTACCTATAGACCTGCTAGTTTAACTTTTATAGTTGGGAAGATACTGGAGAGTTTAATAAAAGACCACATAGATGAGTTCTTGCTGCAAAAAAATATTTTAAGCAACAGACAGCATGGATTCACGAAAGATAGAAGTTGTCAAACAAATCTGATTTCTTTTTATGAAGAGGTAAGTAAAACCTTGGACAGAGGGGTGGTGTCGGTGGACGTGGTATACTTGGATTTTGCAAAAGCATTTGACACAGTTCCCCACACACGGCTCATGTGTAAGGTAAAGTCTACAGGCTTGGAAAAATCAGTTTGTAAATGGATAGAAAACTGGCTAAGCCCTGGTTCACATTGATGCTACTTTGAAATCGTGCTACTTTCACTTGAAGTAGCGCAATTTCAAAGTAGCAATGTCAGCGCGATTTCAGGTGCTACTTGATAGACATCTGTGTGGCTTCATACACAGATGTCTATTGAAGTTACACCTGAAATCGGCAAAAGTAGTGCAAAACGCTGCGGCGCCACAAAATTGGTGTCGCACCAATTGGAACACTGCCATTGCCGCCAATAGGCTGCGACTTGTCATGCGATTTGATCTCTCAAATCGCATAACAAATCACTACAATGTGAACCTAGGCTAAAAGACAGAGTTCAGAGAGCAGTGGTTAATGATTCTTACTCTGAATGGTCTAAGGTTATCAGTGGTGTACTCCAAGGTTCAGTGTTGGACCCTTACTTACAAACTTACAATCATAGACTGGTCTGAAATCTTTATCAAAGGTTCCTACTTCTGTCCCTGTACCTAATAACGGTTTTATTAACACATTACCTAACACTCTTCGATGCTAAACTCCTGCAAAAGTATAAAAAATGGGTAAACATTGGCTGTCCTGCTGTAAAAGAAAGAACAAATGGAAGGCGCTGGACTTGAATGATGATAAATATGCCATTCTGGCTCTGGATGTTCAGGTGAATCAATGCTACAGCAGGATATGACCCTTAACATAAATTAATTGACAGGTGTGATGATCTGTTGCCAAGTCTATGAATGTTAAACAGTGTGTTGTCTTCCTGCTTGGGTTGAACAGATTGGAAATGACATACAGACAACTAATGGGTGGGGCAGGGAAAGATAAGATATGCAACACATCTGCTTCTTGGGCTCTGTTTACTACAGACGCCATCAATGTTAGTGGTAAAACAAATAGCTGGTTTGTGGAGAATGGAGTTGGATGCATAGTTAATTTGTTTAAAATATTATTCTCACAGATCTAAACTAAGGCAGGCCATAGATGATACAATTTTATTTCCTGCAACCATGGGTTGCAGGCAGAGCCGGTACGGTGGGGGGGGGGGGGCAGAAGGGGCGGAAGGGGTGGATGCCCTGGGCGTTACAATTTATTGGGAGGGGGGCGCAGTGAAGTGGGGAGATGTGGAGATGGGGGGGTCCTGGGCACCAAATGGCCTTGTCCCAGCTCTGGTTGCAGGAAAGAAAATCACTTGATTCCCCCATCAACACACTCAATGTTGATGGCCCATGGAGCTATTGGGGGGGGGGGGGGGCGTGGGGGGGGGGGGGGGCGTCCCTACTGGGAGAATGCAGTGATTATTGCTAGTGGCTATAGCGGTTGGCAATAATCGCGTGTAAAATCTGACATGCTGGTTGTACCCAAGTATATTGGTGGATCGACTTGAGTACAATCAGCCTGCCCATACCCATAGGTAGTTTGAATCTCTGCTGAACCAGCCAAGATTTGAGCCATCTATGGCCAGCTTAACAGTTATCATAGAGACTTGTTGCAACACTCAGAAAAGAAAGAACCCTCAAGGTAAAGCCTATTTATACTAATGTCAATGAAAATAAAAAAAGTATTTATGTGTCCTCATCAAAATGATGGGGAGGGGAAAAAAAATAGGAGCGGGGGCTTTCGGCAAAAATCATATATGTGTAACTCAAGAATAAAAAACCTGAATTTAGCTCAACCACCTCCACATTAGACAAGACAAAAAACTCTCACAGCCCACCGTACATCTCAATAAGGCAAAAAGTTTAATAGTATGAAAAAGTTATAGAAAGCTACATGTAAAAACACACATATGACAAAACGCATACATTGCTAAAAGAATGTCACCACCTCTATGGTTGTATTGTGAAACCATAAATGTTGTATGCATTATATATAGAGTCCTCTATATAAGCACTAACGCTACTTGGAGGAAGAAGTATTGAAGGAATAATACACCCTGGTAGTTGGCAAAATTGTCCTGTGAGGTAAAGAATTGAAGATGATACACAGAAAAGATACACAGAAAACATGGATGTTGCACCAAAATCCCAACTTCAAATGAACACAGACCGATGGCAATGGTGAAAGCAATCAAACACTGGATTAAATGTATGTATGTCCTTCATATATTTATATATTCAATAGTGGGATCACTCTGTATCCTAGACTTCCTCCATCGCTCTAAAAGTGGATTAACAGTCTATAAAGCACTGGGCTACCAATGAGAGTCCCGTGGGGTCCTTATGGAGTGCATAGTCTGGATTAGGTGTGTTGTTACACAGTCAATATTCCTTTAAGATTAAATATGAACAGGTACTTACCCGATCCTAGGGTACTTCATCAAACTCAATTCTTAGTCATTGCAGATTATGCCTTGCTTCAAATCTTCAGGGTGATACTGTTGTGGTCACAACATCAGAGGTGGTCAAGAAAAATTGGCTGACCAGTTTCACTGGGCTCTCCCGGCTGCTTCAGAGGCTAATTCAAAAAGTGGTTACTCATACATATATAGTACCTCCACCCCTCAATTTTCTTTAATAAACTCACCTAACATCTTGTACAGCAGATATTTATCTTTTAAAAACCTATATATAGATTCTGACGTGAACTTTGAGCCAGTGGCGTCACCAGGGTTGGTGTCACCTGATGAGGTAACACATGATGTTGCCCCCCCAATAATGTTTTTCCCACATAACACAGCATATAATGGCAATAGTAGTCCCTCAGTAGTAGAACCCCCCATTCCCCCAGTACAGACCCCTCAGTAGTAGAACCCACCCCTCCCCCCAGTACAGACCCTTCAGTAGTAGAACCCTGCCTTCCCCCAGTGCAGATACCTCAGTATTGGAGCCCCCCTTTCCCCGGTACAGACCCCCCAGTAATAGAACCCCTCTTTCCTTCTAGTATAGACCCCTCAGTAGTAGAAGCCCCCCTTTCCCCCAGTACAGACTCCTCAGTAGTAGAACCCCCCTTCCCCCAGTACAGACTCCTCAGTAGTAGAAGCCCCCCTTTCCCCCAGTACAGAACCCTCAGTAGTAGAACCCCCCTTCCCCCAGTACAGACTCCTCAGTAGTAGAACCCCCCTTCCCCCAGTACAGACTCCTCAGTAGTAGAAGCCCCCCTTTCCCCCAGTACAGAACCCTCAGTAGTAGAACCCCCCCTTCCCCCAGTACAGACTCCTCAGTAGTTGAAGCCCCTCTTTCCTCCAGTACAGACCCCTCAGTAGTAGAAGCCCCCCTCCTCCCCAGCACAGATGCAGTGCAAGTGAACTTGTGTGTGTCCCTCCAGCACTGTGGTGAGTAGGGTTTCCTGCACTCACTCATCTGGGATCCGATGTCATGCAGGTAGAAGACAGTGCAGAACAGGGGGGGGGGGGTAGAGGAGACTGTCCAGTAAGAGTGAAGTTCCCCCAAGATTCTTACCCAAGGGCATCCAAGCCCAGCAGCACCCAAGGCCCGGGCACAGTGTGCACCCAGATATGAGAATAAGGTGGGCGAGGATACAGGAGCGCGGGATCTACTGTGGCCAGTATACCAGCGAATCAGAGAGAATTGACAAGAGGGGGTGGAATCAGCAGCATGCAGAATCTAGGCACAAAGAGGGAAGAATGGGAGGAATAGAAACCAAGTACTGACAGAGCCATGATGCCAGGACATATAGCAGGACACATGTCTGAAAATAGACCAATGGAAACTATGATAAAGGAACCAAGAGCCTCTCATGGGGCCGCCCCTGGTGTCACCCCTCTGGCGGGTGTCACCCTGATGCGATCCGCACCCACGTAGCCACGCTACTGCTTTATACCATAGTCAACAATTTATTTATGAAAGAAAGATTATTTGGGAGAGGAAAGCCTCTGGGCTATAGAAAACATAACATTTAATATTACCTAAACCAAGATAGGACAAGTCTTAATCATTTCTGCAGATCATGCCAGGTTTTATAGTTTCTATAGAAACGAAGAAAAGTAGAGATTTTAAATGCGACATGCCTTTCCAAAAGATATTGAACATTGCCCTTTCTTTATGCACCTAAGATAACAAAAAAGACAAAAGCTAAATGAGGTGCATTGATTTTTAAAGAATGTATAATCTCAGAAGGCACTGTCCCATATAATGATAAAAGCAAATCAATGCACTGTTACAGAAGGGCTACCACATAACTGTTCTTGTTTACTTAGATGTAACCTTTCTGTGTTGTATTGAATTACATTAGGTTACTATTGTTCTGTAGTATGTTGACATCTAGTGGTGGTTTTGGGCTACAATTAGTTTCTCCCTCTGAACTCCCAACCTGTTTAGTGCAAGTTAGTTCAGTCCTAGCTAGACCATCCCAATTTTTTCCATGTTCCCTCAGTAAGTGTTAGTTCTTTGCAGAGACAAGGCTTAGGAAAGTACCGGTAATTGTCTTCTTGAACTTCAAAGACTGGAAAAACATCTTCTGTACTGCAGTCAGCTGAAGTAAAATTGCATTGCATTCAACTTCTGTGTTTTATTGAAGAACTAAGCTGCTTGTGGATGTGCCAAATCAGCAGGTGGCCATGCTGTCTGGGCAGATTGGGTTCTAAGGAGATATGTTTATGCATAAAGTGGTATTTGAAACAAAACACTACAACTGTATCATAATTAATTTGAAGTAAATTTTCCTCTGACCCAGTAGATACCAGTCCCAGGTATATAAACTCCCCACAAGCTTTGAACCATTATTGCTAGATCTTCCATACAAATAAGCCACGTGATTTTTCAGGAATTATTTTTAAACCTGTACTTAGAGGACAAAATTAAGGAGATAAAATTATGTCTTCTTATGCCCCGTACACACGGTCGGATTTTCCGACAGAAAATGTCCTATCGGACCATGTTGTCGGAAATTCCGACCGTGTGTAGGCTCCATCGGACTTTTTCCGGCGGAATTTCCGATGGAAAAAGTTTGAAATCCTGCTCTCAAATTTTCCGACAACAAAGTCCTATCGGACTTTTTCCGATCGTGTGTAGCGAATTCCGACGGACAAAGTGCCACGCATGCTCAGATCACATTACAAGACCAAAGCTATTGACTACTAGCCTCTACGCAGTCCCGTCGTACGCAACGAACGTCACCACGTTCAGAATGATCGGATTTTCCGACAACTTTGTCCGACCGTGTGTATGCAACACCAGTGTCGGAAAAAATCTGACAGATTTTGTGGTGGGAATTTCCGACCGTGTGTACGGGGCATTAGACATAAGGAGGTAAACAATCCTCATTACATAACTACCTGCTGCTGTACTGGGGATATTCATTTAGGGGCAAAAAAAAAAAAAAGGCTATACAGTTGCACAAAATATTGAGAAGAGAGGGGATAGCCTTGACTCCCTGCCCTAATCTCACACACACACATATAGTATAAACCTCAATCACACAGAACTTAAAATACGTCACTTTTCCAGGTATTTTTTTTTTCAGCCTGTAAAAGCACCTTTATGTAAGCCTATTTGTCCATGTACTCATAGATGTCTACAGGAGTATTAGAAGAGGAGTGTTTATAGGCAGAAATAAAATCCACCAATGATGGGTTCTTGAGAGGAACGTTTCAGCATAAAAATTACAGAACGCATCTAAGCTCATGTAAATGCTGGTACCTTTTAGGCGCATTTGCACATTTGGGCGTAAATAGATTCTAGTGGTAAAAAAAAAAGGTTTTGATTAGTAAAATGACAATCCAGGAACCCTTGTTCTTGCCTCCTCGTGGTCTTCTGCTGTACACTTGCCGCAATTTGCTGTAAAAATCCTGCAATCTGACATCCGAGATAAACTGGGTGAAAGCAGTAGGGGTAAGTGCATACAATATACCTGCATAATTCACTTATCCACGTAAACTTTCCAGTATACATGAAATATTGACCTTTTCTTTTTTTTCCAGAGAAAGTGCTCCAAATTCCCTGAAAACAGAAGCAGACAACAGTGTCGCTGGCTCCGTGTCTCTCCCGGGAACACCGCGGGAGCGGTGAAAGGTTAGACCGGATCGTACGGCATATATGATTACATGCCTATTTTTTACATCTATATTGTAAGTGTTTTATCTTGAGTCAATTTTATTTAATAAAAACGAGTTGTACTGGATTACGCTATTGGGATTTTTCTATCCATTGCTTGCAATGAGCATATTATAGATGGAGAGTGACCAGTGAAGCAACGTTTTCCTATTTCATTGATACGCTCATTAACCAGCTAGTTCTGGTAAGTGCATTACCTATTGGGTTGTGGCACAAGTGGTGTGGTGAAGGACACCTGAACACTTTGGGATCGTTTTTAAAGATCGTTACCTCATGAGGATTTATGATACACTGACGATCGTTGTTTGATGGACTTGTCACTGAGTTGATTATCACCCTCACATTTTCTAAGTGGACTTTTATAAACATTTAGTCATTGTGAATACACCTTTTTTTTACAGGAACACTATGTTTTAAAGGGTCATAAGTTTGAGTGAACACACCCCCTTTCCTTTACAGGAACACTATATATTTTTTTTAAAAAAGGTTATAAGTTTGAGTATTTTATTATAACACTCATTTGATGCATTTATGGTAATACACTTTGCTAATTATTCTACAGCGCTGCTAATGTTTTAGGAATATTCTCTTTCTTTTACATATATATGATTATTTCGTTTTATTATAGTAGCTGCTTTCATATTTTTTCCGTGAGCGCTGAGGGAGAGATTTTTTAACATTGTTTTTAATATTTCTCATTTCCTTTATACAGTACATACAGCAATGGATATTTGTCAAAACAACACCGTATTTTTTTTTCTTCAAATAGTGCAACTGGTAGTGATCTGAGTTTGGAAACTGAATGTGAATTATAGTGACCTGAACTACAAGGTATTTTGCCAAAATAAGGGTGCATTCACAGACTGCGTCCAACCATGATCATCTGTCCCTAACCGCAGGTAATTGCTGGCTGTGTGAACAGTCATGGATAGCTGTCATTGCTTTGTATAGGCTGAGCAGCAGCAGTTCTTTCGTCAGCTTTGGCTAGCCATGAGGAGAGGAGTCTGCCAGGCCTTTGGGCTAGATGGACCACAGATGAGCCTTACCCCTGTCAGGAGCCTTGAGCTTAGAGAGGTCAGGGAAGGGTCAGGGCCGTCTTTAAGGCAGGGCAAAAGGGGCAGCTGCCCTTTCATTGTTGTGGGGCCCAAAGCAGCTGCCTCATACTTGCCAACTATCCCAGTTAAAATGAAATAAATTCACTTGTCCTTTGAAGTTTTAGTCCTGTGCTGTCCCAATATCTCAGTGTGAAGTGCTGGTACTAATGCTGTCCAGCTTTGCCTTATTGTTGTGTACAGATGACTCTCCTGCAGACCCTGTGTTTACATGTAAATAACCGGCATTGATATGTAAATAGCGACTGCATTCATAAGTAAATAGCTGCGACCGGCGGCATTGATATGTAAATAATGGTGGCATTCATATGTATATCATGCCCCCATGCAGTGAGGAGATGATGTGCTGTAACCTCTAGCAACCAATCAGTGATCAGTGATACTGTACAGTAATCTCTAGCAACCAATTAACAAGCAGAAATAATTTGCTGTAACCTCTAGCAACTAATCAGTGAGCCCTAAATGTGTGCTGTAACCTCTAGCAACCAGTCAGTAAGCAGTAATGATATGCTGTACCCGCTGGCAACCAATCGCAATTGGTGCCTGATCTGATATAGTAAACTGATTTTAAGTCTAGCTGCTATTTATTGTATGTCTCAGAGCAGGTGGAGAGTGAAATTGAATGGGAGGGGGCAATAATTTTTTTGCACAGGGTGCAATCAATATAAAAGATGGCCCTGGGAAGGGTCCTACCTCTTCAGAAGGTGGACTAGAGACAAACCCATGAGTGCACTTTTTTGTGTGTTTCATATGTACTTTTCTTTTCATTTACAGGTGTTTTGTTTCTGCGTTTCAAGTTCTGGCATTCCAACTGTAGGAATGCACAGATTCTTGCCCCTGGAATTTGCAGGGTGTGTGTTTGTGGTAATTGCCCACTCTATACTACCACTTGTACCTACAGGTAAGTCTATAATAAGACTTACCTGTAGGTACTGTGAATATCTCCTAAACTTGTCACATAGCTAGAGCTTGTGAACCCGGAAGACGGGGGAACATGTCAGCCCTCTCAGCGGTGACTTTACAGTGCTGGAGGGCTTCTTTCCAAGGTGAGTATTTTTAATAATGTGCTAGTATGCAATGCATACTAGAACATTATGCCATTGCCTTGCAGTTTTTTTTTTTTTTAATCAGCAGTTTACAACCGCTTTAATTAAAGTAGTATTAAACCTAAAAGCAAACCTTCATTGAATTGCAGCTTATCAATTCTTAGTTGTGGTGGCTGCATTTGTTTTCTTTCTTGGCTTTCTTTCTTTTATTTTTATCTGGTGATCTGGTCAGTAATCCTATTGTTTTTCAAAAGAACAAGCTCTCTTCCAGATCTATCAATTACAGAAATGAGACAAACCATTTAACACAAGCCTGAATGTCTGTAATAATCAGCTTTTATTTATTTAAAAACTTTATCCCAAAAGGAAAAAGACTGTTTGTTGTAACTGTTTATAACGTATTAGCTAGAGTTTGACTTCAATTTGTTAGTGTATTTAAACTCTTGCTAGTACTAACACTCCCCTCTGCGCAGGCGCCCCCTGTTCTCCTTCATCCAGTGTGGGGGCATTCTAATACAGAAGGTATGTTACTGGCCAGATCACCAGGTGAAAAAAGGGGAAAAAGATCAAAAAAGCCCCCCCAAAAAAAAGTAAGGCAGCCACCACATCTAATGATTAGTAGGCTCCAATATATTAAAATGTTGGCTTTGCATTTAATACTGCTTTAAACAATGCTGGACAATTTTTATCACCTGCTTGTGGAAATTGATTTTTATTAGATAAACAATAATATTGAAAATGCTTTCAGAAATATAATATTATATTACTGTATATTATTTCAACTGAATATGGCTAATTATGCTAATGTGCCTGTAAGCTGTGATTTTTATATTTTATAAGGACAGGCTTACTTTAACACTGGAGCTAAAAAGAATGTATTGAGTCAATTATACACAGAGAAGAAATTCTGGCGCTTGTGTTAGAATTTTAACCACTTGCCTACTGGACACTTATACCCCCTTGCTGCTCAGGCCAATTTTCAGCTTTCAGCACTGTCGCACTTTCAATGACAATTGCACGGTCATGCAACACTGTACCAATATGACACATTTTTATAATTTTTTTTGAGACAGATACATCTTTCTTTTGGTGGTATTTATTTTAACTGTTGTTTTTTTTTTATTTTTTCCTAAACAAATGAAAAAAGATGAAACATTTTGAAAAATAAAACTTGTTCTTAGTTTCTGTTATACAATTTTGCAGCTAACTAATTTTTCTCTATCACTGATTTGCGTTGATGAGACTGCACTGATTGGCACTGGTGGACACTGATAGGCAGCACCAATGGGCACTTATAGGCGGCATTGATAGGCAGCACTGGTGGGCAATGCTAGGTGGCACTGCTGGACACTGATAGGGGTCACTGACTAGAAGGTACTGATGGGCAGCACTGATGGGCACTGATAGGCAGCACTAATGGCCACTGATAGGCAGCACTAATGGCACTGATAGGTGGCACTGATGGGCACTGATAGGTAGCACTGACAGAGGGCACTGATGAGGAGGCACTGATAGGCAGCATTGATGGCACTGATTGTCTCTGATGGGGCTGCAGTGATGATCACTTATGATCAGTGCCCTGATTATCTGTGTGCATGACCCCTGTCAGGATTGCCTGTTACCGGCTCTCCTCTACTCACGCTGTGACAGCGCGTGATGAAAGTACTGCCTATATCCGGCAACTCTGTTTACACTGTGATTTTTTGTACATTTGATGACTGGACAAATGTTGTTTAAAAATGTAATGCACTTTTACCAGTCAATTTTAGGATGAATGTAATTCCAAAACAAAAATCACATACACTATTTAAAATTTGTTAGTTTAATAACGCGCTTTCAAATTCTCTTGTCACTGCAGTCAAAAATGAACAATTATTTGACTCCACTAACAATTAAAAAATGTAACAAATGTTCTTCAAACAAACATTTTTGAATGATAATCTATAGGTGAATGGTCAGCATTAGTTACTAAACGTTATGCATGCACGCTGACTCACTGATTGTGCCAAAATGTACTCTCACATTATTTACTAAAAGCCTGTGATGTGCTTTAGTACATGTGCACAGACAACAGCATAGATGTTATGCTTTGTAGTGTATACTCCAGCCTCTGAATATGTGCCACATAGTGGTGGCATGCCTAAAAAATGTGTTTATTAGCTATTTTAAATGTGCAATTGGAGTCACACCACCTCTGTGTACAAAATATACTGATCTCTTCTATAGATTGTGGTGTTCAGTACTCCAAGCAAGGGGAAGGGGGGGGGGGTACATATGGCATTGGGGTATTGTTTTTTACTCATTTTATGGGTTAGGGTTTTCATGTTTTGCAGTATTATTATGTCCCCTACTGTGAGTATATATATATATATATATATATATATATATATATATATATATATATATATATATATATATACAGTGTTGGTCATCTTACTTTAAAAAAGTAATTAGTTTAGTTACAAATTACTTTTCCCAAAAAAGTAATTGAGTTAGTAACTCAGTTACTACATTGGAAAAGTAATTAGTTACTCAGCAAAGTAACTGTGACTTTATTTTTTAATATTCTTAGGGGCGGGTCTAGTATTACTGTAAGCAAGGGGCGCGTTCCCCCTGCACGTCTATTTCCCCTCTGTACCCCCCTGCACGTTTGTGCCCCCCCAACACATATATATCTGTTTCCCCTCTGTACCCCACTACACGTCTGTCCCCCCCCCCCCCCCACACACATATATCTGTTCCCCCTCTGTACCCCACCACCCCCCCCCCCCCCCACACACATATATATCTGTTCCCCCTCTGTACATCTGTCCCCCCCAAACTCACAGATCGGATCGTTGCTCGGATCAGAGTCACGGATCGGATCATTTTTCGGATCAGCAAATAATAATTGAATTTGCAAAAAACTTAGAAAATTCCACCACCATAAAGCCCCCACTGTAATATCCACAATCTCCCCCACTGTAATATCCACGTCATCTCCCCAACTGTAATATTGGCTGAGTATGGCTGGGTATCGCCGAGTATGGCTGGGTATTACCGTGTATTGCAGAGTATGGCAGAGTATGGCAGAGTATGGCAGAGTATGGCTGGGTATGGTAGAGTATTGGCAGGGTATTGCAGAGTATTGGCAGGGTGTTGCAGAGTATTGGCAGGGTGTTGCAGAGTATTGCAGGGTATTGCAGAGTATTGCAGAGTACTGGCAGGGTATTGCAGAGTATTGCAGGGTATTGCAGAGTATTGGCAGGGTGTTGCAGAGTATTGGCAGGGTGTTGCAGAGTATTGGCAGGGTGTTGCAGAGTATTGGCAGGGTATTGCAGAGTATTTGGCAGGGTATTGCAGAGTATTGGCAGGGTATTGCAGAGTATTGGCAGGGTATTGCAGAGTATTGGCAGGGTATTGCAGAGTATTGGGGTATTGCTGAGTATTGGCAGGTATTGCAGAGTATTGGCAGGGTATTGCAGAGTATTGCAGGGTGTTGCAGAGTATTGGCAGGGTATTGCAGAGTATTGCAGTTTAGTGCAGAGAATTGGCAGGGTGTTGCAGAGTATTGGCAGGGTGTTGCAGAGTATTGGCAGGGTGTATTGCAGAGTATTTGCAGGGTGTTGCAGAGTATGGCAGGGTATTACAGAGTATTGGCAGGGTTGTTGCAGAGTATGGCTGGGTATTACCGGGTATTGCCGAGTATTGGCTGGGTGTTGCAGAGTATTGCATTGTGTTGCAGAGTATTGGCAGGGGTATTGCAGAGTATTGGCAGGTATTGCAGAGTATTGGCAGGGTATTGCAGAGTATTGGCAGGGTATTGCAGAGTATTGGCAGGGTATTGCAGAGTATTGGCAGGTATTGGCAGGTATTGCAGAGTATTGTCAGGGTATTGCAGAGTATTGCTGAGTATTGGCAGGGTATTGCTGAGTATTGGCAGGGTATTGCAGGGTGTTGCAGAGTATTGCAGGGTATTGCAGAGTATTGGCAGGGTATTGCAGAGTATTGGCAGGGTATTGCAGAGTATTGGCAGGGTATTGCAGAGTATTGGCAGGGTATTTCAGAGTATTGTCAGGGTATTGCAGGGTATTGCAGAGTATTGGCAGTGTATGGAGGGATGGCTGCTGCCATCCGATCTCTCCCCTCCACTGTACAGATCTGTACACAGAGGGGAGAGAGGAACCGGCGTCATCTTGACGCCAGTTTGTTTACACGTGATCGCTCCGTCATTTGACGGAGCAATCACATTGTAAACGGCCGACGGGTGCACCAAGATGGCCGCCTCTCCGGAGCTAGGCCGGAGCTGCGGCCATCGGGTGCACCAAGATGGCCGCCGCTCCGGAGCTAGGCCGAAGCCGGGCCTTTCCTAAGGCCGAGGCCGCGGACGGCTCCGCGGATCGCGGCGGGTAATTGCGGTAACGCCGCCCCAGTAATGGGAACGGCGTTACCGCGAGGAGAAGAGTAATCAGTTAGATTACTCGTTACCCTCTAAAGTAACGCTGTTTACTTTACTGGCGTTAGTTCCATCACTATAGATATATATATATAGATATATATATATATATATATATATATATATATATATATATATATATATATATATATATATATATATACACACACACACTGTATGTAGTACCCTCTAGTGTGCTACTAGTTTTAATGTAGGTACATAGGTACATATGGCTCATGGTAAGGTATGTGAGTCTGTAATAAGGCCGGGTTGCTGCAGGTTACTGCAGGTCAGGCTGGATAACTCTACAGATGCAGGTCTCTGGTACCTCCCCTTGGATCTAGAAGCTTGTAGAAGCTTCTGAAAGTTTGTGGGTGGAAGCCAGGTGAAGCCAGGTGATCCTGATCTGTATACTTAGGGGAGTCTGACCAATCCCCAGGCAAAATGTTCTGGCAGGGTGGATGGATCAGCCCTTAACCCCCCTGGTGGTAATCCCGAGTCTGGCTCGGGGTGGGCACAGTACCAAAAGCGGTAACCCCGAGCCAGACTCGGGCTTACATTGCAGGATACAGGGGAAGTTACTTACCTTGTCCCCTGGATCCTGCGATGTCTCCCCGCTGTGTGTGCGAGCCGTCTGCTCGCTCGATTCACACAGTGCCCGAGTGCCGCTGATCTCTGTTCCCTGCGACGTTCCGACGCACGGGAGCGGAGATCGGGGCCAAATTCAAAAAAGTTAAAACACACAATGCACATACAGTACTGTAATCTTACAGTTTACAGTCTGCATGTCATTTTATATAATAGATTTTTTTTCTGCCTGGAAACTGGAGATTGTCCATAGCAACCAAAAAGTGTCCCTTTATGTCAAAAGTGGTTTCAGACCAGCTAGAAAACAACCATAATAAATTAGAATCACAATTCATCATCAAACACAAAATTTAATGACAGCGACTATTCTGCAACTGAGCAAATTTCTGTGTTTTTTGATTTGATTACATTATTGAAATTTTTTTTTTTATATATATTTTTATTATATTATAATTTATGATTTTGTGTTTCAAACTTTATCATACCCTGGATGTCTACTAGACTCTGGTTTGGACAGATTTAAGTGAGTTATTCATAAGAATTGCAGGCCTACAATATAAAACACCAAATTTCCATGCAAAATAATTGTACCGCTTTTGGTACAAAATTCCAGACATAATCATACCGCCAGGGAGGTTAAATATGGCAGATCCTAGCCAGAAGGGGAGTTGGGTGGAAGATTAAGTGCGGAGGAGGCTGTTGATGGCCTAGGAGGGGTTCCCTAGGTCTAGGGGGCTTTGCCTCAAGGCTGGGCTCAGGCTGGCTGGGAAGAATCCTTTCAGCTTCTGGTTTGAGAAGGAGGACAGAGTAAGTACATCAGCACACCCAAGGATTCACAAGGGGAGATACACATGTAACAAGCTTTCAAAAGACAGCGCTGTGCTTAACCTTTTTTTCCCCTGTACTGGGAGATCTTCAGAGCAGCCAGGAGGGCTGGTAGTACCTGCAGGCAGTGCAGCTGAGAGCAGTTGTACAAGAGAGGGGAGATACTCCTGCATGCAGTTTTTCAACGATTTGTGCTATTTTCCAAAGGGGACTAAGAGCTCCTGGTCCGTAAGGGACTTTTGCCACTGATCCTTAAAGACTAACTGTGTCCAGGAAGGAGAACAGTCCAGGATCTTTTCTCTGTACATAGGAAGGAAGTTGTCCCCATCTGTTGTTTCAGTCAAGTTGGGCATCCCATAATCCCTCTACCCCATCCAAGTTTTTACCCCTAATGAAAACAACAAAAACAAGCAAAGGGACTGATTTCTTGTGTCCAGATGCAAGTGGAAAATGCCTTCGAAAACACCAACCGCTTGGCCCCCCACTACGACCACCAATGAGCACCAATCCATAATGCAGGGTGGGAGGGTAGGAAGTTTCTTCTTCATCGGCTGCTTTCCAACTGCTTGAAGATTTTCAAATCACTCCTTGACATCCCCTCAGCCTTTCCTCTAACCTCAGTCTAGCCAGTCTTGGTAAGTAACCTCAAATCTCACAATGTTTAGGATTTTTGAAAGGCTCGTTGGACTATATTGTTTTCCGATATTTATTTATATATGTATTGTACCATCATCCCAAATTTGTATAAGGAAAGAATATATTTGGAGATACGGGACTATCAAGGGTACACAATCACAAGAGTATTCATGTATGATAAAAAGAGTATTTTATTAACACACAAAAAAATAATAATAAAAAAGGAAAAAATATATTTTTGAATGACTTCGTATACAACAGTACAAATATCGAAGTTCAGGGGTTATGCATACAAACCCTAATGGAACTAGACATATTTATATACTAAGAACACGTAAGCCAAAGTACTTGTCCATTTGTTCTCGACATGTTTCGCCAAAGTGGCTTCCTCAGGAGACAAGGATAAAGTACAGATGAAGAGTAAAAGAGGATTTATGAAGATATTTTCTTGTTTCTAGGATATGCATATAAAGAAAAAAATATAAGTGAATGTATTATATAAAGAAAAAACAGAAGCAAAATTATGTATCTACAATAATGCTGAGTGGACATATAAATGTAAGTGCTACGCGCAAAGGGAAGTTCTCCCGAATGTATGCCCAGCCTCTTACCTCCAAATTAAGAAGGTCTGCATACTCCCAAGGACATCTGACAGAAAAGGTTGTAACAGATCCGCGGCAAGGCGTCCTACTCAGGATTTCCACAGGGGGCTTGTACCCAGCGGCCAGAGCCAAGATCGGTGGCTAGGGAGCCGTAGGGGGAGAGTGAGATCCTGTTATTCTACAGTTAGATTATCATAGGACCTGTAGAGTACAAAATAGTACTGATTGGCTATATGCATAAGGTGTGAAATAAATGGCCAAAGTGTCAGGGATAGCTTGATCAGGTCCAATATTGTGTCAAACTAAACCTACCTCATTGGCATCTTATTTGAAGAAAGAATCTTATAGGAGGCTCGGGTCTACCTTCAAAGAAGGAAGGGAGAAACACTATCTTGTAAATGTCAAAAAAATGACAACAAATTTCAGTAAATAAAAAAGAAAAAAAAAAAAAAGGGGAAATAGTATTCCAATAGCAGTACCAAATTTTTTATATATATATATATATATATATATATATATATATATATATATATATATATATATATATATATATATATATATATATATATATATATATATATATATATATATATATATATATATATATATATATATATATAGAGTCTCTGCTATATACCCCCGTGATTTTTGGTCCCCCTACCTTATGGTGGAGTGCATGAGTCACCGGGGCATAATGTTGCAGAGGTCTTTCCGCTGATACCGATAGCCCCCAATAAGGGATAAGGTATACCCGCTGGATCCTATAAATTTTATACAAGTAGGTATAAATTGAAATGAATTTTATAGGCAGTTGTAAGGAGCAAAAAGTTCCTCCATAAACCAAGGTTAAAGTCAATGTAATTACTTATAGTTGGGTTTCTCCGCGTGTCCCGAGTCTCCAAACCTCACCACAGCCTGACCTGTAGCCAGGCTGGGCTTAAATAGTCTCCCCCCGTGGCGCCTGTTGCGTGGCGTGTGACGTCACGCCACGCCGGCGTCACGCGGACGTTTGGCGGGAATCGGAACGGCGTCGGTCAGTCACTCTGGAACCGGAAGTAGATGTCACTTCCGGCTCGCAGCTTGAGACGGCCTCCTATGGGCATCCTCTGCTGACAGTACGTGTCAGAGAGGAGTCCATAGGGGCAGCATGGAAACTTTACAAGCAATTGGATCCGGCCGGTGCCGCAGAATGATCCCCGGTCCGGACGCATGACGGGAACATAGGGCCGCCACCTGTAAGGGGGCGCACACATAGTCCCACCATGCATCCAGGCTAGTCCATACGGTTCCCCTAAGCCCAAAGCCCCAGCCAGATGGGTCCCCCCCCCCCGGAAGGAATATAGATGTAATTTTGGCCTGAGGGACCGTAATTGCCGCAGATCTGTTGAAAGAGGGAAAAAGCAAAAGGAAAAAAGTACAGAAAATCATTATTAAAGCGGCATAGCAAATATAGTTATCCAATACAGCAAGTTATTAATTTTTAAATATCAGGTACAATAGAGCATCAGTGTGCCCCTAAATCGGGCCACATCATTTCCTATTTCAGCATAAATAAATAATAATAATAAACAAACATACATTATTTCACCCCTACGCAGAGGGGGAAATCAGAAAAGAAAACAATGAGCATACTCTGGGTCAGAGATGGGCGGAACCGAACACATCACCCTAAGAGAGCCAGCACAATGGTGCTGGCAAGGGTGCCTTTCCATCCCCGAATCCTGAATTACCAACCCAGTGTGACAGGGGGAAAGGGCAGAGACAGGGGATGGTAAATGCCTGACCAGGCAAGCCCTTTCAGTTAGAGGAAAGGTTTAAAACTGATCCCCTCATTGAGGCCCGGATACCGGGTCGCTTTCAAAAGATAGATCCATCTTGTTTCAATTTGCAGTAATTTCCTGTCTAAATCACCCCCCCGTTCTTGTTGGGGCAAGTGTTCCAGGCTATAGAAGCCCACATGGTCAAGATTGAATTTGTGATATAGGCCTACATGACGGCTGATAGGAGTTTCCATTTTGTGTTTGGAAATAAGAGATACATGATCTCTTATACGGCAAAAGAATGGGCGTTTCGTTTTCCCCACATAAAATGCTCCACATGAGCACTTCATCAGGTATACTGCTCCCACAGATTGGCAATTTGTTCGATATTTTGGGGCCCAAGTTTTTCCATCCGGCAAATCTATACTTTTGCCCTCTATAATAAAGCGACAGAAATTACATTTACCACAGCGGTATGTTCCTGGGGTTTGTTTGGTAGATGCCTGTTCATTTGTATGATGACTACTTACAAGAGCATCACGCAAAGAGCGTGATCTCTTGTATGTAATTTCTGGATATGATTTAATGTGTTTTGAAATTTGTTGATCAGTAGATAAGAGATACCAGAACTTTTTATATATGTTACGTACCTTTTTGTGTTGTCTATTGTTTTCACTCGTCTAGGTTTGTACAGCAGAAGCTGTCTGTTGATACCCACCACCTGGTTATAGGCCCTCCGAAGGCATGTTTTGCTGTATCCTCTTAATAAAAGACGATCACGTAAGAGATTCGCCTCCCGCTGAAAATCATTGAATACACTGAATACTCTTGTGATTGTGTACCCTTGATAGTCCCGTATCTCCAAATATATTCTTCACAATGTTTAGGGTTAACCCTATATTTTCTTGATTCCCTAGTTATGCCTGTGGCGTTGATTTACTTGATTAAGTTGAATGATTAACAAATAGAGTGTTTTTCTGGAGGAGTAAATGGAGGGTTAGGATGGACTAAAGCCGCATACACACAATCTGATTTTCCGACGGGAAATGTGTGATGACATTCTGTTGGTGGAAAATCCGACCGTTTGTACGCTCCATCGGACAATTGTTCTCGGATTTTCCGCAGACAAATGTTGGATGGCAGGCTTTATAATTTTCTGTGGACAAATGTCTGTTTCGGATTTTGTGAGCATGTGTACAGAAGTCCGTCAGACAAACACGCATGCTCGGAAGCAAGGACGAGCCAGAAGCGGTCAGTCTTGTAAACTAGCGTTCGTAATGCAGAATTAACATTATGACATTTAGAAATGCAGCGCACATTCTCTTCTTTAATGGGATAATAATGAAGCTGCTTTACTGGAGATACTGATGGAGTTATTGCAAACTCATTTTCAAAGGCTTTTTTCTAGTGATATCAAGAATAATATTATATATTGCTTTCTTTTTTTTTTTTTGGCGCAATTTACCACAACACCATTATCCCGTAGTTTTTGAGATCAAAGATACAGCTATGTTGGTGTCCCTTGTTAATTTTACATTGTATTTTTTAAAATGTAACTGCCTACTCCCAAACTGTCTTTAAAGTAAAACACATAGCCAAGTATTATTCTCCACAATGTATTTATTGTGCATTACAAAAAGAAAACAAATACAATTAAACATGCTATCTGCTAATAGAACTTAACCAAAAAGTGCATTCTATGCATCCAAGAATATAGAAGATATACCAAATCAAATTATTATTCAACCAAAAAATTTAAATAAAATAAAAGCCTCATGCATGTGTCCTGCTTCTTAATATAGGGGGTCAACAATGCCAAGAGTTGGAGAAAGCAGGGGTCCGTCATCCGGAGATAATTCCGAAAAACATATGGATTATTCTCCTGGAGCTCCCGCAGCAAAGGCATATGACATAATTGATCACGATTAATAAAGCAACCGATTTTTGGTCCAAGAAATCCTCCTCCTCCTGTTCCTGGACTCAACTTTGGTGAAAGCAATAACTCCAAGGCCAATAATAAATAACATGTTATCTCCTCCGATTCCGTAACATGGCTGGTTGATGAACGGCCGTTCAGAAACAAACTGCAAAGTGCAAAATGAAAAGTGCAAAATGAAAAGCGCAAAATGAAAAGCGAAATTTCCACTAACACGAAATTAGCAGAAGGAGCACAAAGGGTGTCGCCTGACAATTGGACTTCCTTTTTTTTTTCTTGGCTGACAATTGTGTACCATTTGTATGCAAGACAAAATCCAGGCACACGCCTTCGGGCAAAAGTCAGATGTTTTGTCGTCTGCGGAAAATCCAAACGTGTGTACGAGGCCTAAGATTAGACTATAGGTTATTTGTAGTAAAGGAGGGTAGGATGGAGCGCTAGTAAGGGCAATTGGAGAGGTAGATAAATAAGCATTGATAATACTGGTAAAAATAGTAGTAATTAAGGTCCAGTT
Organism: Lithobates sylvaticus; assembly: GCA_028564925.1. NCBI lineage: Eukaryota > Metazoa > Chordata > Amphibia > Anura > Ranidae > Lithobates > Lithobates sylvaticus. The sequence continues at coordinate 104,712,378 of CM053035.1, forward strand.
TTGTTAGGGGGATTTTATCCCATTTTCCTCTCTGGAAGTTCGGAGTGGCAGCCGGCTCAGAAGAGCAGAAGTACTCTATAGTGACAAGAAAAAAAGAAAAGAGCAGCGCCGCTCTAAGCGCAATAAATACGTTTAAAAAGTAAGCTTTAATATGCTTAAAATGCACTCACATTCTAGCTGTGTTTGTTAGGCATTTATTTAGGTTAAAAGTTTTTCTTCTTCAGCAGTACTGGGCATTCCTTTGATTTTCCTGTCTGGACAGTAGTGATTGGACAGTCCCCGGCCGCTGTAGTGGCGTCCGTAGCTCCGAGGCTGAAGAGATCGCAGGCAAGGAACATCAGCTGGGCACGTCAAAAGGACACATCAGGCGCTGGAGAACAGGGGGCGTGGCTTAAGCGCTCGGAGCATGCATACTCCTTCGTCAGGCAGGGTATCTGTAGTACCTTAACAGTGGGGTTGGTTTACTAAAACTAGAGAGTGCAAAATCTGATGCAGCTCTGCATGATAGCCAATCCGCTTCTACCTTCAACTTGTTCAATTAAGCTTTGACAAAAAAAGAATGGAAGTTAATTAATTTCTATGCAGAGCTGCATCAGATTTTGCACTCTCAAGTTTTAGTAAACTGACCCCAATGTTAAGGTACTACAGATAACCTATAGTAAAATCATTAAAGTCCACCCTAACACTCTGTTTAATCCTCCAGGGAAATTTCTATTTTTTAATCATTCTAATAAATCAACCCCTGTATATTATTTATATTTTTCATGTCTGCCCTTTGCCAATTTTTTTGCTTTGGGCCTATCTTTGAAGTTAGTATGCCATCACAGGTTGGCTAATCAAGATGGTTGAGAATGTAGAAACCAGAAAAATGTCAGAGAAAGATATGAGCACCAGGAAGGTAGTTTACAGACTTTGCATTGTTGGTGAGGTGAGTATTTGTGGAATTTAGCTTGGATGATGGAAGTCAGCAGAGTTTTAGCTCAGTCATTAGGCTAAGCAAAATTTCCTTGCACAGTGAACATCCTATTTGCCTTCAGTAAATCAACCCTTTTAGGTTTAGACTTTTTTTTTACGAATCCACATACTGTGTACTAGTTCTAGGCTAGTAACGGCAAAAGCATTGAAATCAGAGACAATCAGGTTATAGGTAATGATACTTTCTATGGTATCGTCTAAATTTCTGAGGATGTTTTTGCTGTTATTTCACACTTCATTGCACAGGGGTTGTTTCCTGATAGGCTAGTGGATGTTTTATACGGGTTCTTTAATAATTGAATCATTCGTTTTTAAACTGCTTTGATGTTGGCAGTATATGTTGCACATTTCAATGTATGTTAAACTTTACATAAGGCAAACTTTCTACTACCTCACATTCTTAGTTGCTGTGTTTTTTAGATGTTAAAGTAGGAAGGCATTGGGGTGTGAAATGTAAACAGCCCAATGTTCAAGGTATACACTATCCAATGCCGATTCCTCATATTGTATATATAGCTCCTTGGTTGATTAAAGGCCACGGCATCCTTTTGTATTATTCTTAGTATGAGCAAAGAAAATATTATTGCAGCAACTTAGCCGAACACTGTTTATACAAATGATGTAACCAGGCCTTCAAAAGGAAGCTACAAATTTGCATTGCTCAAAAACATACATTGAAGTCCTTTTTATTTCTGCAGGCTCAGTAAGAGCAGCCAAATATCTGCTTGTTTATGGCAAACATTACTTTTGTCAGTAAACCCGCCATACATGGGTTGAAATTTGGACGGTTCAGCAGGGACTGGCCAAATTTCGATTCATGTATGGGCAGGCTTGTTGTACCAAAGTCGATCTATTGATCAACTTGTGTACATCCAGCCTGTTGGGTTTTTCCTCAATGTGTAATGCTACCGGCTAAAGTTAGCAACACTGATCAGTATATTCTGTTGGCGGGAAAGGCTCCCCACTGTCAGAATACAATAGCTCAGCGGGGAGGATTCCCTCATCCACCTCGAATGTGTGAATGGGGGAATCATTTTTTTCTCAACCTGCTGATTAAATATAAAATAATGAATCATGTATAGCCAGCTTTATAAACTTGAAGAGAAGCTTTCTCTGCATTTGTTACAACCTTAAAATATAGCTAAAGCCACGTTTTTATTTTGGATAGAGTAGGGGAAGGTTACAACCATAGTTAGATTTTTTTCCATCTATGTCTCATTAGGAAGATTTCCCTTTACTGCCTGTCCTCTTGACTCAACAGGAAGTGAGAAGATATCCTTTTAATATGAGGAAAATCCCCTCTTAATTTTCTGCACGCTGCTGCTCCTAAACTGGGAATTTGGGCATTTTTGTTGCTTAAGACCCTGACCACACCTCAATAAAAGCCTATGGGGTTGATTTACTAATACTGGAGAGTGCGAAATCTGGTGCAGCTGTGCACTGTAGCCAATCAGCTTCTAACTTCAGGTTGTTTGATTAAGCTTTGACAAAAAAAAAAAAAAAAAAACATAGTGTCCATGCACACATAGGGTTTTAGAGGCATTTGGGAGCAATAGTGTTCACAGGCAGTCAAAGCTCCTCTGCTGAAAGCAGAATAATTGCATTCAGGAGAGGAGCTTTTGGACACAAAAAATGCCAAACGAGGCTAAACATGGCTAAACGTATCTAAATGCACCTAAGTTTGAGCATTTATTCCTTGCCGTGGGCAGAATAGATTAAAATTCTGGCCAATGAAATAAATAAATATCCAAATGCACCTAAGAGCATCTAAACGCACCTAAAGGCATTTAAAATAACACGGCTTAGATGAATTTTTAATGCTGATTTTCTCCAATCAGGAGAAACAGTGTTTACAATAAATAAAGTGTGTATGAGGCCTTAGACAGTTGTCTCTTTAGCACTTTAGATTGTAAACTCCTTGAGGGCAGAGACTGATGTGAACGTATAATAAATAATATAATAATTCTAATTTGGCATATTCCTTCATTTGACAGCATCCGAATGAACAAAAGACTATTTGACAAATTGTTTCGAAAACAAATTTTCTAAAGAAACCAAAATTCGAAAGAACGAAAATTAGAAAAATCTAAAATCAGAAAGAACGAAAATCTGAAAGAACAAAAAACATTTGGATAATTTCGTTTTTCAGATTTTCTATTATAACTAACATTTTAACCATTATTATAGTTTTTTTTATTATTTATTAATAATAAATAATAATAATAAAAACTATAATAATAGTTATAAACTATTAAATTATAGGTATTGGAATTTCCTTTCAAATTTGCCTAACTGTTAGTGAAGTAACGAATGCGAATTCATCCAAAGTTACTAATTATCTGGAATAATGAATGCTGCATCTAATTGAATGGAACGTAACGACTATGAATGCATCCGAAGTAACAAATTATTGAAATAACTATAACCGCATCTATACAAATGGAACATAACGAATTTGAATGCATCCGAAGTTAGGAATTATCGAAATAACGAAATGCCGATCATAACAAATGATTTGATAAACTAAAAACAAAAAAAGAATGAAACGAAAAATAAATATTTTCGGGAGTGCACATGTCTAGTATATATGTAAATTGCGGTGTAAATTGAAAACATTATATAAGTTCCTGTAATAAATAAAATAAAAATGAAAAAAATAAATAAACAAATGTCCCCATTGGAAAATGTCCACTCTATGTGTGTTCTGCTGGCTATTAAAAATTTTGGATTTACCTTCACTTTTATTCCCTTTCACATTAGTGATCGGATCAATCAGAGAGAGTAAATCTTCCAAACAGAGATAGATGGATAGACAGTGATTCTAACCTCTTACCATTTCTATCCGAATCTACAAAAGGTTTTGCCTTTAGTTATACTTTAGTCGCCATTCCAAAGTTGTTATATAAGCGCAATGTTAACTTTTTACATGTACTTTCCCAGTCAAAGCCAAGATGTCAGGCTGAGTGTCAGGTCATAAGGTTGACTTTCCTTTACCTGAGCTTAGGGCTGACAGTAGACACCCACAGACTGTCATGTAACAAATGTGCTGTCAGGAATACATGAAAGAAAATTGAAGAATTTACTAAATTACAGTTTTACCCTCTGCCAACAGTACAGAAATAACATCTATTGACAGCCCTACATTTAGGCAGCAAAAAGATAAGCCTCCACGAAAACAACAATGGCCACTCTGATCAGTTTGAAACTAGCAAAAAGGGTGTAAGATTGGGTTGCCACCTCATCCCTTTAAAACCGAACACATATGATTTACACAGGTTGTATGGCTAATTAAGGTGGTAATTAAACTCACTTGGTGCCTTATCTGCATTAAATTAGCCTCAGAAACTGTGTAATGATTATATGTTCAGGTTTAAAGGGAAGAGGTGACAACTCTAGTGTAAGCAGGCGCTTAATAGGGTGTTTTGTTGCCTGTGTTCATTATCTGTCTGGGTTAAAGTGTTTGTTAACCTAAAAAAAAAAAATTGAGATCCTGTTCCCTTATAGCAGATTAAACAGCACAGTGTTTGTGCTGTGTAACCTGCCCCTCTCTAAACTGTAAAAAACCTGGCTGATCCTGCCACTTCCGGTGTCCCCCTCTCTGTGCTGACCACGATAATCAGGGCCACCACCGTGGTCAGCGTACATCCCTTCTTCATCCGCAGCTCTCCTCTCTGCTCTTCTCTCTACCCCTCACCCCCTCCTCCCTGCGTCTCTGTCTCCCCCGCCGCTATATTTTGTATTAAAATTTTAGAAATGGTCACTGCCAGCCCCTCTATTATAGCTAGGCATACCACACTGTATAGGTCTTTTATTAAAACGAGGCATGTAAATACTGTTTTAGAGCGATCTTCAGGCCAGTCACGTAACTCTCGTCCGGTCTCCAGGGATACTGCAGGAGAGGCTCAGCAGCCATGTGACCTCCCCAGCTGATGTCAGAGGAAGCTCTCGGCCCCTCCTGCAGTAGTCATGTATCCGAGGTGTACAGCCACCGTGAGTCACGTGACCGGCCTAAAGATCGCCAAAAAGGTTTTTACATGCCTCGTTTTAATAAAAGTGTGGTATGCCTAGCTATAATAGAGGGCCTGCCAGTGATTTACATATTTGGGTTAACAACCACTTTAAGTGCATTTTCTGCTGTTGTAACTGGACTAGTTAGTTAATGTTGCCCAGCTGAAGTGATACTGCCTGAGTGGTAAGGGTTAACAATGCTTTTCAGGTTTTTCTGAAAAGTATCACCCTCTGCTGGACAAAGCATATAAAAGGGAAACTGTATCTAGGTAAAAGTTCTTTGCCCTCTGCAAGGGGAAGTGCTGCTGAGGATATAATTGCCACTTTGACAATTTACCACACCCTGTGAGAGTCCTGTAGGGGTTCGAAGGAATATGAACTTTGCTGCTAAATGGACTTTCTCCCCTTTTTAAGGTATGACCACCTCATGGGGCATAAAGGGGCAAGGGGGCACTAAGAGAGCTTTGTACAGGTATGTGTATTAAAGAGGTCGCTTTAAAATCTGTTTGTTTGTCACCATTTAAAATAACTTTGTGGTTACTTAAATTGCCTCGTCTGAAGTCACTAAACGGGGTGCATGGTGTATCTGAAAAACACGGCTTGACAAGGAACAGAGATGAGTTAGTGAAGATACAGTACAGAGGTCTAACGAGCAGAGAAGCTATCCAGAGAAGGCTGTATTGCCATTTCTAGGGACTACCATACTAGTGTCATGTGTATAAAAAGCCAGCCAGTCATAAAGCAGGTGACATGGCAAGGGTGATATCTCTGGTAGGGAAAGAGCTTTGTGCTTAGGCTTCTCCCCTATCGTCTGCTTCCCCACATACTGGGACCAACCCCACGGCACATGGCACTCTAGTGACCCAGACTGTAGTCACAGAGGAAGATGTAGTAAAGCCCCCGGGAGAAGAATAAGCACAGTATATGTACAAGTGAAATTCCTAGAATCCAATTGAAACATATGAAACAATATCACTGGGAGGCGGTGCATGGTCCTGCCACTGTGAAGGTGTAGGAGAAAGTGACACAGGGTTTGCACGTATATGGAGAGTGTGGGGCTCCAGAATGTCAATCCTGCAGAGAAAGGTTGTTTTTGATTTTTCTCCTAGTTTTGTAATTCCTGAATCTGGGGTTGGATCTCAGAGACTCCAAAGTGCTTTGGGATGAAGGGGTCTCCAACCCAGTGTTCGGGTTTTGCCAGCAACCAGCAGGCTGAGTGGGCAGGTGTTCACAGTCCTTATAATTTAGGACCTGAAAATAGTTCAGGACTCGCTCCACCTATGAGACAGGAGAACTCTGTGCAGGGGTCAGGATGCCCCCAATCCTTCCCCAGGAGTGAGAGAGAATGCACGGGTCAGGCAAAGCATGTATGTCTGCTCAGGGCAGGAGCAGATAGTGACAGGCTATCTAGGATCTGGAACAGAGCTGATGTGCAGAGTATGTACAGGAGCAGAAGTGCTGTGTCTGATGGTTTGGAGGAAAACAGCAGGCCTCAGATGTGTCGACAACGTCTGCCTTGTGGGCAAGAATGCAACCTGGCTTGTCCCTATCCTTTCCCTGCTTGTCTGGAACCACTCCCTGCTGCTAATCACTGTCTCTGTCAGATGGGAGACCTATCCCTATACTACCCACACACAAAATGCCTGCCAAGCCTGGGAGCCAGGGCATTAAGTAGACTCTGCCTGACCCTATATGGCTGCTAGAGTCACATGGGGCCACAGCATCCATTTTGACCCAGTGACCCAGGAAACCATAGAGTATCCAAGTTTCTTTTGACTTCCTCTCCAACTACAATGTCACTGCGGTTGAAGTGGTGAAAATAGACTGCACCTGCCTACATTAGAAACATGGATGTCGCCCTTGGGACTTTGAATTAGGTGTGCACAATTGGCCGATAAAATTGACAAATATAAATACAGTAAAGTATTTATTACAGAAATAGTCAAACATAAAAAAGTAACATACAAAAGGCAAAGCTGATACAATATTGCACACATGGGCGTCCGCAGGTAGGGGCAAGGGGGGTCAAGTGCCCCCCCTGGCAGGGCTGGTGCTACCTATAGGCAAGTGTGCACACTCAGTCGGGGACGCTGCATGTCCGAGGGCTGGGAGTCACATACACAACATGGAGTGTCAGGGAGTGATGGTATTTGCAGCCCCTGAGCTGAGGAGAGCGCGTCCAGAGGCAGGGAATACAAAGCTCTCCCGCAGCTTGCCTGTTACCTTTCACCTGCTGCCTGGACAGCGTCTGCTAATGCTCAGCCCGACCATATCACTGATGATTTCTCTCCCCTCCTCTCCTCCTCCTCGGCTTGGACTTCTGGCTGTGTGTGTTCTGCCTGGACATGTGTGAGAGGCCCAGCGCTGCCTTCTAGATAGGGGCCCAAGAACACCCACCGTATGGGGCCCCAGCCTCATCTGAGCTGCCTTTTCTGGGTTAGTAATCCATTTAATTGTCTCTAATGTCATCTGAAGCTTGCAATATAGAAATTGATTGGAGGGGAGTTCTCCATACTAATGATTGTGTGTGTGTAATGTATCTGTGTGTATGGGGGTGTAATGTATCTGTGTGTATGGGGGTGTAATGTATCTGTGTGTATGGGGGTGTAATATATCTGGGTGTATCTGTACTATGTCTGCAGTCTTTGACCATGATAATGACAGTCGAATAGGGGTGGAGCATGGGTGACCTTAAAATGATGCCCCCCCCCCCCCCCCGAAAAAAGTTTTGCGGACGCCCATGATTGCACATAGTTAAAGATTGCATTGCATTTAAAGTACATGAGAAAACATGATATTTATAACACCCGTTGTGTTTCGCAAGATGTGGCTCGCTCTTCAGGGGTGGATGCATGTGGGATATATCTGGAAATGAATAATCAAAAAGTAATGTAACACATGAATAAATGTTGGATAAATGGTAAGAGGGGCCTCACAGAAAAAATAAAGACCCCATACTCACCAATCGGCAAGTTCTAGGTGCTTGTGGCTATGTTCACCGAGGATGGCAGCAATATATGCTTGGGAAGGGAGCTGAGATAGCGGTGCCAACCAAAAAACCCTGACCAAGGAACAATGGGAAGGTAGACATGGCATGGGTAGATGGGAGTGACCTTGAAGATCCTAAATAATCCGTTCAGGTGTCAGCTAAAATGTAATGTGATATGGATATAATCAAACATTGCTAAATTAGAAAAATAGTAACAGAGTATATGATGGAATGCATGAATGCACGTATAAACCAACCAATTGCGATGGTAAGATGGATAAGGCCAAGGAAAAATGTGTGCAATACTGCAGATATGTGAAAAGGGATGTCAGTAAAGGCAATCCCTAAAAGGAAAAAGAGAAAGGTGGAAAAATGTGAATATAAGAAACATAGAAAACATGACCAAGCATAGAGAAGTTCTCAATGTGGAGAATAAAGATGTCTACCTGTGTAGGATCAATGGCTTGCAGCAGCAGAATGAGCTGTCCCATGTGAGGTGAAATAAAAAATCCCAGTCATGTGTTCGCTCCCATTTATAACCCCACAAGGGCTCCAGTGGACTCCACCCCTAGATAATCTGTTCAGGTGTCAACTATAGTATAATAGGTGTATGAACAAACATTGCTAAATTAGTAAAATGATTATGGAGTATGTAATGGAATGCATGTATAAACCAACCTGTGGCAATGGCAAGGCAGATAATGAGGCCAGGGAAGAGTATTACAAGACTGAAGATATGTGAAAAGGGATGTAAAGAAAGCAATCCCTAGAAGAAAAGTGAAAATGTGAAAAAGTGTGACTATTGGAAACAAGCCAGGCACATTGGAGTGATTGGTGTGAAAGGTACCTGTGTATGATCAGTAGCTTGCAGCAGCAAAATTAGCTGTCCCATGTGAAGTAAAACAGTGAGCTAAAAAAATAAAGATAAAAATAAAAATATGAAAAATAAATAAAAATAAAAAAATGCCAGCCATGTGTGCTCTCCCATTGATATCCCCACAGGGGCTCCAGCAGGCTCTGCCCCCAATGCCATGTATGAGGTGGCAGGACATACACCTGCCTACATGTCTGTAGATAAACACAAACTATGCGGCTTGGACCAAAGGTGTAGGCCATTTATTTACCTTATGAAGCCTGACAGAACAACGGATGGCATCATACCACCCCGCCTTGTAACTAGGATGTTGCTAAAGCCCCATACACACGCGCGGACAATCCGTGGACCAGGTCCGTCGGACCATGTCCGTCATACTTTGTCTGATGTTGGTTTTGCGTACACACGATCGGACAAAGTTGTCGGAAAATCCGATCATTCTGAACGTGGTGACGTTTGTTGCCTACGACGGGACTACGTAGAGGCTAGTAGCCAATAGCTTGGGTCTTGTAATGTGATCTGAGCATGCGTAGCACTTTGTCCGGTCGGACAAGCGTACACACGCTCGGATTTGGTGTGATCGGACCGGGTTGACGGGAAATCTTTCCAGCAGGAGATAAGACTTTGTCCGACGGACAAAACGACGAACACTGTCCGATGGTGCATACACACGGTCTGATTTTTCAACAACCTTGTCCGATCGGACCAAATTGATGAAAAAGTCCGACCGTGTGTATGGGGCTTTAGAGACACCCAGCTAAGAGACACCTAGCTAAGAGATACCATCTCTAAATGGGAGTGAGGAATAAGCACTCAAGCTCTGAGCTCAGAGTTACTGCCTTAGGGGGTTTGAGTCAGAGAAAGAGCTTGTTCCTGTGATGATAGAGGTGAACAGGTGGGAGTCTCTTAGCAATGTCCTAGCAACAAGACAGGGCATGATGATGCCCTTTCTGGGAGGTTTTTACTCAGGCTTCAAGAGGTATCTAAACGACCTACCCTTTTGGTCAAAGCTTCAGTTTTTTATCTACAGACATGAACTATGACTTTAAAGTGGAACTTAAAATGGTTGTAAACCCTTAAACACCACTTTTACTTACAGGTAAGCCTATAATAAGGCTTACATGTAGGTACTGGAAATATCTCCTAAACCTGCACGGTTTAGGATATATTTACCATATACTGTACGCTTGTGCCGACGGCATCGGCACATGCTCACTAAAGAAAGGGCACGATTGCGCAGGAGTGACGTCACGCGACTCCGTCCAGTCAAGAAGCCAGAGTCCACGGCCCGGGGAAGGAAGAGGGGTGAAGATGGACGCGACCATTAACCACTTCAATACAGGGCTTTTAAACACCCTTCCTTACCAGAGCACTTTTTGCGATTCGGCACTGCGTCGCTTTAACTAACAATTGCGTGGTCGTGTTGTTGTCCCGTTGTTTTAACGGGCAATCGCGGGTGCCCCTGCGGACATCGCGGCCGCCGGGCACTCGCACTGGGTCCCGAGCGACGCCGCGGGCGCGCCCCCCAGGCGGCCGGAAATCCGAGGACGTCATATGACGCCCACCCAGGATGGTAGATCCACCTTGTGGGCGTCAGATGACTATGGGCGGTATTGAAGCGGTTAAACGGGGACGTTTGGGACATTGCAGGCTTTGTTTGCAGGTAAGTGCAACATAATGGGCTAGTATGTGATGCATACTATCCCATTATGCTTACACTTTGCAGAGGAATAAAGAGGAAGTATATTAACCCTAAAAAAAAAAAATTTTTTTCAGAGTGCAGAACCGCTTTAACTCCCAAAAGTGACTTTGTTTCATTTTAACGCTCCTTTTCTCCCACAAGCAGGAGTGCTAAGAATTTTAAAAAAAATATATTTTTTATTTTTTTATGTTTGGCCCTACTATTCCTGTAGTCCACAGATGTGTTTTCTTATTTGGGACACTGCTATAGCCTGCATGTTTTCACATTCCCTGCACTTTTTGTATAGTAACTCTGGCTTTGTCCCTTATATATGTGTGTTGATGCATTATATTTCCCACTGTTTGTACATCCCTGGCTTGTGCAACACTAATTACAGATTACAGGCATTTTTCTTCTTTTTACATTGGTAACCATTTGACCTGTACACAATCGCTGCAAAATCGCTGCAAAAACGAATCAAAGTCGCTGCAAAAGTGCGGTAAAATTTGGGGAAATATTGTGGTAAAAACGTGATGCTCAGGTGTGAATGCAGCCTAACATGTTGACATGTTGTACCTTATCTAGGTCCCCTCTTCTCTGTGTTTTTTTTCTCTTTTCTCCTTCTCTTTCCCATTATGCTCACGGTCACCTCACCTATTTGTATTTTAGGTTTTTACTTCTTTGAATCTCTTGCTGTGTCCTGGACTTTTGCCTGTCCTGCTATCAGCACCTGGACAGAGTTTACCACAGAATGGGAAAGACTCCAAAAGGGGTAATCTGTGATCTATTCACCTTGTTGGGACCTTTCTGTGCATTTGTTTTTTGCACTTTTACTTATATGTAAATATGTCCAGTTTGCAGGTGAATCATATACTAATTATGTAATTATATATTACATAATTATATAAATATATATATATATATATATATATATATATATATATATATATATATATAGTATCTCACAAAAGTGAGTACACCCCTCACATTTTTGTAAATTTTTATTATATCTTTTCATGTGACAACACTGAAGAAATGACACTTTGATACAATGTAAAGTAGTGAACAGCTTGTATAACAGTGTAAATTTGCTGTCCCCTCAAAATAACTTAACACACAGCCATTAATGTCTAAATCGCTGGCAACAAAAGTGAGTACACCCCTAAGTGAAAATGTCCAAATTGGGACCAATTAGCCATATCCCTCCCCGGTGTCATGTGACTCATAAGTGTTACAAGGTCTCAGGTGTAAATGTGGAGCAGGTGTGTAAAATTTGGTGTTACCGCTCTCACTTTCTCATATTGGTCACTGGAAGTTCAACATGGCACCTCATGACAAAGAACTCTCTGAGGATCTGAAATAAAAATATTTGCACTACATAAAGATGGCCTAGGCATTAAAAAGATTGCCAAGACCCTGAAACTGAGCTTCAGCACAGTGGCCAAGACCATACAGAGGTTTAACAGGACAGGTTCCACTCAGAACAGGCCTCGCCTTTGTCGTCCAAAGAAGTTGAGTGCACGTGCTCAGCATCATATCCAGAGGTTGTCTTTGGGAAATAGACGTATGAGTGCTGCCAGAATTGCTGCAGAGATTGAAGGGGTGGGGGGTCAGCCCGTCAGTGCTCAGACCATACGCCGCACACAGCATCAAATTGGTCTGCATGGCTGTCGTCCCAGAAGTAAGCCTCTTCTAAAGATGATGGACAAGAAAGCTTGCAAAAAGTTTGCTGAAGACAAGCAGACTAAGGACATGGATTACTGGAACCATGTCCTGTGGTCTGATGAGACCAAGATAAACTTATTTGGTTCAGAGGGGATCAAGCGTGTGTGGCGGCAACCAGGTGAGACGTACAAAGACAAGTGTGTCTTGCCTACAGTCAAGCATGGTGGTGGAAGTGTCATGGTTTGGGGCTGCATGAGTGCTGCCAACACTGGGGAGCTACAGTTCATTGAGGGAACCATGAATGGCAACATGTACTGTGACATACTGTAGCAGAGCATGATCCCCTCCCTTCGGAGACTGGGCGGCAGGGCAGTATTCCAACATGATAACGACCCCAACACACATCTCCAAGACGACCACTGCCTTGCTAAAGAAGCTGAGGGTAAAGGTGATGGACTGGCGAAGCATTTCTCCAGACCTAAACCTTATTGAGCATTTGTGGGGCATCCTCAAACAGAAGAGGGAGTAGCTCAAGGTCTCTAACATCCACCAGCTAAGTGATGTCGTCATGGAGAAGTGGAAGAGGACTCCAGTGGTAACCTGTGAAGCTCTGGTGAACTCCATGCCCTAAGAGGGTTAAGGCAGTGCTGGAAAATAATGGTGGCCACACAAAACATTAACACTTTGTGCCCAATTTGGACATTTTCACTTAGAAGTGTACTCACTTTTGTTTCCAGACATTAATGGCTGTGTGTTGAGTTATTTTGAGGGGACAGCAAATTTACGCTGTTATACAAGCTGTAAACTCACTACATTATATTGTATCAAAGTGTAATTTCTTCAGTGTTGTCACATGAAAAGATATAATAAAATATTTACATGTGAGGGGTGTACTCACTTTTGTGAGATACTATATTTTATATATATATATATATATATATATATATATATATATATATTATATATATATATATATATATATTTCTGTTTATGACATGGTTTCTCCACAGATGCAAAAATACTATAGCTGTCTCCTGATGAAGTGGATGCTGTTCCACAAAACGCGTAGAGACTCCAGTTCAAGAGTGCATCAACCCAAATGTATACTGCATATGCTGTATGTTACTTTCAGTAATGTATGTATATTGTACTTGTTTTTATGACACATGCAGTGTCTACCTGTATTTTAAACTTTATATGGACAAATTGTATATTTTCTTACTACATGGTTAATTACTTGATTTTGGCACAACTCTTTAAAGTTCCAGGGGCAAAACTATTTTCTTTTTTGGTTCAGATTGATGTGTACTTTTTTCCTGCAGCCTCCTGGAATAATAACACCATATCTGCCAGGAGGCTGCAGGATCGGCACACAGAGCAGCTGGTAGGATAGCCGGAGGGAGGCCTGGGGGGAAGGTCTGGCATGTAATCAGAACTGGCTCCCTGCACCCAGAAGAGGCAGTCAGCTGAAGAAGACCAAGTTGGTGGTGCAGGACCCGTTGTATGTACCTGAACAGTATATCCTAGGGGCACAAATCTGGGATCACTTTGCGGTGAGTATGTGTTTTAAAGAGAATGAAGCACTACACTGAAGAAAAAAACATGGGTGGGGTTGGGAGGAGCTGAGTACCATTTTAACCTCCCTGGCAGCATTCTCATTTGTGGCTCAGGGTGAAATTTCAGTACCATTAGCGGTAAACCCGAGCCACACTCGGGATTACATCGCAGGATCCTAGAAGAGGTTACTTACCTTGTCCCCACGATCCCACAATTTACTTCCGCTGTGTCCGGTGGCCGGATCTTCCGCCCGATGCTCCGTGTGTTGCGGCTCCGTTCCCTGCGAGCGTCAGCAGGGGTGGAACCGGCGGCAAATTAAAAAAGTATAAAACACAACACACACACACAATACATTGTAATCTTATTGGATTACATTACTGTATCAAATCATTTGACCTCAGTTTGTTCCCAGTGTCCACAGTGCTTTGTCCAGTGCCCTGTCTGCAGTTTTACTGTTCTTTCTGCCTGGAAACTGGAGAACATGAATGGCAGGAAACGTGCCTCTACATCAAAAGCTGCTTATGACCTGCTTGAAAACAATGATAGCGATTCAGAATCACTTGCAGAACTGAGTGATAGTGATTAGTGGGGAAATTCGCCATCAGAAACAGAAAGTGATTTCAGCGACGATTCTGCGACTGAGCTCAGTAATGTGCGGACTTGGTGCTCTATTTTTTTTTTTTTGTTTCACAAAGGTATTTGCTCTATTGACTGCGGTACGGATCACGCAGCGCTCCCAAGATTCCCATTTACTGGATCACCTGGTATGAAAGTGGACGTTGAAGATGACAACCCCTTGGCATACCTACAACTATTTCTGACTGATGAGGTTATTGAAAAAATAGTTACGGAGACAAACCGGTACCAAGAGCAACAAGCTACTACACATCGGAAGTTTTCAAGAAGTAGCATTTGGGAACCAGCGACCAAACATGACATAATAATACTTCAGGGAGTGGTGGGGAACCCCTGCAGAAGTGGTATTGGACAACTAACAAATTACTTGGCACTCCATTCTTTGCCATCATTTTTGTCGGAGTACAAATTTTCCCTGATAATGAAATATTTGCACTTCGAAAACAACAAAGAATTTGACAAAACTACTCATCTAGCACCAAAGAAAATTTGGGAAGTATATCAAATGATTCTGAAGAATTTCTAACAGAGCTATGTGCCAGATAGAGATATTAGCATAGATGAAAGTCTAATGTCCTACAAGGGAAGGCTCAGCTGGATACAATAGATGGCATCAAAGAGAGCACGATTTGGCGTAAAATCCTTCATGCTATGCGAATCGTTAACTGGCTAAATTTGGAATTCTGTCCTATACACTGGGAAAGGAACAAAATTCAACCCAAAATACAGAAACTATGGAATGGCAACATCTTCTGTTCTTTCACTGATTGAGCTATTGCTAAATCAGGGCTATTGAGTAACTACCGACAACTTTTACACATCTCCTGAACTTTATGAGTTTCTTCTGCAGAACAAAACGGATGCCTATGGAACCATTAGGGCTAACATGCCGCCAATGTTTGGCAGTAAGAAGCTGAAGACTGGAGAAATGGTTGCCTGGCAGAAAGTAAAAATGATGGCACTGCTATGGCGTGACAAAAATGATGTGTGCCTAATAAGTACAGTCCAAATTTACCTCCACTGTTATGTTACACACACAAGGTGGGAAAGAAATCATGAAGCCGAAAGTAGTGATAAACTACAATAACACCATGGGAGGTGTCAACAGAGCCGACCAAGCAATGACATTCTATCCAGCAATGCGGAAACAGCAAAAAAAGTACTACAAGAAGATCTTCAGGCATCTTCTTGAGAAATGCTTGTGAAATGCCTACATTTCACTCAAAAACAAAGAGTGACAAGCCTATGATTCATTCTGACTTTATTTGGAAAGTTGCCAAACGGATCTTTCTGAACCACCAAACACCAATGGCTGTGAATATAGCTGGACGCAACCCAGAACGTCTGACTGATCGACACTTCATGGACCACATCCCACCAACTGAGAAAAAGTCAGCACCTACAAGGATGTGCGTGGTTTGCTGCTCAAAGCTAGATGACAGTGGAAAGAAAATCCAAAAGGAAACCAGGTTCCATTGTCCTGATTGTGATGTTGAAAATCCAATAAACAAATTGACATGGTTTGGTAGGATAAATGTGATCAAGATGGTGATACTGCCAAGGGCTTTGTATGTATTTCAGACTCTACCGATTAACATCCCGAGGGCCTATTTTAAGACTCTCAGGATGCTGGTTGGAAAATTTATATGAAAGGATAGGAAGGCCTCCTCTGGGTCTTTGACAAGACCTCGGTCTAAGGGGGGATTATATCTCCTGGATTTTGAGTGTTTGAGTGTACCATGAGTGTTACAGAGGACGATTGATTGGGTCCATGGTGCCTTCCAGAAAAAATGGGTCTCACTAGAAGAAAATTTATGTGGAAGACCTTTGAGTCAAATAGTGCGGGTACCAAGGCAGTACAGGGACCTCCCTGACCAAGTGGCTCAAATAACAAAAGAAACCTTAACAGCCTTGGATAGCCTATTTTAATCTAAGCAATGGCAATATAATAGTCCATTGATGCCCCTTTTGGGCACAAGATACTTTCTACCAGGGCGGGAGAATAAACTATACCTGAGGTGGACCTCTTCGGATAGTTTGAAACTAAAGGATGTCATGAATGGAAATGCTCTTTGATCAATAAGTGAACTACGTGAGAGAAATGGAGAATCACCATGGGATATGTGGAGATATAGGCAACTCCAGCACTTTGTAGACACTCTCCCAAAACCTCTACGCTCTATTAAAGAGCTGACTCCATGGGAAAGTTTTTTGGATCAAGGGGGGATAAGGGGCCAGGGAATATCTAATATATATGGGATGTGGATCTCCTCCCCGGGTCTGGGTCCACTACGCTTTCTAGAGAGCTGGGAATTGGAATTGGATCAAACTATACCAGAGCAAATGAAACAAAAAAAATAATTGATTACGTACATGCCACATCAATAGATGTGAGAATAAAAGGAATTAACTATATTTTATTAACAAAATGGTATTACGTTCCAACAAAACTTCATAAAATGGACCCAGAGATATCACCGCTATGCTGGAGGGAGTGTGAGTTGGAGGGTACCCATGCTCATATTTGGTGGCAGTGTTCTAAAATCCAAACTTTCTGGAAAGTGATATTGAAGATGATTAAAAAGATTAGTGGGGTTGAGATTGCGCAGGACCCATGGCAGTGTTTGTTCCATGCTACGGGGGAAATGAGGTAGAAATATAGAGCAACAGTTGTACCATACTTATTAAATGCAGCAAAAGCTCTAATAAAAAGAAAATGGAAATTTAAAAAACCCAGCTAATAAAGGATTGGTTTAGAGAGGTGGATAAAATTAGACTGATGGAAGAATTGATAGCTTCACAAAATGATTGTAGACCAAAATGTTATAGAATATGGAGAGGATGGCTGGAGTTTAAACAAACGGAAGTATACTGTAGCCATCTGAGGGATTGAGGTTCCCCTCCGCTCCTTCCCCCCTCCTCTTCCCTGCCCAACCCCCCTTTTTTTTTTTATTCTTTATTTAATTTTTCAAAATACAAAACAATACACCATACTCACACATTATTCCTCCCTGAAATCCCCCCTCCCACCGCCCCACCCATCCCAGACACCGACTGCCATTCACTTTTGTTATTGTGTTCATTTGTTTCTGTCATTACCCCATTCTATTATTGGATCATTACCTCCATATAACTCCACGTCTTTTTAATCTTTCTCCAGCGGTCCCATTTATCTCTACTCGCTACCTCTTCCCTACTTAGATCTAATCTCTCCAGGTTATAGGTGTCCTCAATACC
Source organism: Lithobates sylvaticus (assembly GCA_028564925.1). Taxonomy (NCBI): domain Eukaryota; kingdom Metazoa; phylum Chordata; class Amphibia; order Anura; family Ranidae; genus Lithobates; species Lithobates sylvaticus. The sequence continues at coordinate 104,730,000 of CM053035.1, forward strand.
AAATAACCAATCTTGTATTCTTTGACTTTCTTGATCCTGCCATTTTTTTGGTATTAGGCTTTTTGCAATGTTTAATTGAATAGGTACCAAAGATTCTCTATATTGTTTCATCGGACCGTCTGTTCCATGGAACAGACATGTCCAAGGGTCTTCTAATACCTCCCTTCCATTGATTTCTCCTGTCAATGTCCGGACTGTAATCCAGTATTGTTTAATTATGGGACAGTCCCACCACAAGTGTGCCATTGTTCCCGCCGCCTTACAACCTCTCCAGCAATCAGGAGATTTATTAGGTTGGTATTTACTTAGTTTTACCGGGGTCACATACCACCTTGCCAAACACTTATAGTTCATCTCAGCCGTCCTGGTGTCTACTGCAGAGTTATGTGTTAATGTGATCATTTTATTTATCATGTGTATATCTTTTTGTGTTCCCAGTTTGTGTTTCTACTTTTTGATGTATGGCGGGGCCTCCCAACCACATCCATCGGATAATATTTTGTAAATCCGAGCTATTTTGCCTTTTGATTTCTGCTTCGTACATAAAAGCTCTAGGGGTCTAAGGTCCTCCACATCCCTTATTGGGTGTGGTAGTTTCTCGACAAAGTGTTTTAATTGGAGGTACCGCCATCCATCAACCATCATCAACTCTGTTTTTAATCTTAAATCTTGATATGTGCTTAATTCCCCTCTTGTCAGTATGTCTTTCACCTGTGCCTGCTCATTTTTAATCCAATTCCCCCCGATAGTATTTATCCCTGGTGCAAATTAATCATTATTTTTCAAAAAAATCAAGGGTGAATTATGTGTCCATTTATTTTGTTTGTGGACTGAATCCCATATTTTGAAAACATTGTGTGTTAGTTCGTGTGTTTTCCCCCCTAATGCCCTATATCTAGGTGGATTCCATATTACTCTACTTAATTGTGCACTACTCATTTCATTTTTTATTTTGACCCATCTTTTTTCATTGTCTTCCTTTATCCAATCCACCACCCGTGTGAGTACCATTCCTTTATAATATTTTCCAAAATCCGGGACGGCGAGTCCCCCGTTTTTTCCCTTTTTCTAATACCGCCGATGCAATTCTCTGTTTTTTGTTTTGCCATATACATTTCATTATGATAATTTTTAATGTTTTAAAAAATGTTTGTGGTAATGGAATAGGTAACATCTGAAACTTATAGAGGATCTTTGGGGCTATGACCATCTTTATCGCATTAATACGCCCTATCCAAGAAAGGGGTCGATTTGATATTTTTTTTGTCTCTATCTCTATCCCCCCCTTTTAATTTTTATACAAAAAAAAAACTTTCTCCCTTGGGTTAAGCACTTTTTAAACATTTTGAAGGTAATATTCAGCCTTCGATGGATCAGGGTTATTGGGATTGAGGCACCAGAGAAATAGGGAAGATAGGTTCTTAAACTTGACTTTTTATAGTTTATTAAATACTTTTTGGGATATTTATTAAAGGCAGGTTAATTTAAGATTTGGAACACTTGGGTAAGATAGTAACACAGGAATAGGGTGGAAGGGGAGGTGTAATATTAAATCCACCCCTTAATATTTGATTAATTCTTAAAATGTATTTTAGGAGCACTGGGAAAATAAGGGCACGGGGAAAATAAGTTATGGAATTTATAGATAGCCCCCCCTCCTCCTTCATTTCTATTTCTCCTTCCCCCTCCACCATCGGATGGTGGGAGTACGAAATCCTAGAGTAAAAAGCATAAAACCTAGTTGGTACGAGATCTCTCTGGCTAGGAGGAGTACAACTGGGGGAGAAGGATCTGGGGGTTTTGGTATATCATAAGATCAATAATAGCATGCAATGCCAAGCTGCGGTTTCCAAAGCGAGCAAAGTCGTTTCTTGTATTAAGTGAGGTATGGACTCCAGAGAGAGAGATATAATTTTGCCCCTGTTCAAATAATTAGTAAGAACTTATCTGAAATATGCAGTTCAGTTTTGGGCACCAGTTCTCAAAAAGGATATTGGGGAACTGGAGAAAGTGCAGGGAAGGGCAACCAAACTGATAAGAGGCATGGAGGAAAGATTAGAGGAACTGAATTTATTCACTCTTGAGAAGAGGAGAATAAGGGGGGATATGATCAACATGTTCAAATATCTAAGGGGTCCATATAGTGAACTTGGTGTTGAGTTATTCACTTTACGGTCAACACAGAGGACAAGGGGGCACTCTGGAGGAAAAGAGATTTCATCTCCAAATACGGAAAGGTTTCTTCACAGAAAGAGCTGTGAAAATGTGGAATAGACTCCCTCCAGAGGTGGTTCTGGCTAACTCAGTAGATTGCTTTAAGAAAGGCCTGGATACTTCCCTAAATGTACATAATATAACTGGGTACCTAACATTTATAGGTAAAGTTGATCCAGGGAAAATCCGATTGCCTCTTGGGGGATCAGGAAGGGATCTTTTTCCCCTGCTGTAGCAGATTGGAGCATGCTCTGCTGGGGTTTTTTATTTTTGTTTTGCCTTCCTCTGGATCAACTGTGGGTATAGAATTGGGTATATTGGATTGTACGATATTTTTTAATTTTTATTTATTATTTCTTTTTTTATTGTTGAACTGGATGGACTTGTTTCTTTTTTCAGCCTAGCTAACTATGTAACTATGTAACTATGGTTCAGTCATTACTGCAGGAATGTAAATTGTCAATTGTTAAATGTAATGTGTTATGTAAATATGTAATGTACATGGTTGTATCCCTTTTTTATATGTTGAGTCCTTTGAAACAATAAACAGAATTTAAAACAAATAACGTAAAACAAATACTGTACTCTTTATTTTTACCCATTCTGCTAACTAAATAGGTTTGAATCAGAGAAAACCTTTGCTCCCCAAAATGCAACGAGAGCTTTCCCTAGTCTACGTTCTGCAAATAGTGCTGTCATCAACACAGAGCTCCTCTATTTTCTTTGCAGAAGCACCCATAGGACTTTCTAGTGTGTTAGTGGCATCACACAGAGCTCCTATATATTCTTCTCAGCAGCACCCACGGACTACCGACTACAATGGCTGGAAGACCGCCAAGGGGAGGCAGAGCGTGCAGAGCCAAGAACACAGGGCAGGCAGGCTCTGTTTCTAGTGGACGTGGCCGTGGACATGGACGTGGTCGTGCATCGTCATCAGCACGTGGCCATGGGACACGCCCGTCTTTGTTTTCGGCAGCTGGACATGTGGAGCCGCATCATGCTGAAGGCTTGGTAGAATGGATGACCAAGCCCTCCTCATCCTCCTCATCCTCTCTCACCCAGCCTCAGGGTACTGACAGAGCATCATCAGCCACCCCTTCCCTAGACCCACCATGTCCTCCTGAGGAGTCCCCGAACTCTTTGAGCACAGTGTTGGGTACATGCTCCAGGAGGATGCCCAACGATTCGAAGGCTCGGATGACGATACCCCGCTTGAGGAATCTGGCAGTACTGTTCCACCAGCTGCAGCTTACTGCCAGGTTTGCTCTAGTGGTGAAGAGGGAGGGGAATGATGAGGTCACTGACTCCACGTGGGTGCCTCAAGGGAGAGAGGATGAGAGGAGGACGAGGAGGAGGAGGATGCGGCGTCACATGTCCAATGAGGCAGGATGCCCCCTGGAGGCCAGGTAGAGGCCAGCACAGCAACTGTACAACACCGCAGAGCTCCGCCTGTGCAGGGCGCTGCCTCTGCACGTTATCAGAAAAGTTCTTTGGTGTGGGCCTTTTTTTGAGACGAGTGCAGCAGATCGCACCACTGCTATTTGCAATATTTGTCTCAAGCGTATCTCGCGTGGCCAAAACATCAGCCGCTTGGGCACGACAAGCATGACCAGACATATGGCGACCTGCCATGCAGCTCGTTGGCAGGCACACATAAAATACCCACACCAAAGAACTAAGCGGACCTCTCCTTGCTCCTCCTCAGCTGGGATCTCCATCCCCACTACACCTTCAGTCCTCTCTGAAAGCTGCTCTGAGAGGACTGAAGGTGTTGTAGAATTCGGTGTGTCACAACCAAGTACTTGCAGTACACCGACGTCCGATTGCAGCAGGCAAAATTTCCCTGCCCCAGCTGCTGGACCGTAGAAAGAAGTACACTCCCAGCCATCCACATGCCCAGCGGTTGAATGCTAGCCTTGCTAAATTGCTAGCACTTCACTGCTGCCTATTTCAGTTGGTAGACTCGGCCCCCTTCCGTGAGTTTGTTCAATGTGCGGTTCCTCAGTGGCAGGTTCCAAACGCCACTTTTTCTCGCGGAAGGCGGGATTCCGTCTCTCTAGCATCATAAATGCTTACTAATAGTTTGCATTATTTTACTTTCCTTTTTGCAGTTATTTATAAAATATTAAAAAGGAACATCAAGGAAAATCATTTAAATATTTTGGAAGGCAGGACATTTAAGATTCTCTGTCAGGTTTCTATTACTGTCTGTGTCCCTGATCCAGTTTGGTCAATTTTATAATTTTCCTTATGCCCCATACACACGAGTGGATTTTCCCTCGGAAAAATCTTGGATAGTTTTTCCGACGGAATTCCGCTCAAGCTTGGCTTGCATACACACGGTCACACAAAAGTTCGCTGAACTTTCATCCGTCAAGAACGCAGTGATGTACAACACTACGACGAGCTGAGAAAATGAAGTTCAATGCTTCCCGAGCATGCGTCAGATTGTTTCCGAGCATGCGTAGGAATTTTGCGCGTCAGAAATTGCTACAGACGATCGCATTTTCGGATAGGAACTTTTTCCGACCGAAAAATAGAGAACCTGCTCTCAATCTTTGACTAGCGGGAATTCTGCCAGCAAAAGTCTGATGGAGCATGCACACAGTTGCATTTTCCGACCAAAAGCTCTCATCGGACTTTTGCTGGCGGGATTTCCGATCGTGTGTACACGACATAAGACTCAAAATAAAGCAGAATGGAAAAAGTTAGTAATGCGGGGGGATTCTTATTCCTGTGGAGTCACTGACATAGGAGTCGGGTAGTATAGATCTCCTCAAAGGGGACATACATGGCAATAAAAAATAAATAAACATTCTAATCCTTCCTCACTGTAATTAAAAGTACAAAAAAAAAAAATAATAATAATTTTGCCTAAAGTTCCTCCTAAAAGAATGATGTAAAAAAATACATAGTTATTTATTTCTGTTGCTTTATACCTATACAGTTTTACAGATTACTAGTCATCTTAGAATAGAGTAATTTAAAAGGGTTGTAAACCCTCATGTTTTTTCATCTTAATGAATCCTATGCAATAAGGTGAAAAAACGTATGACACTGACCGGCCCCCCAGCCCCCCCCCCGTTTTACTCACCCAGGGGCGGATCCAGAGTCTAATCTCGGGAGGGGCACTGCCAAAAATTTTGCGGGCAATTTGTAGGGGAAATGGCTGGTGTTGACGCTTCAATCATCATGGCACCATGGTTAATATGGTGTCAGGATGATTGAAGCGCATTATTTCTCTTATTACATTGTAATATAAAATGAAATAGTTCAAATAGTGAGAGACAGTGGCGTCTCCAGCTTTCATATTTAGGGGGGGCACATGGGGGGACAGGGAGAAAAGTAGGGGGACAACTATAAAATGCAATTATATATACACACAAACACACACACACACACATATAAATACAGTGTCCAGGGCCGGACTGGCCTACCGGGATACCAGGATATTTCCCGGTAGGCTGCCTGCCCTGGGGCCGCTTTGCGGCTGAATTTCTACCTCTCATGCTCCTGTGTTTCACGGAGCTGGCCGGGTCTGTGTTTGGCGACCACGCTGCCTGTAACACGGTCCCGCCCCCTAGACCGGCTGGTGTGATAGTAGATAGAATCCACCTATCACACAGCCGGTCTAGGGGGGCGGGACCGTGTTACAACGCAGCCGCCGATGGGGGACACAATATGACATGACACCGGCCAGCTCCCTGAAACACAGGAGACGATTCCTGTGAGTACAGCCCGCCCTATGTGCACTGCCTGGATAGGTGGATCGGCAGGGGGGCGGCATATAGAGGAGATTAGCTTTCTATATTCCTCCATGCAGCCGCTGAATGCTTGGAGGAGGGAGAGGAGGAGAATCAAGCATTCAGCGGCTGCATGGAGGAATATAGAAAGCTAATCTCCTCTATGCCGCCCCCCCTGCCGATCCAACTTTTTTTACTGCCCCCCCCAGTGCTCTCCTCCCCCACCAGACTCTCCAGCCCCCCCCCCACCCTCAGCTCTCTCAACCCCTGTTCTTTCTGCTCTCCCCATCCTTCTCTAGCCCCCCCCACAGTGCTTTCCCCCCCCCCACAGTGCTTTCCACCCCCCCCCCACAGTGCTCCCCACCCCCCACAGTACTCTCCAGCTCCCCACCCCCACAGTGCTGTCCAGCCCCCCGTGCTCCCCACCCATGTTCTTTCTGCCCCCCCTGCTCTCCCCATCCTTCTCTAGCCCCCACCCAGTGCTCTCCAGCCCCCACCGTGCTCCCACCCCCACAGTGCTCTCCAGCCCCCACCATGCTCCCACCCCCCACAGTGCTCTCCAGTCCCCACCGTGCTCTCCCCCCCCCACAGTGCTCTCCAGTCCCCACCGTGCTCTACACCCCCCACGTGCTCTCCAGCCCCCACCGTGCTCTCCAGCCCCCACCGTGCTCTCCCACCCCCACCGTGCTCTCCAACCCGCACCGTGCTCTCCAACCCCCAACGTGCTCTCCAGCCCCCACCACGCTCTCCAACCCCCACCGTGCTCACCAGCCCCCACCGTGCTCTCCAGCCCCCACCGTGCTCACCAGCCCCCACCGTGCTCTCCAGCCCCCACCGTGCTCCCACCCCCACCGTGCTCTCCAGCCCCCACCGTGCTCTCCAGCCCCCACCGTGCTCCCCAGCCCCCACCGTGCTCCCCAGCCCCCACCGTGCTCCCAGCCCCCACCGTGCTCTCCAGCCCCCACCGTGCTCCCACCCCCACCGTGCTCTCCAGCCCCCACCGTGCTCCCCCCCCCCACCGTGCTCTCCAGCCCCCACCGTGCTATCCAGCCCCCACAGTGCTCCCACCCCCCACAGTGCTCTCCAGCCCCCACCATGCTCCCACCCCCCACAGTGCTCTCCAGCCGCCACCGTGCTCCCATCCCCACAGTGCTCTCCAGCCCCCACCCCAGTGCTCTCCACCCCCCACAGTGCTCTCCAGCCCCCACCCCAGTGCTCTCTGCCCTCCACAGTACTCTCCACCCCTGTTCTTTTTGGCTCCCCCTCCAGTGCTCTCCACTCCCCCCTGCATTTTGCCCCCACCCATGTGCTCTCCAACCCCACCAGTGATCTGCAGTCCCCCATGCTTTCCACCCCTGTACTCTCTGGCCCCCATGGGTGCTCTCAAGCTCCCCCCCCCATTGCTCTCCACTTCCCCCTGCTCTTTGTACCCCCCAGTGCTCTCCAGCCCTGTTTTTCTGCCCCCCCCCCAGTGCTCTCAGGCTCCCGTCCAGTGCTCTTCGCCACCCACACTTTTACCCCCCCAGTGCTCTCAGCCTCCCGTGCTCTCCACCTCTGTTATCCCCCCACCCAGTGCTCTGCACTCCCCACCCCTGTGATCTCCACTCCCTCCTTTTCTTTGCCCCCCACCCATGTGCTCTCCAACCCCACCCCAGTACTCTCTGCTTCCCCTTCTCTCCAGCTGCCACCCAGTGCTCTCCACTTCCCCGGGACCACAGGACAGGCTGACTGGGGCCGGAAAGTGAGGACAGCAGAAGGTGCAGGTGGCCAGGGACCACTCCATCTCACAGCAAACAGATCCTTTGGAAGGAACACTGTCCCCATCCAAAACGAGAACAGCCCCTGCCTGCTGCTGGCCATCATGGATATCCTGCTGGCATGCAAGGTACTGTACTGAGCATCAACAACAGACCTTCCCACAGACAGGGACTGCAGACTGGGACATGGGGCACAGGAGGGGCTGTAATGATGGGCACAGTGAGGCTCCATTCATGGGCACAGTAAGGCTGCATTCATGGGCACAGCAAGACTGCTTTCACGGCACAGTAAAGCTGCATTTGATGGGCACAGTGAGGCTGCAATGATGGGCACAGGGAGGCCGCAATGGTGAGCACAGTGAGGCAGCATTCACGGGCAGAGTAAAGCTGCATCTGATAGGCACAGTGAGGCTTCATTTGATGGGCACAGTGAGGCTGCATTTGATGGGCACAGTGAGGCTGCATTTGATGGGCACAGTGAGGCTGCATTTGATGGGCACTGGTGAGGCTGCCTTGAGCACTTGTATCATGTCTGCAGTTTCTGACCATCTCCTGTATCATGTCTGCAGTCTCTGAGGGAGTCCGGAGTGGGAGCGCCGCCAGGATGGGGGTCATGGGAGAAGTCAGACGTGTGTGGACTGTGGAGAGGAGACTATAGGATAAAACCAGAGCCACCAAGCTGGAGCCGACTGACTGAGCCCTGCTTGGTGCACCTGAGAGGAGGTCAGTGACAGCACCGCCAGGCCAGTCTGAAGGGGGGGGGGGGGTCACTGATGTAAGGAGGGAGGGAGTACAATAATGTATGGGGGCACTGATATAAAGGGTTTCCCCCTTATATCAGTAACCCCCCCCCCCTTACCTTAGTGTATTTTTTCTGCGGAAGGTGGTCCCCCACGTTCTGAGTTCCTGGGGTCCTCCTTGATGATTGACCACTGGAATTTGCTTATATATATATATATAAAGCCCTATGTGATTTCATATCTGTCTTATCTATATATAATACACTCAAATGTGCTTTAAAATGTATGGTTTTCCAGAAAATAATGACGTTATGCTGTTGTGCTGTTATAATAATGCTGTGGGGCTGGTATGACATTTTTTCCAGGGCTGAATTTTATTCCCAGTATTGGTGGTTGCATTGGTGGATGGGAGGACAGTGTGGGAGCAGCCAGGTGGAGGAGAGGACAGGGTGGGAGCAGCCAGGTGGAGGGGAGGATGTAGCCAGGTGGAGGGGAGGACAGGGTGGGAGCAGCCAGGTGGAGGGGAGGACAGGGTGGGAGCAACCAGGTGGAGGGGAGGACAGGGTAGATGCAACCAGATGGAGGGGAGGACAGGGTGGGAGCAGCCAGGTGGAGGGGAGGAAAGGGTGGATTCAGCCAGGTGGAGGGGAGGACAGAGTGGGAGCAGCCAGGTGGAGGGGAGGACAGGGTAGATGCAGCCAGGTGGAGGGGAGGACAGGGTGGGAGCAGCCAGGTGGAGGGGAGGAAAGGGTGGATTCAGCCAGGTGGAGGGGAGGACAGGGTGGATTAAGCCAGGTGGAGGGGAGGACAGGGTGGATTCAGCCAGGTGGAGGGGAGGACAGGGTGGGATCAGCCATGTGGAGGGGAGGACAGGGTGGGCAGCCAGGTGGAGGGGAGGACAGGGTGGATGTAGCCAGGTGGATGGGAGGACAGGGTGGGAGCAGCCAGGTGGAGGGGAGGACAGGGTGGATGTAGCCAGGTGGATGGGAGGACAGGGTGGGAGCAGCCAGGTGGAGGGGAGGAAAGGGTGGATGTAGCTAGTGATAAGGTCCTGTACCTCTATGGAAGCCTGCATCCCCCCATTCCCCTCGCTTCCCCCACCTGGAGGTAAGTTCTTAACTTGGAGGATAATAATAGAATCACTGGCTCCCTCCACCCGACAGCCTCATGGTCCCTCTTCTCCTCTCTTTCTCTTCCCCCTCCCGCTCGGCCTGCTGGGGGCTGCAGTCCTCTCAGGGAATCATCCTGGGGCATGCTGGTATCCGGGACTACATGTCCCATAATCCTCTAGCTGCTATTTTCCCAGCCCTTGGCCCTGAATGTAGCCAATAAGATGGCATTGCCAGGTGAATGCTCGAAAAGTAGGGGAACAACTATAAAATGCGATTATATACACACATATAAATACACAGTGTCTTGAAAAAGTATTGGTGGTTGCATTGGTGGATGGGAGGACAGATTGGGAGCAGCCAGGTGGAGGGGAGGACAGGGTGGGAGCAGCCAGGTGGAGGGGAGGAAAGGGAGGATGTAGCCAGGTGGAGGGGAGGACAGGGTGGGAGCAACCAGGTGGAGGGGGGACAGGGTAGATGCAGCCAGGTAGAGGGGAGGACAGGGTGGATGCAGCCAGGTGGAGGGGAGGACAGGGTGGGAGCCATCAGGTGGAGGGAAGGAAAGGGTGGATGCAGCCAGGTGGAGGGGAGGACAGGGTGGATGCCGCCAGGTGGAGGGGAGGACAGGTTGGGACCAGCCATGTGGAGGGGAGGACAGGGTGGGAGCAGCCAGGTGGAGGGGAGGACAGGGTGGATGTAGCCAGGTGGACAGGAGGACAGGGTGGGAGCAGCCAGGTGGAGGGGAGGACAGGGTAGATGCAGCCAGGTGGAGGGGAGGAAAGGGTGGATGTAGCTAGTAATAAGGTTCTGTACCTCTATGGAAGCCTGCATCCCTCCCATCCCCCTCGCTTTCCCCACCTGGAGGTAAGTACTTACCTTGGAGGATAATAATAGAATCACTGGCTCCATCCCACCCGACAGCCTCATGGTCCCTCTTCTCCTCTCTTTCTCTTCCCCCTCCCGCTCGGCCTGCTGGGGGCTGCAGTCCTCTCAGGGAATCATCCTGGGGCCTGCTGGTATCCGGGACTACATGTCCCATAATCCTCTAGCTACTATTTTCCCAGCCATTGGCCCTGAATGTAGCCAATAGGAGGGCATTGCCAGGTGAATGCTCGGCTCAAGGGTTGGAAATCCCCTGCAGTTGCGGCTCGGCCTGTGTCACTCCCTTCACAGAGCCTGTCAGTTTTGGCGCCACTGCCCTGTGTCAGCAACGGCTGATGGGGAAGGGGTTGGCATCAGCACAGCCTGCTCACTATTTTCTCAGGGGAGGGCAATTGACCCCCCCTGGATCTGCCAGGTCAGCCAGATAGGTCAGTGCGTGTCATGTAGGTCAGTGTATGTCAGCCAGATAGGTCAGTGCATGTGCAGGTCTTTTTGCCACCTAGCAATGCCCCTGGAGGTAAGTATAACATGTTTGTTATTTAAAAAAAAAAGACAGGGTTTACAACCCCTTTAAGTTCAGATTTTGTACACTTTCTTTTCCTAAATTCCAGCTCCCCTATGCACCAATAGAGCATTCATGAACTTTTAAAAGCTTTCCATTAAATCTACAGCCACTTTTCCATTAGTAATGTCATTCTTCCTTACAGACTGTAGGTCATGACACAGGAAGGAGTTGACCAGCTGCCCTCCTTAGCACAGCCCCTGCATCATCCACCCTCCCATTCCCAGGTGCATGTTTTTTAAATGAAATGCAATCAATCAGTGATCACCCTTTTTACTAAAAACACAATCAGATTGCATAGTGTATGGCCATCTTTATACAAGTACATAGGAAGGAGTTGACAGAAACACTCAGCTGTCAAGCCCCGTTCACAACTCTGCATAGCAGGAGCTCACATTCCCGGGGGGGGGGGGGGGGGGGGGGCATTTTCACTCATCACACATAGGGCAGCCCATCCACCTGAATTGGCTGCCCTTCACACAGCAATTGTCCCAAATAATCTTCAGAACTTTTTTTTAGACTGGAGCTTAGTGAGTTTTTTACTGCAATTTTTGCTGAAGCGCATTTCCATGAAATGTGAATGGAGCCTTGTTGTTCTTCTGTTATTGCACCAATTTCATTTTCAGGCCCCCTTCACATCTAGCATAGTTGGAGCGCACGTTTTGTGGCTCATTTTTCCTGTAACATGCATAGGGCAGTCTGTTGATTTCGATTGGCTGCACTACATGTGGTTAATTGGATATTTTGGCGTTTTGTGGGTTGCGTATTTCTTACTGTGCATTTTGCAGCATTTGCCCCTCGTTTTTTCACATGGCAAAATGTGTGTCTGCTTCTGTCTTTGGTGTCCCATTAACAATTGATGGCTGTGAAAGCGCAACTAGTAATTTTAGGTGTATAAACATGGCCATACTCTATACAATTTGATTGTATATCGTGTATTTTGTGAGAAGGGTGATCACTGATTGATTACATTTCATTAAAAAAACGTACACCTGGGAAAGGGTGGGTGGATGATGCAGGGTGTGTGCTAATGAGGTCAGCTGGTCAACTCCTTCCTGTGTCATGACCTATAGTCTGTAAGGAAGAAAGACATTACTAATGGAAACGTCTGGAAACGTGGATTTAGACAAGAAAAGTAAGTGACTTTAGATTTAATGGAAAGCTTTGATATTTTTGCAAAAAAAGTACATGAATGCTATATTAGTGCATAGGGAAGCTGGAATTTAGAAAAAAAAAAAAAAAAAAAGTGTACAAAGGTGAACTTACCCTTTAAGTACTGTTGTTAGATATTGTAAGGTTTATTGAACCTTACTGCAATGTGCTGTAACTGATGATTAGCAAGCAGCTCACACCATGTATTGCTCTGACCGAGCTTTATTTACTAAAGGTGACATTTTATTAGTTTTTAGTTGGTGCTCCACTAGTAGTTTTGCTCTTTGCACTGCTTTATTATTAAAGCCTATCGTTGTTGTAATGCAACTATGTGCACATCAAAATTACCTTTCTATGTAGGGCACTAACAGCTTATAGTATACTTAATCAGCAGGTTGTACTGCCAAAAAATAATTGTCCACAGCGAACGACAGGCAGGGCAGGTTGCAGCCAGTTAAAAAAAATAATTAAAAAAAAAAGTCTGTTTCTGTAAAGGAGGGCAGGGCAAGAATGTTCTCAGAGCTTCCTGGGTGTGGATCAGATTGTGTAACCTTAGCTGCCTCATCTCTTCATCATATCTCCTTTGCTGTCATTCATCATCATCAATAAGAATCTGGTTTCTTTGCTGGAATAGGTCTGAGTCAGAGGTAGATTTTTATTAGAGCACCTTTCCTGCTCAGTCTCAGATTTTAAAGTATCTCAGCAGAGTGACCAGCACTTGGAAATCTACAGTGTTAAGGAGAAATGGAAGATCAAGATACAAAAGCTACCAACGGCTCCCTCTGTGAAGAAAACGGCAGCCCTGTTAAACCGGATCCTGAAAACTCAAGCGTCAATGATGAGAACCAGAAGGCACTTATCAATAGTCCTGGCCCAAAACAAGGAGGCGTGAATCCATCATTATTAAAAACCAACCCTGGAATAGGGAGTGTTAAAATTAGCAGGGTGAGTCTTTTTAGTTCATCAGATTTGCAGACACCCAGCAGTCCTGGTTCTGAGAATTCAGAAGCTCGGAGATCCGTTCGTGGAAGTGTAGGATCTATGGATAACGATGATGTCCTCTGCGATTCATGCATCGACGACAAGAAAAAAGCTGTCAAGTCCTGCTTGGTCTGCCAGACATCTTTCTGTGAACCTCACCTGAAGCCCCATCTGGAGGGGGCTGCGTTTCGGGACCATAAGTTACTGGATCCCATCAGAGACTTTGAAGCTCGAAAATGCCAACTGCACAGCAAAACGATGGAGCTGTTTTGTCAGACAGACCAGACATGCATCTGTTATCTGTGTATGTTCCAAGAACACAAGAACCATAACACAGTGACCGTGGAGGCTGAAAAATATGTCAAGGAGGTAAGGACTGTTTTCAAATTCTCATTTGGGGTATTATTTTAGGCCCAATGACTAGGCGAAATCAAGCCATACTCAAGCCTTATTAGTGCGGATGGCACAAAGTTCTTTATGCAGCTAAATAAAGCATACGTTTGCATTATATCAAGGGAAATTATTATATAAAATTATTTACACATAGACAGATGGATCATGTCCAGGGGGATAGAAGAATTGTAATATATATTTATATACTGCCAGTAACAGTCCAGACATCAGCTTAGTTCTATTCTTTACAATAATTTTCTTACATTCGTATTGTTAAACTTTACCACTAGGTCTCGGTTTCACTGTAGGCAAACCCATTAATCATATAAAGGGGAGTAATGTAGAATCCCAGGCAACTTATCCACACATATTGCAGCTAAATTGGCACATCAGTGTTTGACATTGTATAAAGGCTATATACCGTATGACAACAATGGCAATAATTCTTGGACCCCTTTCATTCAGTTAATGCTAAATTACAAATGTTAATTCACTTGAGCGTAGACAGTGTAGCATTTGTGATACCCTGAATTATTTCATGGTCCATAGTATGTGACAGGGGTCAGTTCTCAAATCGGAAGCAAGGTTGGGGTATTGTAAGAATGTCTCTGATTTATAACTGGTCCTAGAAGTGTACAATGTTTAAGTCTATGCGAAAGTTTTAGAGCAGTGGTTGTCAACTTCTGAGCTAAAGGGGCCTCAAATGCAGCCCCTGACATCACCAAAGGCTCACACATAATGTTCACTATATGTAATGCTTGAGAGGACTGTCAGAAACTGCAGACCTAATAGAAGAAATGAGGGTCAGAGGGTGTGGACATGCTACATTTTGGATGGGGATATGCTGCAGAAGGCAATAGGAAACCGGGAACATGTTACATGAGGCTAGTAGATCAATGCTATTACCCCAATCAATGTTTCCACTAGAAACTTCTGGGGTCCTAGGGTCGAAAATCATACACCAAAGGGCAGCATGTAGCCCTTGGGCTTTAGGTTAAGCAACCAGGGGTAATAGAGGAACCAGACCCACATCTCTGTAAATTGGCACTTTATCCTTGGGGGCCCATGCACAGCTTTACAGTCCTGTTAGAATGTTAGCTGTATTTTTATAATGATGGTTTCTTTAAAAAATAAAAAAAAAAAAAAAAACATGTGCGAAAACATGTTTTAATGGGATCAGTTTATGTGTCCTTTTAAAAAAAAAAGAAAAAAAAAAGACCCCAGTTAAATTGAATGTGAGATATTGATTGTGTTTCTGGGACAGGCTCAGCCTGTATATCCAGCTTTATTCATGAAGACTTGCCACCCAGGGTAGTACAGTGCTTTGTTGTATTAAATAGAGCCATACAAAATGTAATCTAACTACCGTAGTTAAGCATGCTTTACCCTTAGTTAATCGATTACAAACATTTTATTGTTTTTACTTTTTGCTTACATTCTTACTGATAGCCATGGCAATCCAAAGTACACGAACAATGTTGTTTTGTATTGTAAAGGTAGCTATGAAGACATTAGAGAACTATTAATCATGCATTATAAATGTTACCACCTCAGAGGGGACATGAACGCTCAGGCCATCATGTGCAGATGAAGCTTGGTAGATCATGTCAATCTAATGTACAGATAAAATGTATCTAGTAAATGAAAAATATTTTCGAAGATTTCTTATAAGCAAACCTAATTCCTAACGATATCTATAATCCATTATCCAAGGAAAAACTATAAAAAAAATCTGAGTTAACCAAGTTTTTCCAATGTATAAAACGTTCTAACTAGCCATACATGGGGAAATTTGATTGGGGGATCAAAATTCTTATTCCAGTTTTTTTGTGGAGATCACAGGGCAATTAATCTAAGACATAAAATCGTGGTTTTGATTGACAGCAAGGAGATGAAATTAAAATGACCTAGCTTGAACATGGTGGAAACATTGAATCACTTTTAAAGTCATTGCTGTGTTTTAGTTATTATTATTTTTTTTGTAAAAAAAATAAATAAAAAAAAATGCATTTGATAGAAAAAACATCTTGCTTTGATTTTATAATCAAGCACATACTGTTTTTTGATTGAACCTATGAGTGTAGTTTGTTTAATTTCTGATAATCACTTTCAACCATATTTAAAATTCTGGTTGGATCCAAAGTGGTTGATATTGCTTGTAAATTGTATAGCGAGCTTCTGCATTTAAATACAATTAAAAAAAAATACTATAGCCATCCCTAATGCTGACTGCTCAATGGGCCCTATGTATCAAAGAGTTTAAAATCCAGCGATTGCCCATGCAGCAATTACAATCAGGTTCTACCTCTCCTGATCCAAAAACATGAAACAGGAAATCGAACTGGCTTCTTGTACAAGAAGTCTCCTCAATGATTACAAACGATCACCTTGTAAATAAACCCATTAAGTTTAAAATTAAAATGAAAGGCAAACTATTTGTGTATAGATATAAAAAAATATTATACAGTGGAACCTCGGATTACGAGCATAATCCGTTCCAGGAGAATGCTCGTAATCCAAAGTACTCGCATATCAAAGCGAGTTTCCCCATTGAAGTCAATGGAAACGAAAATAATTAGTTCCGCATTGACTTCAATTGCATGCAATACCGCATGCGGCCAGAGCTGGGGGGAGGGACGCCAGAGAGCCTTGGAAATGGCCGAAAAGGCCTGAGGACATCTCGGCTGACCTCAGCAAACCTCTGAAAGACTTTGTTCCCGAGATTTTCCGAGGTCAGCAGAGCTGTCCTCGGGCCTTTCCATGCATTTCTGAACGGCAATGTTCGGCTTGGCTCCGGCGCCCCCCCCCCCCACCTCAGTACTGCACCGCTTTGGCCTGAATCATGCTCGTTTTGCGAGACAACACTCGCAAACTGAGGTACGATTTAAAAAAATACAGTGCTCGTATTGCGAAACGCTCGTTAACCGCGTTACTCGCAATCCGAGGTTCCACTGTATATACTTTTTTCCCCTTTTTTATAAATGATCACACTCCCTCTGTTCTCAGCTGAATAAGAGCTGGGGAGGATAAGCAACAGCTCACTGAGCTTCCCAGCGAAATGCTGTGCAGAGGGGGTGTGTCAGGACAAGTCTGATCATTGGAGGAGAGCAGGCTGAGGAGAGCACAGCTAGGGAACTGACCACACTGTGCTCTCATGCCTAGTGTGGTCAGCTTTTAATAGGAAAGAAGAGGGACTGGCAGGAAGACCAAGGATTTCACACAAATGAAACAATACAAAGAGAACAGGATACTTTTTCATACAAGTACATGGTACCGCAGATACATATCAGGAATATCAAATGTTGGGGTAACAAAGACTTTAAGGAATAACTACAACACAAAAAAGGAAAAGTACAAGCGATGTGGAAAATTTTGAGAGCGACACAGGTTTGTGCAAGTCCAGTAAAAGTTTGCTAACCTTGGTAAAACGACAGAGCCAAAGCGTTCAGGGGTTCAAGACCCCCTTCATCAGGGCTTGGAAGCTGGCTGTAATAGAGTCCTGTACTAGACACACAATTGTGAGGCAACATAAATTATAATGATGGTAGAGTAACCATCAACTTACGGTCACTTGGAGATTACACTGCTATCCTTATGATGACTTTGTTGTCTTACAATTGTGAGTCTGTTATGGGCCTCTATTATAGCCACCTTCTAAGCCCTAATGGAGCTGGAGCCTACCCCCCAAAACGTGTTGTCTTTGTCCTCAGATTTTTTACCATGATTGGTAAACTTTTACTGGACCTAAACTAATATGTGGCCCTCATTCTTTTACACTTTGCTTCACTTTTTCTATGAACCCTCCGGGATACCCTGTATAACAAGGAGCTACCGCCCTTTAACTGGAGATAAATATTATTTTTTCCAATTGAATCCAGAACTCCTAACCCAACGTTTGCAATACCATTGCAGGAAAGGAAGGGAAGGGTTTCAATAAGGAAACTTGTTCAGGTGAGAACTGTCCAAGTGGGGATTCCCTCACTTTGTAGAGATTTCCTCTGACTTCCTAATGTGTCTACAGGACAGGAAGTAAATGGCAATTGCCCAATGGCACACAGATGGAAAAAAAATAACCTTTGTCTTAAGATATGCATTAAGGGGAAAACTTTTAGTCACGATGAGTTTTTGTTGATTGTTTTGAAAATGGTCAGCAGTTCTTAGCTTCTTGGCGCTATGACTATCTATCTATCTCTTTCACTAACTTAACTTCAGAAACTCCAAAACTTAACTGGATTCAGAAGGGGACTGTGCTTTGCACTACTATGCTGTATAGTCTTTGCATAGCTACTTGACAAGCATTTTTAGGTAAGCTCGGGAAGAGCGCAGTTTGGAAGTGGTTAAATGTATTGAGGCTTACATGCTCCTATGGTCCTGTCTCAACAGAACTCAGACTGAGGGCGTCTCCTTCATTACGACATTTCATAAATGCCTCTGTATAATAACTAAAATCTATGGCTGTGTAGCAGCCCCACCTTGGGTGTGCCTGAGCATTATGCAGACAAGGTACTTGCCTGCAGCCAAATTCTGCGTGTTACGCAGACTGACATCACTTCAACCCCACCTGAGAAATTGATAAGTGACAGCTTGCAGCCGTGATCTGTATTCCAAAGTAGTTTCTTAGGACTCCAGGCTTTAAAACTGGATACATCCAGATTTACTTGCTAAATCCTTAGGCAGCCAATCACAGCAATTATTTTGTTACCCAGCTCTCTTTTTGCGTGCCTTGGTCGGGATAGGAAGTAACAAATAAAATGTAAAATTGATTCACTTCTACTTTATGTGTTCTATGTTTTTCCTCATATTAAATTATGCTATTGTAAGAAGTTGTTAGCTTATTTCAGTTATAGCAAGACGCTAAACATTGACTCATGCTAAATACATACATGCAACTGTTAAAGGAAAAAACCTGTTTCATATATCTATTTATATATTTTTGTGCAGACAATAATTTTTTTGCTCTGTATATTTGTACTATTGGTTTCATAAAAGTTTCCTCCTGCCTGTCAGCGGTAATGAACACTGAGCTGCGCATGCACAGCTCAGAGTACAATATGGCACCCTTTCTGTGCCATGGTTATGTGACTCCCACGTGCATGTACAGGAGTGACGTCAATGCGGCCTTGCCATTCAAGTGGCTGAACAGAGCGAAGCAGGAAAGAAGACTGACAGTGCAGTGATGGAAGGCTTCCTTTGACAAGTACGTGTGTGATTATGTGTGTGGTGCATACTAGAACATTATGGCAAAAAAGCTGCAGAGGCCCAGATAAAAATGGAGCTTACTACCGCTTTTAAGAGAAGGTATACCCAAAGCATGTTTCCATTTTTGGTGGCCTTTGGTGACTGCCATCACCCTGTGGTTTTTCTTTGAGAGCTTTCTACCAGAGCTTCTGGTTTTACTTATATCTCTGGTTCTGCAGTCACTACAATAATAAAGAGCTTCTTCTTCATCCCCTGTAATCCAAAGTAAATACCTATTGAAAACTCCAGCAGTAAGTAAAATGGTGGAGCTTAGAACTCAAATGCAGAACCTAGATTGTCAGAAACTCTGAAAACTATAACCTATCATCAACCACCCAGTGGATCCACCCAGAACCTAAATAAACGTGGACATACACCTATACGATAAACTGACATCTTCCTTCTCCATTTTAACTGCATGTGATTTGGAAATTCAGCATAGTCATTCCTGGTAGTTTGCATGCCAAATAAATATTTATGGTATGTTAACAGGTTTTAAAAAGCTTAACGAGCAACACTACTGTTACCGTAGCAAAACAGGTTCTTCTACATTTGTCCAACTACAGTATGCATTATGGTGTCCTCTTTGTCCTGATATGGGTTTTCATCTGGGGATTAAACATAAATGAACTTTGTGAATAGGTGCCAACATTTTAAAATCATTTTCAGGGACACATTGTTATGGAGACGGTGTATATCAGCTTATCAAATACTATATAATCATACTACTACAAATAGTACAAATCCAATCATGACATGTTTGTTGCACACGGGCTGATTTACTCAAGCCGGAGAGTGTCAACTCCGGTGCAGCTCTGCATAGAAACCAATCAGCTTTCAGGTGTTTTTTGTCAAATCTTAATTGGGCAAGCTGAAGTTACAAGCTGATTGGCTACCATGCACAGCTGCACTAGATTTTGCACTCTCCAGGTTTTAGTAAATCTGTCCCACTGTACCTTAAATCATGCTTTTCAATAAATCAGAGGTGTAACTAGAACCTTCAGGGCCCCAGTGCCATGAAACCATAAAGGCCCCCCCCTCTGACCTGAGCCAGGGGCCCTTCCCACTGATGCCGGTGCCCTTTACAGAATTTCCCCTAACATCAGAGTCCAGAGTTCCCCCTTACATCATAGTACACAGAGTTCCCCCTTACATTATTCTCCCCCCTTACATCAGAGTTCTCAGAATTCCCAGAGCCCCCTTTACATCAGAGTTTCCCTTTACAGTACATCAAAGTTTGCAGGGTTCTACTTTACAGTTCAATGGGGAACACTGATGTAAAAGGGAACACTGTGAACCTTGATGTAAATGGGAATGCTGCGGCCTCTGATGTAAAGGGAAACTCTGATAGATGATGTTCTCTGGTCTCTAGAGGCCCCTTACATCAGAGTTCGAAGAGTTCTTTTTCACCTTGCACTGTAAGAGCGAACTTCACTGACTCTGATTTAAGGGGAAATGCTGGGAACTCTGATGTGGGGGGGGTTGATGCTCTGGTTACCAGATACCCCCTTATATCAGAGTTCCACTTTAAACCAGAGTCTACAGGGTAAATACACTAAAGTAAAGGGGTTTACTGATGTAAGAGAGGAGTGAGGACACTATTATAAGGGGAGACCCTTATATCAGTGTCCTTTCTTACCTAACGGTCTCCATTCTCACTTGCATCAGTGACCCTCCACAGAGTGACTGACTTCCCCACAGACTCTGTGTGGCCTAGAGCTGTCACACCCTGACCGCCTATAAGTCTTTTGGTCTTCCTCTCCACCCACGCCCCCCACTTGCTGTTGCTTTTAAATTCATCGACCAGTGGTCTGAGCCCAATCCAGTCCAGCCGAGACTGAGCCAATCTTGGCTTGGGTGGGGGGAAGGCGGTCCACTGATCAGGTGCGTGGTGACAGTATGGTGCTTGGCGCCTTTCGCGTAAATTTGAAAGCGACTGCAAGGAGGAGGAGGGGGGAAGGAGGCCTCGCCCCCCCCACACCTACAGTGGCAGAACAACATTGCCCAGTCACAGGTGCTCCCCTTGTGACCCTGGTAGTTCTGCCACTGCAATAAATGCATTTGTTTAGTTATTACACTGTACCTTAAGACCCCTTTCACACTGGAGGTGCCTGTAAAGCGCCTGAAAAATGCCTCATCTGCAGTCCCAGTGTGAAAGCCTGAGTGCTTTCACACTGGGGCGCTGCTCTGGCAGGGCGTTAAAAAAAGTCCTGCAAGCAGCATCTTTGTGGAGCTTTGTATACACCCCTTCTAAAGCTCCCCTGCCCATTGATATTGGCAGTGCCGCCGAAGTGCCTGCAAAGCTTTTAACCTTTTATTTGGCCGCTAGCAGGGGTTAAAATCGCCCTGCTAGCGGCCGAAAAGCGCCTCTAAAACTATGGTAAAGTGCCGCTAAAACTAGCGGCGCTTTACTGCTAACGCGGCCGCCCTATCAGTGTGAAAGGGCTCTAAATCATACAAAGCTCAAATAAGAAAAAGCTAAATTTTAATTGATTGATTATATAATGCAGTTCCTGGGGCAATAGTTCCATTGTATCCATCTTTGAAACATGAGACTATTATAAAAATAAGTCCAGAAAAATATTCCCAATGCATGTTTCTGGAAATGGCTGTAAAGTAAATGGGTGCTGCAGCTACCACTGGCTGGTAGCACATGGTTGGGTAATCAAAGTGAACACATATTCACCTTATTTACTAAAATGCAGTTTGCAGTTGAAACATTCACATTGGTTAAATAAGTAACTCCAACAGTAAAGAAGTAATCTTTAGGTCTTGTTCACACAGGGTGTACTACAGCGTACACCCGTGCGATGGACATGTTCACCCAGTGCTTCATGCATCCCTGTGCAGGCAGTCCCATTGATGTCAATTGGGATGCAGCAGCTACATGGACTCCCAATTAGATATCTGTGCGGGTGCATGGGCTCAACGGTGTACGTCCGGGGCCCTGCACCCACACTAACATCAAATTGGGAGCAGTGGCTGTGTCTGTATGGATACTGCGTCCCAATTGACATCAAGAGACTGCCTACATGGGAATGTGTGGATTACCTGTGCATCCTCATGCAGGTAAACACGGCCCTCACATGGGTGTACAACGTGGTATGCCCCATGTGAATGAGGTCTTACTCCTTAAGTAAATCTACACTTAAAGCGGAGTTCCACCCTAAAGTGGAACTTCCGCTTATCGGATTCCTCTCCCCCTCCGGTGCCACAATTGGCACCTTTCAGGGGGGTGCAGATACCTGTATAATACAGGTATCTGCACCCACTTCCATATAGATGCCCCGCCCCTATCCGGAGCTGCCCCGTTGTGTCTTGGGAAACACAGTTCCCAGGACACAGCGGGGACCAATAGAGGCGCGCAGCGCGACTCGCACATGCGCAGTAGGGAACCGGGCAGTGAAGGCGCTGCTTCTTCACTTCCTGATTCCCTGACAGAGGATGGCGGCGGGGCAGCGAGAGACGATCGGTCTCTCGTCACATTCTGCCTACACCGCTGGAACCAGGAACAGGTAAGTGTCCATTTATTAAAAGTCAGCATCTGCACTATTTGTAGCTGCTGACTTTTAATATTTTTTGTGCGGGTACAACTCCGCTTTAAAGCAGAACTCCCATGCCTGCTAAACATTTTCTCCCCAGCTTCTTCTGGATGCGGGGTCTTTGGCTGTCTTGATTGGTTGCATTCAATTATTCTGGCACCAAGAAGATTGTTAACAGACAGGAAAGTTTGTTTTCTTGCAGAAGAGGCATAGGAGTTGATTTACTAAAGGCAAAGAGACTGTGCACTTTGCAAGAGCAATTGCTCAAGGGGTTAGTAAATGAGCAAAAGCTCTGCTGACTTCCATCATCCAATCGTGTGCATGAAAAAATGCTGTTTTTTACATTTTCCTAGTAGATTACACTGTACTTTATTTCTGAATTAGATCAGTTGATGTGGAAACACATATCGGTGTCACAGCTGCAACAGGTAGAGATACATACAGTAAAACCTTGGTTTGAGAGTAACTTGGTTTGAGAGCGTTTTGCAAGACAAGCAAAATGTTGTAATAAATTTTGACTTGATATACAAGCGATGTCTTGATATACAAGTAGCGTCATGTCACAACTGAGTATAAAAGAGAAGAGAGGCGCCGCTAAGTGTAGCAATATGGTTACATTTAATGAAGGTACAACATTTAGCAACATATTGCTATACTTAGAGGCGCCTCTCTTCTCTTTTATACTCTGTAGCTCCTGCTGGATTTTGCTTCTAATCCCCTTGTGGAGGCTGCAATTTGTTAATAGACATTTTATGGTTACACAACACATCACACTGCTATAATATTTTTATATGGACTATAAACTGAAGGACTTATGAATAAATGGTTGTGGAACAACTCATTTGAGTTTCCATTATTTCTTATGGGGAAATTCTTTGATACACAAGTGCTTTGGATTCCAAGCATGTTTCCGGAACGAATTATGCTCGCAATCCAAGGTTTTACTGTATTTGCAATTTTTAACACTTTGCATGCAGTTGGTGAGCAAGGAGGAGACACTCTTGTAATAGTATCAAAAGCCCCTCCCACCCCTGCAGAAGAAAATAGGTACTACTTTTCAGTGTATAATCTACAATTGTGTTTATGGGGGTTGATTTGCTAAAGGCAGAAACACTGTGCACTTTGCAATGTGCAGTCGCACTCTGCAAGTGCAGTTGCTCCAAAGCTTAGTAAATGAGGTAAGGCTTTACTTTGCAAAGAATAACCAATCACGTGCAAGGAAAATAGAAAAGGATGCATCTTTGCAACACAATTGGATAATGAAAGTCAGCAGAGCTTCTGCCCAGTTACAAAGCTCTGGAGCAAGTGCACTTGCAGAGTGCAAATGCACTTTGCAAAGTACACAGTCTATTTGTCTTTAGTAAATCAACCCCTATGTGTGTGTGTTAGGGCACACATTGATCTTTTCCCTATAAACCGCATCTATCACATGCACCTTACTCCTTAGTATCTATACCAGCAGTAAAATGGCCCCTGATGTGCATTTATACGATAGCAGCCGGTCCCCAGTACATGTTTAAAAAAACCTGCATACAAAAAGTGTACATTACCACCTCAACACCCTCTAGTTTATTTACAATAATCAGTCAGATTTTTCTGTGCACCACATCAAAGTTCCATTTCAACTGACTCTGGTCTAGTAGGAATCTCAACTCTGCTGCCTTATTGTGCTTAAAGCGTTTCTTACCCCAACACTTCATATTCCTGATATGTACCTGCTGTACCATGAACTTGTATGAGAAAGAAGCATTCTTTATGTGAGATACCTGGTGTCTCTGCTAGTCCTCTACTTTCCTATTAAAAACTGACCATACTAAGCAGGAAAGCACATCGTGATCAGTTCTCTAACTGTGCTGGGAACTCAGTATACTCTCTTTCAATGATCAGACTTGTCCTGACACCCCCCCCCCCCCCCCCACTGCACAACCTGTCACTGGCACGCTTAGTGTGCTGCTGCTGCTTCTCCTCCCCCAACTCTTATGCAGCTGAGAACTGAGGGTATGTGATCACTTATAAAAATAAAAAAAAAAAAAGGAAAAATTATTAGTAGTTTAAAATGTTTTTTTTATATTTATACAAAAATCTTTTGCCTTTCACTTCTATTTTAAACTTAATGGGTTGTTTTACAAGGTGATTGATTACAAGGTGATTGTTTATTATTAAACAATCCTCAATAACAAAGTCCTGCTCCATATCCCACGCCCCCAGTACTGCTTCCATTGTTCCTGGTTTCCCTTACACAGTCTCCTATAACAACTACATTTTGGTATTTCCTTATCAACATTCATTGTACTTAATTTCACTGACCCTCACTCCTGTTTCAGTGTCCTCTCCATTTTCTGGACACTGATTTCGACCTCTATTCTTCGTCTGTAAAACCTAGAGGAGAGCTGAAATCTAATGCTGCTGCTCCATAGTTACCCAGTATTGCAATGGGGTACAAAATGCATTGTGGTGCATACTTCTCCACCTTTGCTATTCACATTTGCAGCGATTGTTAATAATTATGGAAAGATCAGTAACCACCATTTCTTCTACTACACATATTCCCTCTGGCATAAATTCCATACTTCTCTTTTGGACATTCTTTCCTCTGACATACCCGCCCCAGTCCTCACCCGCACATACTGCATTCTGACATACCTTCCACACTCCTCTCCTGCACATAATGTCCCTTGTCATACCCTCTGTACTACTCTCCTTCACATACTGCCCTCTGACATACCATCCACATGCCTCTCCTGCACATAATGTCCCTTGTCATACTCTCTGTACTACTCTCCTGCACATAATGTACCTTATCCAACCCTTAACACTTCTCTTATGCACATACTGCCTGCTGTCATACCCTCCACACTCCTCTTCTGCACATACTGCCCTCTGTCATACACTACTCTCCTGCACATACTGCCCATTGTCATACCCTCCACACTTCTCTTCTGCACATACTGCCCTCTGTCATACCCTCCTCTTTTGAACATATTGCTCGTTGTCTTACCCTCCACACTCTCCCTTTTCATACCCTCTGTACTACTCTCCTAAACATGTGCCCTCTGTCATACCCTCCACACTCCTCTCCTGCACATACTGCATGCTGTCTCACCCTCCACACTCCTCTCCTTCACATACTGCCCGCAATCATACCCTCCACACTGCTCTCCTGTTCATAATGCCAGCCATCATACCCTCCACACTCCTCTCCTGACCATAATGTCCATTAACATACCCTCTTTACTACTCTCCTGCACATACTGCCCGTTGTCATACCCTCCACACTCCTCTCCGGCACATACTGCCCGCTGTCATACCCTCCACACCGCTCTCTTGCACATACTGCCCACTGTCATAACCTCCACACTCCTCTTCTGCCCATATGGCCCGCTGTCATACGTCCACATTTCTCTCATCCACATAATGCCCCTTGTCATACCCTCTGTACTACTCTCCTGTACACACTGGCCACTATCATACCCTCCACATTCCTCTCCTGCACATAATGTTTCTGGTCATAGCCTCTCTACTACTCTCCTGCACATACTGCCCTCTGTCATACCCTCCAAATTCCTCTTCTGCCCATACGGCCCGCTGTCATACGTCCACATTTCTCTCATCCACATACTGCCCCTTGTCATACCCTCTGTACTACTCTCCTGAACATACTGCCCACTGTCATACCATCCTCATTCCTGACCTGCACATAGTGCCCCTTGTCATATGCTCTGTACTACTCTCCTGCATATACAGCCCTCTGACATACCCTCCTCACTCCTCTTCTGCACATACTGCCACTGTAATGCCGTCCTCATTCCTCTCCTGCACATAATGCCCGCTGTCATACCCGCTGTCATACCTGCCACACTCCCATGCTGCACATACTGCTATTCACATTTGCAATTATTTTGTTAATAATTATGGAAAGATCAGTAACCACCATTTCCCATACCCTCCACACTCCTCTCCTGCACACAATGTTCCTTGTCATAACCTCCACACTCCTCTTCTGCACATACTGCCTGCTGTCATACCTTCCACGCTCCTCTCCTGCACATACTGCCCATTGTCATACCCTCCACATTCCTCTCCTGCACATACTGTCCGCTGTCATATCCTCCACACTTCTCTTCTGTACATAATGCCAGCTGTCATACCCTCCACACTCCTCCCCTGCACATAATGTCCATTGTCATACCCTCTGTACTACTCCCCTGCACATACTGCCCACTGTCATACCCTCCACACTGCTCTCCTGCACATACTGCCCACTGTCATACCCTCCACACTCCTTTTCTGTACATAATGCCAGCTGTCATACCCCCCACACTCCTCTCTTGCACTTAATGCCCCTTGTCATACCCTCCACACGCCTCTCCTGCACATACTGCCTGCTATCATACCCTTCACACTCCTCTTCTGCACATCCTGCCGCTGTCATACCGTCCACATTCCTCTCCTGAACATAATGTCCCTTGTCATACTCTCTGTACTATTCTCCTGCATATACTGCCCTCTGTCATACTCTCCACACTCCTCTCCGGCACATACTGCCCCTTGTCATACCCTCCACACACCTCTTCTGCATTTACTTCTCACTTTTTAGCATTCTGTGCTATATCACCCACCTTTCCCATTCTGGAATGGGCACACTTTTGCTAGTTATTAATAAACATTAAAAAATGTATAAAGAGGGCTTGCTATATGAAAGGCCAATGTATTGTAAGGGAAAAGTACAACACAGGTTTTTTCCAGAATATACAGAATTGTATATGTATTGTATAATGTTTTCGTAGTGATCTACAAATGTGTTTTGAAAGATGGCCTTATGGATGGAGATTTTATCGGCACTGAGGAATTATGAGTGGAATTACATATGCAAGCACATTTTTATAAATTTACTATTGGAATATTTTACAATGCCATAAATGTTAGTGAGAATGCAGGGAAAAAGGGGCTGCACATGCTGCTGTTGCATATAACTATAACTTTAAAACCCATGTAGATTATTTACCTTGTTAAGGTAAATTAAAATAAGGAAAGGACATTTAAAAATATAAATGTGGAGGAATGCTTTCAACATTCGAGAGCTACAAAACATAAAGCAAGAAATGTAAATACTGTAGGAATGAGAGGGGCAGAAATTCAGAATGTAATTAAGGTCGCTAAACAGAGTGCGATAGATCCCAAAAAATACTTTACCTATATCAATAGCAAAAACAATAGAATAGCTGAGTATATAGGCCCCTAAAAAGCCGCTGTTCATTATAAATGAGAAAGAGAAGACAGCTTTCGGTAAACAAAGCAACATGGTGGTGCTGATATATAACATATATAATACTCGGACAGTATTTCAATGTTTTATATGTTTTACTTTGGCTTAACTTTGATACTGTTCAGAATTAATTTGACAAAATAAATATGAATAAAGCACCTGGCTAAACTAACACCCCCCCCCCCACAATGGGGCTCGCACAGCGGGGGGGGTGGCGCTGGTCTTGCCTAGGGCGCGGGTGACTAAAACAGGGAACAGGATCAGAGCAGACTCACCAGGCAGAATAGTTTCACCTATGTCCAGAGACCTAATGGTGCCCGCCTCGTCCGGCTCCCTAGTGTCCCCTCCCCACTGTCTGCCTCCCCAGCTGTGCCCGCTTCGTCCGACTGCCTACTGTTTTCCTCTACCCCCCCAGCTGTGCCCGCCTCGTCCGGCTCCCCAGTATCCCCTCCCCACTGTCCTCCTCTGCCTTCCTAGCTGTGCCCGCCGGACATTCTTCAGCCCTTCGTGTTCCCCAGCCAGGCTAAAGGGTAAGTCAGCGGCCATGGCTGCGCACCCTAGGTGGATGCCTAGTTCACCTAGCCAGAGCACCGACCCTGCCTGGGGCAAATGGCTTACACCCATGAAACCTCAATAAGAAAAGCTCAGTTATTTCTAAGCCATTGTTTCTAATTATTTTTAATATACAGTAATCTTTAATGGCTGACTAGGTACCAATGGTTACAGGGAATACAGCCTACCTGTTTAGTACTACAGTATTTAATCCCGATATTTCTGAGCTGCAGTCCATTTCAATGTTTATTTATCAGTAATATGGTCATCTGGGAATTTCTGAATGCGTTGGCGATAATCTGTTCCCCAACACACTAATGCTGTGTCTAGCATACAGAAAGCCTAATGTAAAAAATACCAGTGCAAAAACATTTCACACAGCAGCCAATCTGATTTAAGCATGTCTATGATTTTTAATTGCGATAGATTATACATCAAGTAAAGACATGTAAAGTAACAAGCACTGATCTCAGGAAGTACACTCCCAGTGAACCTGTGAGATGGTATTTGGATTCTACTGAAGCTGTAGTGGATAACAGAAAATGTTATGAATTGTGATATTAGCACAGATACAGTCAAGCAATAAGACATGCACATCCTCCAGATGTGTTTAGTATTTTTCCAGCATTATGTAAAATTTTCAATTAAAACGTCAAATTTGCTTCAATATTTAACATAACCACCATGTACAGGGGTTTATACATACTGTTCCCGAAAATTAGACATCTCGTCAACATAATACTGATCTCCATTTGACTTTTTTGAATGACAGCACTGAGAAGCTTCCAGTATATATTTTCATGCTTCGGTTCTAGTAATACCCTAACTCCTTTGCCTTTCCTGTCCCAGTCATCCTTCAGCTTCTTTTGTCTGCAAAATCTATGAGAAATCTCCTATACCTAGGGAAAGACATATGTAGGAGAACTACAACTTGTTTACAATTGATTTTCGCCTGAAGAGAGATCTGCGTTGGATCACTCTTCAGAAGCAATTTGATAGGTGGAGGGAAGGCATTGTGAGGTTGATTTACTAAAGGCAAATAGACTATGCACTTTGTAAGGGCAGTTGCTCCAGAGCTTAGTAAATGAGGGGGAACTCTGCTGATTTCTGTCATCCAATCATGTGCAAGCAAAAAGGCAGTTTTTTTATTTTCCTTGTACGTGATTGGGTACTTTTTGCAAAGTGATTGCAAAAAGTACCCAAAGTGAAGCTTTACCTCTTTTACTAAGCTCGGGAGCAACTGCAATTACAGAGTGCACAGTCCATTTGCCTTTAGTAAATCAATCCCTATATCTCCTTATCACCTGTCGTAACCTCTAAAATCCTGCACCAGCACACTGCAACTGTGTGCATTGCTTGTGGTTTGCAGGGCACTCCCATTCAGTTGAATTCAGCAGGCGGTACTGCCCACTGACAGAGGGGATCATTTTTTCTGCACTGCCATGCAAAGCATTGTTGTAGCAGCATGAGTTCTCTCCCCTCTGCTGCCTTTGCAAATATCAACATGGCTCAACCAAGCATTTTTACCACCCCCTACCGCAAGTGTAGGCCTTAGTGTGAGTTATAAAATTTACAAAGGAAGTTGGCAGGCTGATAAAAAGAAAACAAAACAGAAAAAAGTGAGTGATCAATCTGGGCAGATCAAACAGAAACTCAGCTCATATAGAGAAAAGTCAATCATATACAGTATGTAAACAACATTAACAAGCAGTAAAGGTACACAAGCGTCATGTTTTACCTTTTTATTGGTATCCTGCTTGGCCTATTCATTTACAGTTTGTCACAGATTTGTCATAGATTTCTACATTCTTTCTGTGTTTCATTATACCTTGCTTTAAAAACGTCATCTTTATTATTTATTTATTTTTAAAGAAAACTATAGTGATACTTTATAAAGTATGACATACAAGGAATGTGCTTTAGGATGGGTCACTAAGTACTAGTAAGTATGTTTGAAAAGAAATAATTTTGAATTATTTATACTGTATACATGTTTTCAGTACTGTGTTATTTTGTGTATTTCTGGTATTTTGAAAAGTATGTCACTATAAGAAGAAAGCGTTGGATCCTAAAATTAGCCCTTTTCAAACATGTCAAAGAACTTAACGTTTGAGTTTTCTGTCAAACATGCCTACATGCTTTCAAAGAATGTGAATATTATTTTGTGTGGATCTACCAAATAAATGTTTATATCTCCTGCATTTAGCCTAACTGGCTATGACAAAGGATGACCCTTGGCCCTGGGTTTTGATTGGACAGGTCACCTGAAGCCTGATTCCTGTTTCACCAGCTGCCTGATCTCACGCTGTCTCCTGAATGGGCATAACTTTATCCAATCAGAAGGCTTGTAGATAAATTATCCACTTAACTTCCGGAAGATTTACCCCCTTCTTTTTTTGCGATGCGGCACTGCGTTACTTTAACTGACATTTGCGCGATCATGCGAAGCTGTACCCAAATAAAATGTACATTGTTTTTTCCTATAAATAGAGCTTTCTTTTGATGGAATTTGATCACCTCTACGTTTTTTTTATTTTTTGCACTATAAAAAAAAAAAAACCCTGACAATTTAAAGAAAAAAAAAAAACAATATTTTTACTTTCTGCTTAAAAAAATAAAATTTAAATTTCTTCATAAATGTAGGCCTTTATGTACTGTATTCTACTCTGCTACATATTTTTGGTAAAAAGATTCCCAATAAGCGTATATTGATTGGTTTGCACAAAAGTTATCGTGCCTACAAACTATGGGTTATTTTTATTTATTTATTTTTCTAGTAATAGCAGGGATCAGTGACTTTTAGCGGGACTGCAATATTGAGGTGGACAGTCTGATACTAAATGACACTTTTTGGGGACCAGTAACACTAATACAGTGATCAGTGCTGAAAAACATTGTACTGTCACTGTACTAATGACACTGACTGGGAAGGGGTTAACATCAGGGGCAATCAACGGGTTAACTGTGTGCCTAGCCTGTGTTTTACTAATTGGTGGGAGGTGCTTTTACTAGGGGAAGACATGGATCCTAGTCCCTTCTTTGCAGAGACACAGGATCCATGCCTTCCCTCTTATCAGAACGATGATCTGCCTTGTTTACATGAGCAGACTGCTATTCTGCCTCTCCACTCGTTCATCGTAAGGTGCCCGCGGACATCGAGTCTGTGGTATTCGCTGCTGGGCTTCCGCTGTGTGTGATCAAAGCAGAGGCGAGCCGCCGGTGGCACGCATGTGCTCCCCCTATCTGGAAGAGCCCGATAACGTATATATACTGTACGTGATCCAGTACACAGGTGCCACCCAGTAGCAGTAAAACTGCAATAGGGCAGACCTGAATGGACCTGAAGTAGTTATACAGTATCTGAAATGCTAACAATTTTTTGTTGCTCATTTTGCCAAGAGTTGGGACATTTCAATAGATTTCCCTTCCACTAGACACAACAAGAAGGAAGACGATATCTCTCCAAAGTAAGTTAAATCCCCTCCCCCAGGCTCACAGTTGAGATTCTTCAAGGGTTTTGGGGAGTTTTTTTTTTTATGCATGTTTGTACACACATTTTTTTGGCATTTACCCCTAGATGTTTAACCCCTTCCCAGCCAGTGTCATTGTTACAGTGACAGCGCATATTTTTAGCACTGATCACTGTATTAGTGTCACTGGTTCCTTCAAAGTGTCAAAAGTGTCAGTTAGTGTTCGATAGTGCACCACAATATTGCAGTCCCGCTATAAGTCGGTGATTGCCACCAGAACTAGTATTAAAAAAAAATGAATTTCCGTAAGTATCTCCCATAGTTTGTAGACATAGACGCTATAACGTTCGTGTAAACCAATCAATATACGCTTATTGGGATTTATTTTACCAAAAACATGAAGCAAAATACATATTGCAAAAAGAATGCCGGCAACTCGATTGCTTCTTATTTATTGAGCACAGACAGCAGTGCGACATCAAAACGCTAACATGTTTCGGCAAAAGCCTTCCTCATAGTAGAATACATATTGGCCTAAATTTAAGAAGAAAATTGATTATTTATTGAATATGTTTTATAGCAGAATGTAAACATTTTTTTAGTTTTTTTCAAAATTGGCAGATTTTTTTATAGCGCAAAAAAAAAACAAAAAAAAAACACAGAGTTGATCAAATAGGTTATCAAAAGAAAGCTCTATTTATGAGAAAAAATTACACATTTTGTTTGGGTACAGCGTCACACGGCAATTGTCAGTTAAAGTAATGCAGTGCAGTATCGCTGGTCATGAAGGGGGGTAAAGCTTCCGGAGGGCAAGTGGTTAATCTGTCTGTATGTTCCCAGTTTCAGTTGACTGGTCCTTTAAACGTATTTGTTAAGATGAATGCTTTAGTTCTAACATTACATTGCCCAGATAACACAAGGATACTTAGCTATATCACTGGAGGGTGGTGTATAACCTTTTCCGCAAAAAAATGAAAAAAAAGAGAAACATCAGATTATGTTTTCGAAATCATCACATTTCACATGTTCTTACCAATGGACTTAAACCCCATTAAAGATTTGCCGTCCAGAATATTTCAACTCTTGTTTAGTACATTGTATATTTTGTGCCTCTATCAAGAAAAGTCCATTGCATCATTTGCTCACAAAGAAAGGTTTCCATTGATTTTTTTTTCAAGGATGAATCCAATAAATGGCTTGTTTATGCAAAGCTATGCTTGGTGTAAGACACATAAGGAGAACTGAGAATAAATCATTCTAGAACCTGGACCCTTTTTGAAGCTTGTTCTTGCAGAAACAAAGAAAAAAAATGCTACAATAGTTATAAGTGGCTTGATATGCATTCTATTACAGTTTCAATCAGAATTGCTATTAAGAAGTAATAACTAACATTAAATAAATCCTTCACTGGATTTGCACTTGGCAGGAGAAACACTTATCCTTGTCATGTACTTCAAACCAATTAAACCTGCAGATCGATACTTCAAGGCTAATATATGACAATAATTAGGAGTGCTGGGATGCTTAGGACAGACTTGATAGACAGTAACTCATACTCTTTGCATAGTATGAAACATGAAAAAACTTTGAAATATGTAGAATGAGAGTCAATGGTGAAGAAGGATCTGGGTCTTCTGGTAGATCATAGACTAAGCGGGGTTCCACCTTAAAGTGGAACTTCCACTCATCGGAACCCCCCCCCCCCCTCCGGTATCACATTTGGCACCTTTCGGGGAGGGGGGTGCAGATACCTAAGACAGGTCTAAGACAGGTATTTTCACCCACTTCCGGGCATAGACTAGTCTATGCCTCTTCTTGTCTCGCCACGCTGTCTGCTGGGGCACACACGGGTCCCAGAGACAGCGCGGAGCATTCCTATTGCATTGTGCAGTAGGGAGTCGGGAAGTAAAGTCGCAAGACTTCATTTCCTGATTCCCATACCCAAGATGGCGGCGGCAGCACCCGAGGAACGAGGGACGGTTCGGCCTCGGGTGCCGACATCGCTGGACCCTGTGACAGGTGGGTATCCTTATTTTAAAAGTCAGCAGCTGCAGTATTTGTTGCCGGACTCCCTCTTTAAGCTGGCCATACATTATACAATTTAGATTTACCTTCAAAAATGTAGTGCCTGCCTGATTGCATACAAATTGAAAATGTTCAGGGTTGACCTCACATTATATGGTTTTGGTAAATCTAAAGGAAAATTGTAGAAGAAAATTGTATAATATATGGCTAGCCTTAAAGTGATTGTAAACAATCACCTTGTAAAACAACCCATTCAGTTTAAAATATACATTTTGTATAGATATAAAAAGACATTATAAATACCTTTTTTCCCTGTTTTATAAGTGATCACATTCCCTCTGTTCTCAGCTGCATAAGAGCAGGGGGGAGGAGAAGCAGCAGAACACTGAGCTTCCCAGTAAATGGCTGTGCAGAGGGGGCGTGTCAGGACAAGTCTGATCATTGGAGGAGAGTACACTGACTTCCCAGCACAGCTAGAGAACCAACCACAGTTTCCTCTAATGCCTAGTGTGGTCAGTTTTTAATAGGAAAGGAAGGCAGGGATTTCTCACAAAGGAAGCAATACAAACAGAACAGGATATTTTTGCATACAAGTACATGTCACAGGAATAAGAAGTTTTGGTGTAACAAATGCTTTAAAGCAGTTGTATTGTCCGCTTGGTAATTTTTACCTACAGGTAAGCCTATAATAAGGCTTACCTGTAATACCTGTACGGTTTAGGAGATATTCACCTTACATGCAGTTGCTGACGTCAGCGGCGCAGTGAAGGTCCGGCGTATCATGACAGAACTTGCCGGAATTGAGGGCTCCCACGTGCATGCGTGGGAGTGACCTCACAGCGCCGGAGCCGCGAACCTGGAAGAAACGCAGAGGAAACATGTCAGCTCCCTCAGCGGTGACCGGGTGGCCCTGTGGGAGCTTCGTTCTAAGGTAAGTATTTAATAATGAGCTAGTATGCAGTGGATACTAGCTCATTATGCCTTTGCCTTACAGGACCTCATGTCATATGCAGTTCAGTTTTAGGCACTAGTTTAGAAAAAGGATATCGGGCGAACTGGATAAAGTGCAGAGAAGAACAACCAAACAGATAAAAGGCATGGAGGAGCTCAGCTATGAGGAAAGATTAGAGGAACTGAATTTATTTTCTCTTGAGAAGAGGAGATTAAGGGGGGATATGATCAACATGTACAAATATATAAGGGGTCCATATCGTGAACTTAGTGTAGTGTTACTCACTTTCAGGTCATTACAGAGGATAAGGGGGCACTTTTTATGTCTGGAGGAAAATAGATTTACCCTTCACATACGGAAAGGCTTTTTCACACTAAGAGCTGTAAAAATGGGGAATAGATTCCCTCAACAACTAGTTCTGGCCATCTCAGACCTAGGATAGTTGATCCAGAAAATATCCTATTGCCTCATGGGGATCAGGAAGGATTTTTTTCCCCCATTGGAGTGAATTGTATCATATTTTATTGGGGTTAGTTACCTTTCTCTGGATCAACTATGGGTATAGAATTGTGTATATTTCTATTTGTGTGTTTTTTATTGGCTGAATGAGATGGACTAGTGTGTTTTTTCAACTATGTAACTATATATACCAGAAAGGTAAAGCTGAAAGTGGACATTTGTGTTTTAGACATCCCTAAATGGCGGCCTGCGGTCCAACTCTCACTGTACCAAGTGGCCCGCCGTGGTTCCGCCATTTAGGAGCCATTTTTTTGCCTCAGCGGCTGTCACTGCTGTGAGTATCTGCTTTAAATGGAGGGCGGGTGCAGGAGCTGCCAGAGTTAACTTTTGAAGTTAACCAGCCAGTGATTTGTTGTTAGAATGCATAGCGGTTTCAGCAACCAATCACCTGGTGGTTAACTTGAAAAGTTAACTCCAGCAGCTGCCAATCCTGCCCTCCGTCTGGAGCTGTCTTTACTCTCGCTCTCTGCTCAATGCCCCTCTAAGGTAGGAGAGTGAAGGGACATGGCTGCAGGGGCTGCATTGTGAAGCGGGGGAGGGGGCAGAGCTACAGGGGCTGTAATGTGAATGGGAGCAGAGCTACAGGGGCTGTAATGTGAATGGGGGGCAGAGCTACAGGGGCTGTAGGGAGGGACAGAGCTGTAGGGGCTGTAATGTTAATGGGGGGAGACAGAGCTGCAGGGGCTGTAATGTGAATGGGGGGGGGGCAGAACTGCAGGGGCTGTAATGTGAATAGGGGGTGGACAGAGCTGCAGGGGATGTAATGTGAATGGGGGGCAGGGATTCAGGGGCTTTAATGTTAATGGGGGGCAGGGCTGCAGGGGCTGTAATGTGAATGAGCGGAGCAGAGCTGCAGGGGCTGCAATGTGAATGGGGGGACAGGGCTGCAGGGGCTGTAATGTGAATGAGGGGAGCAGAGCTGCAGGGGCTGCAATGTGAATGGGGGGACAGAGCTGCAGGGGCTGTAATGTGAATGGGGGGACAGAGCTGCAAGAACTGTAGGAGGCAACAGAGCTGCAGGGGCAGTAGGGGGGAGAGCTGCAGGGGCTGTAATCTGAATGGGGGGGCAGCAATGAAGGGGCTGCAATGTAAATTTGGGGACAGAGCTGTGGGGCTTTAATGTGAATAGGGGGGCAGAGCTGCAGGAGCTGCAATGTAAATTGGGGGGACAGAGCTATGGGGGGCGTAATGTGAATGGAGGGCAGAGTTGCAGGGGCTGTAATGTAAATTGGGGGGACAGAGCTGTGGGGGCTGTAATGTGAATGGGGGGGGCAGAGCTTCAAGGGCTGCAACGTGAAGGGGGGCAGAGAACACTACTGTGGGAAGGGGATGCTATAAAGGAAGGCAGAGGACACCACTGTGGCGGGTGACGTGAACAGGGGCAGAAGATACTGACGATGGAAGCGAATTGGGATATGAAAAAGGGGGGCTGTGATGTGAAGGGACTCATCACACAAACTTGCAATTCGGACCTCTGCTAGCAGAACATTTTTAGGAGATCTTTTTTACCATTTCAATGGCCCCTTGGGACTCAAGTTAAATGGACTATAGCTTATTTAAAATATACAGATTCATTGATATCTCTTGTGCCCACAAGTCCTCAGTATAATAAGCTGAGTTATTGTTAAGCCATTGTTTCTAACTATTTTAACATAATCTTTGATGGTTGGCTAGGGGATAGTGTAAACCTAAATTAGTAGCTATATGTAAAAAAAAAAAAGGATCAAGGTCTTCACCAACAAACTATTGACCTGTAACTTTATCTTTATTGTAGGGATGTTATCTAAGGGACAAGTAACCATAGTATATAAAGTAACGTGAGAGCCAGACTGAGATTTATTGAAGACAGATGTAATAAAATAAAGGATGACGACAATATTTCACTGTTTCATATGTTCTACATTAACTTGACTTTGATAGTGTTCAGAATTAATTAGACAAAATAAATGTGAATAAAACACCTGGGGCAGGTGGCTTACACCCATGAATTCTTAATTAGATAAGCTCAGTTATTTCTAAGCCATTGTTTCTAATTATTTTTAACATACAGTAATCTTTAATGGTTGGATAGTTACCAATTGATTGGTGTAAGAGCAATGTAGTAGCTATATTCAAAAAACATCAAGGTCTTCACCAACAAACATTTATCTTTATTTTGGGACTTTAACTGGGGGGTTGATAAGTAACTATACAAACAAATATATGATAGAATAGAGAAGCAGATTTGATCTATGGAAGGAATATGTACTGAAATAAATCTAGAAAGTATGCAGACAGTGGAAGGTGGA
This sequence comes from Lithobates sylvaticus, assembly GCA_028564925.1. Taxonomy (NCBI): domain Eukaryota; kingdom Metazoa; phylum Chordata; class Amphibia; order Anura; family Ranidae; genus Lithobates; species Lithobates sylvaticus. Next base: position 104,767,385 of record CM053035.1, read on the forward strand.
GAGGGTGTGGTCAGAGCATATTTGTACTTTGTTAGTTAGCATTTATGTTTGTGTCAAACACTAGCAAAGTCCAAAAATATTACCTTTGCTCCTCTGTCCACGTTTCTGCATTCTTGGACTAGTTTGAAGACATCTGTATGTGTGAATCTGTATGAGTCTGACTTTAAAGAAAATTCAATATGCAAATGAACTTAAGCTGGCTTAAAAAGTACATCCAAAAAGTGATCAATGATTCATACTCTGCATCATCTAAAGTCACAAGTGACATCCCCCAAATTTTAGTATTGAGACCTTTACTTGTTAATAAACTATATAGCATTTTTAATTAAAAGTATTGTTTTCATGTTGCAGATGTTGCAAAACCTTGCAGTGGAATACGTAACATTCTTATTTTAAGGGATTTTGTAAATACAGAAATGTGAAAAAGGACATTGATACATTTTAAAGGTGCATCCTCATCCTGTCTTCACTACCTTGTGAGTCGCTGATCTAGAACAATTATACAGGCTGAGAATTCAGACTTTTCAGCCAATACTGGCTGCGTGGGTGTTCCAGGTCAATGACTTGCAACTTTGAAAAACAATTTAGCAGTAGCTGCCATATTACTAGCTCTGCGGGTTCCATTTATGCCCCATGCATGCATGTGTACTTACAGTATGTGCATATCCCATATAATCACATAACTATCTTTCAATATGTGTTTATAACAGAGACATACCCTAAATCTATAGATGAGTATAGCACATAATAAGATCTCAGCTCCCCCCACACTACATATAATGCCAACTTCCTTTGAAGTAAAACGTTTCTGGTAGTGAAGTTGTATTTACATCTCCACCCATACTCTGGAGTCACAGTCACCTACCTAAATACCTTTGGCCCCAGTTTCAAGATTTTTACAATGTGGTCCTATCTTGTGCCTCAAAGGCGTCATAGAAAAAAGTCCCAGCCATGTCCAATGGACATGAGCACCACTTACCCTAAATATTTTGAATGCTGGATCTGTACTCCTCGATTGTTGGGGGCTGCCCAGAGGAATGAGCAGAGTGAGTGGTGCACATGCTCAGTAGGTGGCAAGCAAGGCCACACAGTGAAGATCTTGGAAGTAGGGATGAAGGTTAATATTTAGGTAGGTGGCTTCCACTCAGGAAGGTGGGGTGGGGGACATTTAAAGGACAACTGCACTAAAAGTGGAAATTTCCTTTAAGCAAGGTCATATTTATTATTTGATTGCTTAGGGCAGCTGGGTAAAAGAAGGCAGCCAGGAAAAGTAGACATTTTTTTTCTCCTTTGGTTGACACCTAAATCCATTGCATTACCACAGCAATGCATACATAATAAATACATCATAATGCTTACATAATATCCATAACTCATTTATTTGTTTCACAGAATAATTGGCGGATGCCATGAAATAAATAACAAATGACTTTAAGTGCAGAGACAAGTCATACGCACAGTAGATTGGGTTTATGGTGATGAGTTAAAAGTTAATATCTCCTTTGTTTTCTTTTTTAAAGACAGAACTATCTGAGATACAGGAGCAGCTCCACCTCCAGTTGCTTGATGTGGATGATGAAGTGGAGAGATGGCAGAAGGAGAAAGATCGCATTAGGGTAAGAAACTCATATTCTTCATTATTATTAGGAAAAACGATTCTTTGGGGTTGATTTAGTAGAGCGTGTTCACTTTGCAAAATGAATTTCACTCTGTAAGGGAATTTTTACTTAGCTTAGAAAGTGCTGGAAATGCACTTTGCAAAAAATACCCAATCAGATGCAAGGAAAAGTAAAATGAAAAAATGTTTTTGCTTCAGAAGTCATAGAAGTCACCTACTTCACTGAGCTAACGAAAAATTCCCTTGAAAACTGAAAAGCTTATTTACCTTTAATAAATCAACCCCTATGTCTCAGGGCATATATTTTTCAAGTTTACTTTAGTATTAGTTTGGTTTCTCTGTTACGGCTGAAGTAGACAGACTTAGGAATTACAGTTTTTTCTATGGATTTTCAAGTCAGCACTGTTTGTTACGAGAAAAGTCACCATCAAAGCGGGAACAAGAAACCAGGCTGCGGTTTCCAGTGCTTGGGTGTTTCATGAAGAATTCATGGCACCCCCTGCCTCTGCTAACAGCAGCGTGGTTTAGGTACGGGGGTGGGAAAGCATGCAATTATAACATAGACCCACACTGGCATATAGTGTGAACCTAGGGTAAGCCTGTGGGAATCAGAAAAAATCGGAACAAAAAAATAAAACAATATTGTGATTTAACAGTTTAGCCCATGTAATAATGGACCCAGGATAACTGTAAAATATTTTTTTATTTAGAATTTTACAGCCAATCAAAAATCGGCTGTGGACCACAGCTTTAAGGATCTTATAAAAGAGTTGCAGAGACAGCAAGAGGAGGTAAAAACCAACTTAGAGCATAAAGAACGTGCAGCTGTTGACCTCATTGAGCAAGTTGTAAATGACTTAAAAGTGAAAAAAGAGCAACTTCAAGACAAGCAACACGATGGAGATAAACTGTTACATACTACTGATGCAGTGCTCTTCTTACAGGTAAGTTCATTGTTGCAATGTTACATACATAGTTAAAGTAAACCTTTCCCTGAACTTGTAAACATAGATAGTAGTCCCTTCATTGCCATTGCTGTTAACGATATGCAAATTTCGACTTTTATTAAAAGTCAGCAGCCTAGCTATCAATCATTCCCGTGACTGAGAGCAGAGATATATGGCTATCACAGGAAGAGCAAAGGTAAATGTACAGACTGTGATACAGCCTAGCTTCACTTTCTCTGTGCTGGACATAGGCAACATGGCTGCATTCAATAGAAGAATAAATAGGTCACTTGGGACAGACTGGTGCAAAGTTTTTTTTTGACTGATTATGTGGCAAAGAGTTGTTTATAAGCTGAGTAGTTCATATTTGGCAGTGATTCCTGTAAACATTGGCAAAGAAAAGAATTGCTTTAATATAGTTCAAAAAGCACTTGTGTCTACCACAATCAACCTTGCACCACTCCTTTAGCTTTGTTCTAAAAGAAAGCAAAACAAAAGTCTATGGACATATGTTGCCAAACAGAAGCATGATTAATTTCTTTCTGGCACCCCCTCTCCCAAGGGCAAGTCAGATGAATTTCCTGGTTTAGCTTTTAGTGATTAAAACGTGTATGATATTTGTTACAAGAAATTCAGTATTGCTTTTCTAAATTATAGCATTGTTTTGCCATGTGGTAAACCATCTCATAACCCAACCACTCTTAGGCCACTTTCACACTGAGGTGGTTTACAGGCGCTATAACGCTAAAAATAGCTCCTGCAAAGCGCCTGTAAAGCGCCTCACCTGTCAATCCAGTGTGAAAGCCCGAGGACTTTCACACTGGAGCGGTGCGCTTGCGGGACGTTAAAAAAAGTTCTGCAAGCAGCATCTTTGAGGCACTTTAGGAGCGGTATATACACTGCTTCTAAAGCGCCCCTGCCCATTGAAATCAATGGGCAGCGCCACTGAAAGCGCCTACAAAGTGATTCGTCGGTGGTGCTTTGCGGGCCCTTTTTTAACCCTTTTTGGCTGCTAGCGGGGGGTTAAAAGCGCCCCGCTAGCAGCCGAAAAGCCCCACTAAAACAATGGTAAAGCGCCGCTAAAAATAGAGGCGCTTTACCGTGGACGTCCCCAACGCCCCAGTGTAGAAGTGCCTGTTCAGTAAAGAATTCCTTCTAAAACAGGTGGTAGAATTTTCTTTCCAGCATTTGCAAATGATGCCCCCGTCCTTATGATATGATATCAAGTTTAAACATATCTAAACACAAAAAGCATTAGATGGTAACCAATCCCCCTTATTGTCTCTTAGGTGTCTTGCTTTTTCATTAAAGAAATGGTTGCTGTTCTTTAACTTTGTCCCTGGTGATCCTGGAGCTTCCACTCATTCACTTACTCATTTACTCACTCACTCAGTCTTTTATGAACAGTGCGTAAAGTTAATGTAGGTATAGCATGCCTACAGATTCACCTTGTTCCAATTAGTGGGACCCACAGCTTCATTCACCCATTCAGATGAAAAGCATTCCATAGGATAAGCTGACATTGCGGCACAGGTGGGGATGCACAAACCAGGAGCTGTGCATGTTGCACTGATCTACAAACTACTTCTATACAAGGGTTGGACATATTAAAACATGTTGATTAAAGTGGTTGTATAGGCTTAGGGTTTTTTTTTACCTTCTGTGTGCACCAGAATCCCCAGCTCCCCCTAAAACGTACTTGTGCCCGATGTTAATCCAGCAATGTGTACGAGAGCCTCAGCTCTCCTGGTCTCTCCCTCCTCATTGGCTGAGAGAGCAGCAGTAGTCATTGGCTCTTGCTACTGTCAATCACAGCCAGTAAGCCAATGAGGAGAGGGGGGGGGGGGTGAGCTATGCTCTGTGTTTGAATGGCACACAGAGCAGTGGCTCGGGAGCAAGCCTGCTCAGGTGCACTAGGCAGGAGTGCCAGCAGGGCACCTGATAAGATAAGGATTGGGGGTGCTCTGTGCAAAACCATTACACAGAGCAGGTAATAACCAGGTATAACATAAAAAAACACAAACATTTAATACCGCTTTAATTCACCCATAAGATTACTGTATTTCTTGTAAATAAGCTTTTCTATTTCTTTAATATAATAATTGCCTGCCTTTGCACCCTCTCTAAAATGCCTATATCCTTTTTACAATGTGCCCAAAGGCTATGATACATGAGGCCTTAAAAAACTGTTATTGCTTATTGCAATCAGCTTGCATACACAGTATTAGCTATGCATCTTTTTCACCCTATTAACTGCTCTGCTCAGAGAGTGAGCATCATGCTAACCAGACCAGCACTTAGCGGAGACCACAAGAGAGCTTGTGTGTGAGTGCTGGGGTCCAACTCTACTTTGTGCTGACAGTACAGTTTTTTTTTAACTGCATTTGGCAGATAGAAAAATGTAAAAAAAAAGAGGCATATTCATGTTTGGACAGAAATGCCACTTGGATGGGCAATAGAATTTATATTGACTGGATCATAAGCAGAAATATTGTTATTAGAAATGAAATGGGAATGAGAAAATGACTGCACATGAGAGATAAAAGATATACAGTATATGTACTATGCAAATGTATTCAGCCTGACTCCAATACAAGAGGGTTCATATGAACTGTAAAGCTGACAATAGTGACAGACTAAACAGTAACCAAGACCAAGAGAATGCAGACTCTCAAAGATGATAGACATGTTCTCACAAGACTCTCCAGAAGATAAAACCTCCTAAAAAAACATAGAAGGTTAGTTACATCTACAGGCACACAGATCCAAACCCAGTGTGCCTTGGGATCTGGTCTACATAGCATGCCACTTAAAACTGGGCATTCTAGAGAGCAGGCAGTGTTCGAAAACATGAGGCAGGTGTCTAGGCACACTTGGCTACAGGTTGCATCTGGGCATGTTTGGAGAGTAGGCAGGGTCTGGGCGTGTCTCAACAGTGCTACCATTTGCCCACCTTTGGGCAGGAAGGGCACTTGAATGGGCTGTAGAGTTTACAGTAACTGAATAAAAACAAGGGAACTTTTGTTATAAGAAGGAAATGGGAATGAGAAAAAGTCATAAAAGTAAGTAACTGGACTATTCTTTCAGTATCACTGCAGGATTAACAGTTGAGGGAACAGCTAAAGACATCACAACAAATATGGAATGAGGAGACACCTAGAAGACAGGGCAAAAGAAAATAGAAATCTGTTATTCCAGTAGGCGGTGAAAGCTATGTTGCATTGGGGAGCACCTGGTGGTGCCTGGTCTTCATCAGAACCTCCAGTGGAGAGGATGGAACTGAGTTTTCTCCTACTGCAAGGATGAAACCAATGGGTTTGATTTTTTAAATTAAACACCAGGCAGTGCACCAATTACAAAAGTGTCAAATAGTGACCTTGTAAACTGACTGAACTAAATAGGTAGCATACTGAGGGCAAGTAGTAAAGCAATCAGACTCAATAGAACAAACATATTACAGAGACTAAGCTCAAGGGAAACAAGAGAACAAGGTGACCCAACACAGGATACAAGACAAAAGGCTGAAGGCAAAATAATAGCAAGATGCAAGTGTAAGGTAGGAGGTACAAGGATACAAGCGAACCATAATAAGGTAAGTAGGGAGAAGAGACAAGGCAGAGCGGGTCAGAGAGGCAGGAGACATAAAAGTAATTGGAACCCAGAGAGCGGACCTCAAGGGAAGAGAACTATAGCACAGTAATCTGTCATCAGGTGCTATTAATTAGATCTGTGCAGTATTGTATATACCACTTCCTAAAGATGTTCATTAACTTTTAAATTCTGTATGAATATTTTTGCAGGAATTCCAAATAGTAATAAGAAATGCTCCTCCAATACCACCACTGCCTACTTATACAGTGACACTGGAAGCAGAAAGGCTGACTCAAGCTATGGGAGCATTAAGAGAAGAACTGGCAGGACTCTGCAAGAGGAATGTGGAGAAATATTGCAAGATGGAGGCTCAAAAAAATCTTGTTGAAAGGAATGGTAAGTCATTTTCTATGTTGCTAGTTTTACTTATTTATTTATTACAGGTATTTATATAGTGCCAACAAGTTTACTCAGCACTCTAAATATATATTGTATATATATATATATGTATATATATACTGAGAAAGAACACACCCCCTCCCTCCCCAACTCATATAGTTCTGCATTAACCACTTTCAGCCCCGGACCAATTTGCAGCCAAAGGACCAGGCCCCTTTTTCGATTCGGCACTGCGTCGCTTTAACTGACAATTGCGCGGTCGTGCGACGTGGCTCCCAAACAAAATTGACGTCCTTTTTTTTCCCACAAATAGAGCTTTCTTTTGGTGGTATTTGATCGCCCCTGCGGTTTTTATTTTTTGCGCTATAAAAACAAAAAAGAGCGACAATTTTGAAAAAAAAACGCATTATTTTTTATTTTTTGCTATAATAAATATCCCCCAAAAATATATAAAAAAAACATTTTTTTTTCCTCAGTTTAGGCCGATACGTATTCTTCTACATATTTTTGGTAAAAAAAATTGCAATAAGCGATTATTGATTGGTTTTCACAGAAGTTATAGCGTTTACAATATAGGGGATAGTTTTATAGCATTTTTATTAAAATTTTTTATTAGTAATGGCGGCGATCAGCGATTTTTATTGTGACTGCGACATTATAGCGGACACATCGGACTTTTTGGGACCATTGTCATTTATACAGCAATCAATGCTTTTTAAATGCATTGATTCCTGTATAAATGACACTGGCAGTGAAGGGGTTAACCACAAGGGGGCAGTGTAGGGGTTAAGTATGCCTAGGGGTGTGTTTATTACTGTGGGGGGGCGTGGCTGTCAGCTAGTGAATGCTGATCTCTGCTCCAATCACAGGGAGCAGAGATCGGCGTCACTAGTTGCTAGGCAGAACGGGTCTATTTCCGCATCTCCCCCCGTTCTGCCTTCCCGTGAGACGTCCGCGGGACCCGCGACCGGCCTCACGGGGGTCCCGACTGGCGCGGGAGCGCACCGCTCCCGGCGCGCTCCCGATGGCACGGACGGCATTAAGGAGGGACTTATATATACGCCCTCCTGCCTGTCCATGCCATTCTGCCGACGTATATCATCGTGCGCCGGTCGGGAATCGGTTAAGTTAGAGTTAATCAGTTAGAACAGGGGTCTCCAATCTTTCTAAATAAAGTGCCGGTTTACTGTCTATATGACTTTAGGAGGGCCGAGCTGTGGCCAGTTGGAGTAGGGTGTTGACAATGTCACAGGCTTGGTGGTCAGTGGCAGTAAAAAAATGATATGGCACCTGGTCAGTAGGAGTAGGAACAGTGCCCCATAATTGATGTCAGGGGGAGGAATGGTGCCCGATCATTAAAGTTAGTGAGAGAAATGGTGCCCCATTATTGGTGTCAGCCGGAAGATCATTAGTGTCAGTGGGGGGGGGGGGGATGTACTAGTGACCCATCATTGTGGTAGTAGATGGATAAATCCCCCATCGTTTGTGTTAGTAGAAGGAAAAATGCCCCATCATCATAGGTGTGCACAGCCTATTACGTTAGGGTGTGCACCCCAAATTTATTAATACATGGATGGCGTTAATAGGCAGTGGACTTTTCTGTAGGGCCGAGGTTGGTGTTAGTAGGGCAGTGGACAGTGTCAATAGTTTTTTATTTCTATTATTTTATTTTTTTACAATTTTTTTAGGAGCCCCATTGGGGGGGGGGGGGGGGGTTGGTGAAATATCAGTAAGCGGAATCTGCGCCGCACGGGGTGATTAGGGTGTGCCCAGGCACACCCAGCACACCCCCTGCGCACGCCTATGCCCATCATTGACGTCAGTGGAAGGAATAGCGCCTCATATCAGTGAGAGTTTTGTCTTTTCTTGCTGCATGTTTGTTCTAAGTCAGTGACTAAAAGGAGACAGCCAGTCAACTGCCATATCCAGAATAATGTCAGTCCATGTTATACTGATGACAGGTGTCTTCTGTATGCTAGATGAGAATAGCTGTTGGTTTGAGGAACTTCTATCTGGGTAAAAAGTATTTTAGTTGTTTGAAAGCTTTCTTGCTATGCCATAGGAAAAAAAAAAAAACACACATTTGCATACAGCCGCAGAATACTGGCCAGGTGCCAAGATAAAATATTCTTATATTTTAAAAGCTGCCCTATTACCTATAAATAAATCCACTCTGCCAGTTCCAAAATATTCCATTATTCTGTGCTGTACGGATATTTCCTGTTAGGAGTCATCATATTAATTTGTCTTTCTTTTAGTTCTCAGGATGTAGCGCAGACTTAGGTGCTACACAGAGGAGCCTAATTGCTTTTCTAAATGTGTGTTGATTTCTGTGGTTTTGTGCAATACATTTTTTATTAACTGATCTACCTTCCAACCCCAGGCACAATATGAATAAAAGAACTTTACTAAAGTTCCTATAATCTTTAGAAAGCCATTGTCACTATATCTAAAATTTTTATGGAATGGGGATTTGGGATAAAATGCACTTTGTGCTATTACAGCTCATTTGTACCATGTAAAGTGCTGTTCTTGGATATACCATATAGTATACAAAGTAGAGGATACCATAAATCAGGCAAATGTCATGAATATCCAAGTGGGTCACACAGGGGTTGATTTACTAAAACTGGAGAGTGCAAAATCTGGTGCAGCTCTGCATAGAAACCAATCAATCCAGGTTTTTTGTTGTCAAAGTTTAATTCAACAATTGAAGTTAGAAGCTGATTGGCTACCATGCAAAGATGCACCCGATTTTGCACTCCCCAGTTTTAGTAAACCAACTCAACTGTTAAGGTACTACAGATAACCTATAGTCCATTTTTCCCACAAATAGAGCTTTCTTTTGGTGGCATTTGATCACCACTGCATTTTTTATCTTTTGTGCTATAAACAAAAAAATGCTGACAATTTAAAAAAAAAAAAAAAAAAAAACAATTGTTTTTACTTTCTTCTATAAAACATATCCAAAAATATGTAAAAAATCAAATTTCTTCATAAATTTAGGCCACTATTGCATTCTGCTACATGTTTTTGGTAAAAAAAATCCCAATAAGCTTATAGTGTTTGGTTCACACGAACGTTATAGCGTTCACAAACTATGGGATATATTTATGTAATTTTTATTTATTTCTTTTTTATACAAGTAATGGCTCCAATCTGCGACTTATAGCGGGACTGCGATATTGCAGCGGACTATTGGACACTAACTGACACGTTTGCCACATTGTGGGAACCAGTGACACTAATACAGTGATCAATGCTAAAAATATGCACTGTCACTGTACTAATGACACTGGCTGGGAAGGGGTTAAACATCTAGGGTGATCAAATGGTTAACTGTGTACTTGTGCAACCAGTGTTGTGGTGTACACGGTGTGCTGCTTTCACTAGCGGAAGAGATTGATTCTAGTCTCTGCTTTTCCCCCTCTCCTGAATTGGAATAAATCTTGTTAACATAGGCTAATCTCATTCCTCTTGTGTTTTACTAATGATCTCCGGGTGCCAAAGATTATTATACATGATTTATATAGTGCCAACAGTTTGCACAGCGCTTTACAATATAAAGGGAGACAATAAAGCAACAATACAATTCAATACAAGAGGGTTAGGAGGGCAGATCAGCTTCTGCTGTGAATTATCGCAGCAGAAGCAGCCCGCCGGCGGCGCACGCGCCCCCTACAGGCGGAAGTGCAAAATCACGTATATAAAAGTGATTCTGTGCACACAGCTGCCGTCCTGTAGCAGTAAATCTGCTTTGGGGCAGTCAGGAAGTGGTTAAATAGCTGACATCCTATTAAATAGGTATACTGGCTTAGCACTCTTAGTAGAAATTGTTAAGTTCGCCTTTAAAAGTAAAGACATCCACGCAGAGTGAATTGCATTCGAGCAACTTTTACTGAGAATATAATTATGATGTACACCGGATCACATATAAGATGGATGTGATGACAATACAAGTATGAGTTCAGCTTATATAAGAAATCTATTACATAGTTCTCTATGTAGGGCACACCTCCAAGTCATGGGACCTTCTTTACTAATTACTTCAAGATCACATATGGTCAGTTTGACCTCTGGGTTATGAGTAATTTTACTTGTCATTATATCAAACTTACGATTACACAAGAGGGGGTCATCCAAAGGGACTTTTTTTGATAAGAACTCTTTGCCGGAAATGGAGCCATGTACAGCCAATTAGTACACACGTCATTTGGCAATACATTGCAACCCCTTTAACAACAACAGGATAGTGTAATACCTAAGAATTTGGAACAAACTATTAAACTATATTTTTTAGAGAAACACAGTTCTTTAAAAGGGGGAACTCTGTATGAGCCTTCCATGAGTTTTTCATGATTTCAGACTCCAGGTATTCTGTATCTTAACATCCCCTCCTATAGTTCGAATTCTTCGGTATTAGACTTCCTCTATGTCTTTAGACTTCCTCTGTATCTTTAGGTCAATCGTCAGGTATACGGGTCACCATCTCATAAGCAGTCATCATGCGTGACCTTGAGGGCTCAGAAGGACCAGTATTAGTACAAGCATTTGTTATTATTTTCAAACAACATTTGCACATCATTAGTGCACATTTGATTATAAGGACTATGAGTACAACAAATCCAACTATGTATAAAATACCATGTAAGATGCCAGAAAGCCAACCTCCAAGTCCTGAGAAACAATTGAAAGGGTTAAGTCAGCTCTCCCAGCTTCCTTCAACTCAAGCGGCCTCAGTATGTTTTTGTTGCAAGTTAATTGGTGTACCCTTTCTACATGTGAAATGATGGCATCTTCAGCTTTCGTATCATTTCCAATGTATTTGCAGCATCCCGTTCCCACTATGGTACACATTCCTCCTTGACTGACCGTGAGATAATCCAACACCAATCAGTGCTCAATCAATTCCTTTTTTATCATTTTTAATTCAGTATCAAGAACCACAAAGCTTCTATCATACAGGGCAGTAATGTTATCCATCAGTTCTGCCAAATCAATGATGAAACTAAAAGATTTCTTAACACAACAGTGATTTACCCAGGGAATATCACACAATGGTTTGAAATCCTTGGTTTCATTTGTGGTATCAAAACTCTCAGGTGTGTAGCTAGAAAGATCTCTTAGTTTATTTAGATGTGGTGGGATCTTTTTTACATTAATTTTAGAAAACTCAGCAACCTCCACATACCATGTGGCAGTGATGACTTTACCAAAGTAACATATACCTTTTGTGTCAAATGGAATCCAAGTATAAGTTCTTTTCCCACAGATAAAGTAGAAACCCGGGGGAACAGAGCAAACCTTGAAATTATATCCTATCAGACATACATGTAGTTTAGGATTGCTTCATTTGGAATCGTTACTGAAAGTTAAATTGTACAATTCATCAACTGTGTCATTATTCCAAAGAAGCTTAAGACCTTCAAACCTGAGAGTAGCTACCTTCATACAGTTAGTGAATCCTGTTTCTAGTACTTTTCTCATATTCTGAACTAGCTGCATAAATGCAAGTAAAATTAATGCACACAGAGGGTACCTTTAAAGAAATGCTAAAGTAAAGGAATAGAGATTCCATTCCATTGCAAAGCCCATGGCTCAAGAGAAAAAGGGAAGGAAATAAGGTGCTGGGGCAATGGCTTACCATTCATCAGCCAAATCCCCTCAGAGGAGCGCGTGGCTCCCCTGGTGCAGCTGTAAGGATGAATTTCTATAGGGCAATGAGGATTGTGTGGCCAATCACAGGTGCCAAAATTGTCATCCAGAGTAGTTGAGTCGGTGTATCCAGGAGTACAGCTTCTGCAACTTCATCCGCCAATGCATTCCCTCGTGAAATGAGGTCATCCGCATTTGTATGTGCTTTACATTTTATTACTGCTACCGCAGCAGGTGAATGGATTGCTGTCAACAGTCTTGTAACTATATCATTGTGTTGTATTGGGTCTCCTTCATCCAGTGATTCTTTAATCACAGGGCGGATAACTTCAGTGACCTCTCCGCTAAGAGGACACTGAGGAATTATTCGTACTAGCAGGGTTAAACCCCTATGACTTTTCACTGCGGCAACTTCCATATAGCCTAGTGATAATTTCCAGTAATCCAGACTGCTGGATCAATAAGTTCCCTGTGGGCTTCTGTAATCCCTCCTGTTGGGGGTGAAGCAAGTGCTGGCATATATAGCAATATGAAGCCTCCTCTATACTGATTTAAGTATGTTTACTTCCATCCCTTCAGGGGTTAAAGCTATATTTCCTCCTATTTTTGTTAGTAGATCTCTGCCTAGTAGACTGCCAGGGGAGTATGGCGATACAAAAAAATTATGTTTATGACACTGACCTCCAATTCTTACCTGTAGAGGTTCAGTGACTTTGGCAGTAATTATATAATTACTTATCCCGACCAAAGATACCTGCTGATTCGAAGTGGGAAAATTGGCATCACATATATTTAGGAAACTCTTTGAAGCACCTTTATCTATTAAACACAGGATAGATAAACCATTAACTGACACATCAATCATTGGTTCTGTATTTTGTCCCAAATTCAAGACAGCAAGCTCAGGGGAAGGAGTGAAATTTTCATCAATCAGATCACCATACTCCACCTCATCCTAGCAGAAACAACACACAAGATAGCCCATCCTACCGCACTTGAAGCAATGTTTACTAGCACAAGGGCTTCTATTACTTCTCTGTGGGATTATCTGCTGAAACCGAGCTCCCATCCTTGGGGCATTTCTGACATACATTTTTAATTCTGTTTGGCTTAGCCTGCATTGCCCGTCTACCAGGTTTCCATAGTTTGAAACATACCCTACCCCTGAAGGTGGGTATGTAGGTGTAGCCACAGGCATCCCTTGTGGAGAAACCTGAACAGTTGAGACCTGCACCTCAATACTCTCCCTATGCAGTGCTGCTTTCTCAGGTACAGGAACTTGTTGTACATTCACTATTTTATTTGTATCCTTTTTCTCTATTTTTCCCTTTCTTTCTTTTTTTTTTTTTTGAAGAATCTCAAAGATTATTTGAGCAATATCCACTGGTTCTGGTGCTGGCTTCTTTCTCCATTCAGGAGTGCAAAGCTCAACTTCGTCTCTGACTTCCTGTAACAATCCCCCAATGAAACAGTTAACCAGATCATGTCTGGACAAATCAGTTTCATCTACTGGGATCCACTCTTCATGCTTTATAACTGCATCCTTGAACCTATTCCAGTATTCTAATACATACACATACATCCTCATACATCCTCATTCTTTCTTTGGACCACCTTCATTAATCATTCATAAGATTATTTTCTATCTACACTATACCATTTTCAGTAGCGCCATTCTTTCTTGCTTACACATTCCACATATCAACATATCTCCACCAATCTTTGTACACTTCATCTACGCTATTTTTTCTTTTTAGTTGTTTGATACGTTTTTTAACAGAAGTGGGTGTCTGAACTTCTCTTATTAACTTCCTCCTTCTTTCCCCTGTGTCAGCGTACAGAATTTCTAATGACGAGTCAGAAACTGCAGCAGCAGCGCCTGCCTGCTCTGTATTCTCACTAACTGACACAAATCCTACTGACCACTCCCTTTCGGGAGCCATAGAAGCAGCTGCAATTACTAGCTGTCCCCGTCCCCGTGCACACAGATATGGAGAGATTAAACTATTAGCTAACTCATCACTTTTACCTGTGCAAATTATAAAAGGTGGTGGTTTAACACATTTGTTATGCTTATCAGCGATAACTTCCCATGCAGCCAGACATTCAATTTACTCACAATAACAATCAGATTGTTTCATGTGTATGCTAACCAATGCATTGATTTTGTCATTATCAAACAAGCCTTTGGGTGGCCACCATTAATTTGGCTCTTCTTTACATCTATATATATATATTACACCATTTTTTATGATACTTAAGAGCATTGGTTCTCCTCTTACCATCATTCTAATGATGGGGGAGCTTGGGTGTAATTTTTGAAATACTTAGCCCTGTGGCTTTTGCTAGCTTTTGCTATTTTTAATAGGCGTTTAGCATTTTCCCTAAACCATAGCTTGCCATTATTTGAAACTCCGGGACCAAAAGTTCCACTCTTTAAACCAATGGCTGTGTACAAGCAGCCACATATATCTCGAGATATCTCACTTGTTCTATTCACAGAGGGACGTCTCCTCTCTGAGTGGCAATAGGCTAGTCCCTGACTAGACTCCCTACTCCAAAGAACACACAGCAGGTCATATAGTCACTGTGGCTATCTGCTGAGGACAACTCGTCCTAGGACCACAGATGCACAAAAAATTATACAAAAATGTAACATTCAACAACTTCTAATCACTCTTAGAAATTGTGGTGCCTGCTTAAGTACATCCCTTAATAAAAACATATATATATATATATATATATATATATATTGTCATTCCAAAGGGTGAGGAAAAAATATTACACTTGTTATCCTGACACATGAAATTATTACATTTATAATTTATCAGAATATTCTAGAAATAATATTCTCAGTAATCATGCACAAGCAGAATGCATTTTTAAAATAAAGGAAACGTGCTACCTTCTGTAGCTGCACTCCTCCCCGGCACCTCACTCTAGTACAGCAAAGACAGTAATAATATGGGAGAAATTTATCACCTTAGGCGAAGTTGTTGTCCCTCCTGTTGTGGGATGAGAGCCGGAGGTGGAAATGCAGTCAAGAAGACACGATTCAGGGTCACCAATGTTAAGTTCCCCTTTGAAATGAAAGACATCTATGCAGATCGAAATTGCATTCGTGCAGCTTTTACTGAGAATATAATTATGATGTACACCGGATCACATATAAGATGGATGTGATGACAATACAAGTACGAGTTCAGCTTTTTTAAGAAATCTATTACATAGTTCTCTATGTAGGGCACACCTCCAAGTCATGGGACCTTCTTTACTAATTACTTCAAGATCACATATGGTCAGTTTGACCTCTGGGTTATGAGTAATTTTATTGTCATAATATATCAAACTTATGATTACACAAGAGGGGTTTATCCAAAAGGGACTTTTTGTGATAATAGCTCTTTCCCATAAATGGAGCAATGTACAGCCAATTAGTACACACGTCATTTGGCAATACATTGTATACATTGTTTACATTGTATAATACCTAAGAATTTGGAACAAACTATTAAACTATATTTTTTAGAGAAACACAGTTCTTTAAAAGGGGGAACTGTATGAGCCTTCCATGAGTTTTTCATGATTCCAGGTATTCTGTATCTTAACAAAATATAAATACTATGTTACATTTCACAGAGAACTATAGATTAAGTTTCTGTTACAAAAGCATGCAAAACATCTACTGCTAAGTTGTTGTTTTTTAAGAGTGAAAGCAAGAGACTGCATTCCTGTTACAAAGGTATGTCCCCTACTGTTGGTGAATCCCGATTGCTTATAGTCCACCTGAGACATATGCCTGCATTAGTAAATGGCACCCCTGTACCTTCTCCAATCATGTAAACTTGCAGTTGTCAAAACTGACGTTGAAAATTTATAAAGTGCTTTTCAGCTGTCATTCAATTACAGATGGTGCTTCTTTGTCTGTCTTCATTACACAGCCAGGGATTGTCACATCACTTACTACTATCAAACCTTGTATCAGCTCCCTTTCTATATGTTTCAGTTCTCTGACTGAACTGACAGGTTTCCTGTAATCCAACATCAATCTGGCATTATAGTGTCTGCAATCAATGACAATTATTTTATTTATTTATTACAGGTATTTATATAGCCCCAACAATTTATAAAATATATTGTACACATTGGTACACCAACACTTGTAGCGTTCTCTGAAGGCAGTAGGCAACAATAGGATGGATGGATCCTATCATAATTTTGCTAGGGGGGCTAATGATTTTCAGTTATGCTTCTGATCTTGCAAGATAAAAAGTGTCATCATTAGAGCTTGCCCCTCAGCGTTTTTATAAAATAAGATGGCAAGATGTCTACAACTCTTGCAAAGAGAAATGACTAAGTAGAAATCCAGGTCAGAAGTCTGTCGCTAAAAAGCATCATCACAAGTGAGAAACTCTCTGAGACCGTCCTGAAGGACTGTTCACTGTTATGTTATTTGTCAAAGCTGTTAATAACAAGTCTAAATACAAAGGATTATTGTCATTTGGAAAATACGTGAAAATAAGTGCCTTTCCTGCCTAAAGAAGTATTAAGCTGGTAAGTTTTATCATTAGGAAGGAAGATGAGAAAATGGTGTTGAATCATAGACACCAAAACAGAAAACACAATAGAAAATCTATAATGAAAATTGACAGCTAAGGCCAAAACATAATAATATATTATGTGATCTGTTTTATATCCCTGTTGAAGGGGATGCATTTACCCCAAAACCCATTGCCCTTTGTTTTAATGATTAGGGCTATGCACATAGGCCAGCTGTGCCCATGTGCTGAGTCCTTTCAGCATAGCTGTATATGGTGGTGCTATCGTAAACACAGTGTACAGGTGTATACACAAACAAAAAAACTTTCTAGGCCATTATGTTATTTCTTTTGTTTACAATAGCACCACCATATACATGGGAACAGCATTTGTCAATGATGGGCTGTATGCTGCACCTGGACAGGGTGGAGGAGATACAGCTGTAGTTATGCCAAATGGGCTCAGCCAACCTGTGTGCAAGAGCTCTTAACTGCTTCCCAACCACCACACGCAGATATACTGCGGCAGAATGGCACGGGCAGGCAAAATCACGTACCTGTACCTGGCCCTTTAATTGCCTGCCCGTGGGTCACGCGCGCGCCGCCAGCGGCACGCTCGCGACCCGGCCGGGAGCTCCGTGACCCTGGCCGCGGGACCAGCGGACCCGATCGCCGCTGGTGTCCAGCGATCAGGTCACAGAGCTAAAGAACGGGGAGAGGTCTGTGTAAACAAACCTCTCCCCGCGCTTCCTACTCTGCCTGTCATTGATCGGCTGTTCCCGGTCATCGGGAAAGCCGATCAAAGATGTCAGACGTCAGCCCCCTAATGTAAAAAAAAACACACACACGTCACAGCCCATAACCCCTCCCCTCCCCCTAGTGGTTAACTCTTTCACTACAACTGTCATTTATTGGCATTGATTGCTGTATAAATGACAATGGTCCCAAAAATGTGTCAAAAATGTCCGATGTGTCCGCCATAATGTCGCAGTCACAATAAAAATCGCTGATCGCCGCCATTACTAGTAAAAAAAAATATTAATAAAAATGCTATAAAACTATCCCCTATTTTGTAAACGCTATAAATTTTGCGCAAACTGCGATTTTTTTTTACCAAAAATATGTAGAAGAATACGTATTGGCCTAAACTGAGGGAAAAATTATTTTTTATATATTTTTTGGGGATATTTATTATAGCAAAAAGCAAAAAAATATTGCATTGTTTTCAAAATTGTCGCTCTATTTTTGTTTATAGCGCAAAAAATAAAAACCACAGGGGCGATCAAATACCACCAAAAGAAAGCTCTATTTGTGGGAAAAAAAGGACGCCAATTTTGTTTGGGAGCCACTTCGCACGACCGCGCAGTTGTCAGTTAAAGTGATGCAGTGTCGAATCGCAAAAAGGGGCCTGGTCCTTTGGCTGCCAATTGGTCCGGGGCTGAAGTGGTTAAAGTGGTTGTAAACCCCATTCATGAAATTTGAACTAAGCACATATATCTGTAGTGTTTACTTGTCTCTGTCCAAAGCTCTAAGTGTTGTTTCTCTCTGGTGCTTCGTTCTTCTGTTATCAGCATGAGTCACTTCTGACAAGTTCTCCGACACATGAGATAACACGAGCTAAAAAATTGTGTCAGGTGGGTGCTTAGAAGGAGATAAGCACTGAGCTTGTCTATTCAGAATACACCTCTGCTGATATACAAGTAAAACTTATGTAGGAAGATTTGTTTCATGTTTGTGTGTCCCTTCACTGGGTATATGTGAGGGTTTACAACTTTAAGCCCTAGTAAAGCCACAGCAGGAGTCCGGTGCATCTCTTTCAGATTTGGGCTGAAATCATCCCTGAAACTGACCAAAAGGCGCACAGGGCTCCTGTGCAAATAGCTCCACAGAGAGCCAGCCACAATCTCCTGCTATGCAAATTGGATGCAGGGAAACCGGCATACAATTCGCAATAGTGTGAACACAGTCTGAAAGATTCATAAAGCTTGTGTGTGGTTTTGTTAACACTCATATCTTGGTGCTTGAAAAAATCATTTACTCTCCCCTATAAAAAACTGTGAATTATAGCTAAAATAATGTATTTGTATAAAATACGAAGTCCAGTGGCAAAAGTAGAATACACAATAGTTCACAATCCTTACATGCTGTTGCTTTGTCATCACATTAGTTATGTGCTTGGTCATAATGTATAATTCATACAAGAGAAACATTTAGTAACATTATATAATTACATTTGACTAACCTTCCATTGGAAATGTTATGATATACATTATTCAGTACAGTAATCTCAAAGATTGTATTCACATAAAAAAGACAGAATTGTTATTATGCAACAACTAGACTTTTACTTTGTTTGGAGTACACTAACAGTAATAAATATGTAACAGTTCAGGATAACAACAAAAACATGATTCTCTTACATTACTCAGAGGAATATTATTTTGCCATTGTTAATATATTTCCAGTCACAATTCTGTCCTTTTGCATTTCTTCCAGGGACTTAATTCTTTAACAATTAATTAAACAGCATATTTGGACCAACTGTATGGATTTCTTACATACCAGTGAACCTGTATTGTTAAATCGGGAAAGCATAAAAACAAATATTTGATAATAAATGCGGCCATATCAGGTCAATGATGTCACAAGTATTAACATGGATTTTGACCAAACCCAATCTCATCCCTACTGGAGATGCAATGAGAAGGGTTAGGAAATCCCTCCAAAATGAAGGAAGGCAGTTGCATTGAAAAAGGTGTCCCCAACGAAAGATTTTGCCTCCTCTTTCTTTTTCTAGTGACAACTGTACAACAAAATTTTGAATTCCTATCAGAGATGTTTGAACACTAACAAGTATGTTAACTAGTTTTGGATTATAACTGACTGACTAATTCAGACCGCATATTTAAGAAATGAATGACTGGGTAGATTGCGAAGTTAAGGAACAACTAATTTGTTTTGCTTTCTCCAGTTATTTTGTCATTGTAAAGCTTATGTCCTGTGACATTGCTTAATGGCATTTCAGCAAAAAAAAAAAAAAAATGAAATGGCTGTACAGAAGGGCATTTTGAAAACTGCAAAACTGCAAGTTTTTAATGCAAATATATTCAAGCATTTAAATGAATCTGCGTGCAATGATTTGTGCCAAAGCTAAATAACGTAGAATGCATGTTGATACAATAATGTGTTAGGTGTACTGTATTTTCATACCAATACAGGGGGTCCCCGAGTTACGAACTCGTTAGGGACTGGCCCCGTGTACGGAACTCGGAAATGTTCGTAAGTCGGCGCGCATGCGCAGACCGACAAATACGGAGATTTCCGGACATTTCCGATGTTCCGTCTGTTGCCGTTCTGCGCATGCGCGGCAAATTACGGACATTTCCGGCATTTTTCGACGCTCCGTATGGCCGCGCATGCGCAGAACGGCCGACAGACGCCGAAAACCACCGGAAAATGGCGGAGGGTCCCCGCAGCACCCCGTTCGTAAGTAGGGGTTGTTCGTAGGTCGGGTGTTCGTAAGTCGGGGACCCCCTGTACTTTTTTGATGACAATTAAGAGTATGTAATGCTTTATATATATATATATATATATATATATATATATATATATATAAAGCATTACATTCTCTTGATTGTCATCAAAAAAGTAGCCAGACCTGGTCTTTCTTTCAGGATTAGCATGTGAAATTGTTATATATTAAAAAAAATAAAGATAAGTAGACAATGATAATGATAATTTAGATAATGTCTACATAAGTAGACAATAGATCCAGCACTTATATAAAAATGGCAGTCGTAACTAGATGTGGAGTGTATACACACTTAGCTGTAACTATGAATTCCATACCACATTTCTAGAATTTACCATCAATGATACTCTGCATATGTACCGTATCTTTAGATTTTGTGGAACAGGGATAAAACATGAGCAAATACAACATGTGCCCTTGATATTTTCCGTTGCATACCCAGCTATGTAAAAATTTTCATGGTGGATTCTGCTACAGTAAATTTTGACCATGTGTTAAAGAATGGTCTTAAATGAGTTTAGAAGAGGAGCCTGTGCGAATATGCATGTCTGAAGGTAAGGCTAGAGTTTAGCTTTTCCTGCAGTGTAGTCAGGGCTGGGTGCTTAGATTTGGACTGGGATTTTTGGCATTTTAACATTTGCCATGGAGCTTAGCTTTAAAATGGACATTTCATGAAAATGTAAGGTCTGCTTGGCTACCCCCCCTCCCCAATATAATACACAAATTAAAAGCTGAAAAAGCCCCAAAATATTTTATTAAAATAAGACCTTTGACACAGTTTTTGGCCACTTCCTCTAGGCACTGTTGATGTCTCACTGCTGCCTCCTGCTAATTCTAAATTCTCCAATCCCATGAGATTGTTTGCCAGCACTGTGCAGGAGTGTATTTTAGCTGAATATGAAGGACTTTATTCTGGGGGCGGGGCCTTACAGACAAGCAGACCTGACATGTTTATTATAGAAGTTCCACTTCAAAGTAATAGGTACAAATTATCCATTAATAAATATTTAATTCTGATTAGCAATGTTTTATTTTGAAACTTTATCTTTGGTGTATAATGATATGTTTTTCTAGCATTATTAAAGGATAATATATAATTGAACATGACCGCAGAACACATGACAAAAAAACAATAACATTTCGGATTCTGTTAGAATGTAATTAAATTGATAGCCTTTTTGCCATTACTGTGGTTCTTTCACTTGAACATGTTTATTCTTGTGTTTTAGTGGAGAACAGATACATGATGAAGGATCTTTCAACTAACTGGGCACAACCAAATGAATCATACGGAAGGTTCAGCTCTCTCTTTAATGCGAAAGGTAACAATTAGCATTGTTTAGCCTGCTTTGTTTTTTTCTTCTTCTTCTTAGTAGTACTATACTAAGTACATAGAAAGAGAACTGTCTTATACTCTAATACCTGATAGCTGTGGCAAAATTGTACAAATAGATATCAATTTTAAGAGAGACATTTAGAAAGATGGGAGAGATGGGGAGAGAAAACTGAACATAAATGCAAAGGAGTACTCAAAATGTATACTAAACATATACAATGATGAGTACATTTTAGTTTTTGCTCTCCTATTCCTATCCTTAAGCAGAATATTGAGACTTAATAACTCTGCAGTGGTGGAGGTGATCATTAGAATACATTTAAGATTACATATTAAAAAGCTAGTGGTAGCATATGTCATATGAGTACTATGCTGTTCACTCAGTGGCAAGTTTATTCAGTATATATGATTCTTAAAAAAATAATATAAAATTAATTCATAGGGTTTAAATCTTAAATACAAAAAGCATTGGGACAGGTTAAGGGGTTCACTTGTTCAATCAAACATTAGGAAACGGAAGACATATGATCTAAGCTACTTTGACAAGTGGAATTCTTGTGGGGAACAGGTGTGATGGTTGGAGCATCTCAGAAACTGTTGATTCCCTTGGATTTTCATGTTCTATAGTCTCTAAAGTTACCTAAATAGCCATAGATAGAAGTTCTGAGGACAAAAACACCAAGTTAATGAAAAAGGTGAGAGAAGAATGGCTATAAACTTAGTGCTCAATTGTAATAAGAATTCCTGGAAGAATAGGAGAATTTAAATAAAATGCCTTTTAATTACATCAATATCTCTATTTCTAAAGACATTTACTCTTAAAGGTAGGTCACATGTTTATGTAAAGATTATTATTTTTATGATTATTATTTTTACTGCACATACTTACCTTGCTTTATTCCCTGCAGCTGGGGGACGGCAATCCTATCAGCCTTCTTCTGGGCACACATTAACTGAAAGCCCTTCTGCAAGCATGAACAGTCTCTATGGGGCCAAAGGTATAAAACCCATGTACCATGTTTCTGGTGTCATTTTGTACTTTTAGCAAACATGACGTAGAGCTAGATACTACTTTCATATACTGTTTTTGACATCCACTACTAAAGGTGCACTGCATATGGTTAGAAGTGCACATACCATATGTAGTAAAACAATTCCCAGCAAGAGTCTATGACTAGACACAATGGGTGGGAGTTACTAAACCTGGAGCACTCAAATGGGGGTGCAGCTCTGCATGGTAACCAATCAGCTTCTAACTTCAGCTTGTTCAATTAAGCTTTGACAAAACAACCTGGAAGCTGATTGGGTTCTATGCAGAGCTGCACCAGATTTTGCACACTCCAGTTTTAGTAACCCCCCCCCCCCCCCCCCCAGTAAACCCTACACTGTATATTGAAATACCACAACTGAAAGTATCATATAATATAATTTTATTGTTATCACTGCTTTTAGCCCTTCTCAAGCATCTATGCAGGCATTTCACGTTCAAATGATTTGGCTACATGAATATACATGTAGCCAATAATTCGGCTGGAAAAAAAAGGATGATTTTGCACATTTAAAGGTTTTAACAGGCTTACTAAGTGACATAGAAGTTTGGAAAAGTTAATACCCCAGGTATTAGGCTTTATTATCACTATTACCTTCACTCCCTATAGTCTTTTTTTACTGACACACACTAGGCAGATTTTACAAGATGATACCTAAAAGCTACTTGTAGAAACTGCCTTTATAGTACAGCCCTGATTATAGCTTCTCCAGATCCTTGCCAGAGCCATAACACATAATGGAAAGTGAAGTATTAACACTTGATGGAGTTCTCAAACTCACTGGAATTTCTCTCAGCCAAACCAAAGTTGTATCTTGTCCATAGAAGAGACAGTGGTTGCGATTAAAGTAGAATAGGTATAATCACAAAGTTTGCAAATTAAAGGTCCGAAAAATACATCAGTCACTATAAAAGTGGTGGACAAATTATTTTTTAAGAATAGGGGTACAGTTACAATCGGCTGAAAAGGGTTTGAAATTCAAAGTATTGGCTATCTTCAAAGTTTTCATAAGCATGCCCTGTTTGCAGAAGAGAGAAAATATATAACTTTGCAAACTGCAAAATATACAGAACATTATTAGTCTAGTATAACTGTGTACAGGCATACCCCACTTTTAAGTACACAATGGGGTTTAGTTACTAAAGCTGTAAAGTGCAAAATCAGGCTCACTCCTGCATAGAAACCAATCAGCTTCCAGGTTTTATTACCAAAGCTTACTTGAACAATCTGGGGTTAGAAGCTCATTGGATTCTACGCAGAAGTGAGCCTGATTTTTCACTTTTCAGCTTTAGTAAATAAACCCCATTGTGTACTTAAAAGTGGGGTATGCCTGTAAAAGGTATAAACAAAATAATAAAGATTTAAGAAAAAAATGTAATAAATATTCACAGTTGCATATCACGGTCAAGCATGTGCCTAACAACCTAACATTGCTGATAAGCAACGTATTACAGCTGTACATAGTTCCCTGTTTTGCACTTTAAATGTGTTAGGATTGCATGATTTCTGTTAATAACTGCATGATAGGCCCAGGTGATATGCTCACTTTCTCTATGCTCTAACCCAGTACCTCTCATGCAATAAATCTTTGCATATATTGGATGCAGTTACAGTATCCCCCTGAATCTAAGTAGATGTGCTTAATGATCTCAGGTTAGCTTTGCATCAGAGATAGTTACTAAAGTAAAAGGGTTAGGTCAACTGATATTAACCTGTGTTTATGTCAAAAATACAATCATGTGAAAGTTAAATTATCGAAATAGGAACACCTGATGCACATTATTGTATGTTTGAAGTGAACACTTTATGCGACCCTGTCCTTTGCCCATGAAGGACAAAGTTAAAGGGCCACTTAATGCCCCTCCTTCCCCAGCTGTAAACACATACCTTACCTTGCTCTCCACCTCTCCATTTGGCTGTCTGGATTGGAGAAAAAGATCAACGTGTAAGCTCCAAACTGACTAATCAGAGCATGCAATAGGGTTGATTTACTAAAAGCTCTGCTGACTTCCATCATCCAATCATTTGTAAGCAAAATGCTGTTTTTTTACATTTTCCTTGCACGTGATTGGGTACTCTTTGCAAAGTAAAGCTTTACCTTATGTTCTAAGCTCTGGAGCAACTGCACTTTGCAAAGTGCACAGTCTATTTGTCTTTAGTAAATCTACCCTACAGTGCCTCCCCAGACCCATGTGACAGTGTTGGGCCTATCGCCAAGCAACTAGCTCTGTCACATAGGAGGTGAAGGATTACAGTCAGTCACGTCATCATCCATACCTGGAAAAGACAGGAAGAGACACTTCACTCTGGATGGTCAAAGGGAGAGGTGTGGGATTGAGGAACGATGTGTATATGCTGTCAGGGGTGTGGTGGGGGGTTAAAGTGACTTTTACTTTGCCCTGTATGTATGTATTAACTTCACATCCGGTAATACTTTAAGTAAACTTTTCCCTTTGGCCAAGTTACATTTGCAGAGCAAATGCATTTTAATGTATATAGTCTCTGAAGTTTTTTTTGCGAATGCAGATCAGGCTGGAGTCAATCTACTAAATGAGTGGAAAGTTTAATTACCAGTCACATCAAATAATCAGACATGTACATGGGACTTAAAAATGGTAATTTCCCCTGCACATGATAGTTGAGGTGATCACAGAATCATTTGGCAAAGTGAGCACTGTACTCCTTTAGTAAAGTGTTTACTGCAATCTTAAATCAGAACTGGAGGAGAATATATACATTTTCTGCATATAGGGTCTGGATCCAAGGCAAGTCATGATTTCTTAGATCTGTCTTTGTTTAACCTCCCTGACGGTATTCCCGAGTGTGGCTCGGGGTGGATTTTTAGTACCAAAAGCGGTAACCCCGAGCCACACTTGGGATTGCATCATAGGATCCAGGTACAGTTACTTACTTTGTCCCCAGGATCCTGCAATGTCCTCCCGCCAAATTGAAAAAGTGAAACAAACACAATACATACAGTACACTGTAATCTTACAGATTACATTACCTTATCAATTTATTTCACATCTCTTTTGTCCCTAGTGGTTTGTCCAATGCCCTGCGTGTAGTTTTATATTATAAAAAAATTTCTTTCTGCCTGGAAACTAGAGACTGTCCATAGCAACCAAAACCTTCCCTTTATATCAAAAGCGGTTTAGACCAGCTAGAAAACAGCGATAATAAATTAGAATATCTTGCAGAATTGAGCGATAGTGATTTGTGGGGAAATTCGTCATCAGACACTGAAAGTAAAGACAGCGAAAATTCTGCAACTGAGAAAATTTCTGTGTTTTTGATTTGATTACATTATTGAATCATTTTTATTATTATTTGTTATAATTATTTATAGTTATTTATTATATTATAATTTATGATTTAAAACTTTATCATATCCGGAATGTCTACTAGACTCTTGTTTGGACAGATTTAAGTGAGTTATTCCTAAGAATTACATGCCTACAATATAAAATGCCAAATTTCAAAAATCTGAAAAAATCATACCACCAGGGAAGTTAATGTATTAAGGCTATTCCTCAAACCATAGTAGTCTGTAATACTGAATGTAATACTGAATAGCACACAATTCATGCTAATGATTTTCCACATCAGATATTTTTACCATTTAAATGAAGTTTATCTTTACAAATTATTACAATTAAATCTTTGTAAACTAAGAATCCTCTATAGAAATGTATCAAATAAAGACTATGTTCTCCAGTGTAATACTTAAGAGATAGCACCTCTTGTTATAGGATCACACAGGATGTACGACACTTCTTCCTTTACGAGCCAAGAGGATAATCCCAATTTCTCCCCGAACTATTCTCAGAAAGGTATTACTACAGGTTCTAGTGCTAATTAAAGTTTACACCAAGAGGTCTATTTAAAAAGCAGTGAATGTGACGTGCACCAAACATTCTCTAGTGAAGAAATTATCATTGTCATTTAAACACATGGACCTGGAAGATTCATCTGCAGAGAATGTTTGCTGAATGTCAGGTTCTCTGCTTTATAAATATGCCTCTTAGTGTTATATTTACAGTAGAAATCAGAATATGAATCGTGTAAAGGAAAATTCTATCTTTTGTTCACTGATCATGCTTTGTGTCTGGAATTAACTGGTTTTCTGACCTCTACTCAATGTCCTAATTGTAAATGTTGCTTCCTTGTCTAAAGTCTAAAGAACTAACATATCCAAAGAAGACATTTTTTTAAATTATTATATTTTTTTATTTACAATTATATTTTTAAAAATGCATTATTCCATTTGTGGAAAGAGAGAAATAACATTTATTTGTTTTATGTTGGGTACAAGGATAGCAGTGTAGGGTTTAAAAAGCTTTAGGAGACCTTATATTTTTGAATAAAGTAAACCTGAAAAATATAGTAGTGTAAGTGTTGAAAGGGGTTTGTGGCATATTTCTGTACAATGCTTCATAACCCATTAAAACTGATCTGCTTACACGCAATGCACATTAACTCACAAAATTATTTGCATTAATGCATCTGTGCTAACACATCCTAGCTTCTAACAAAGATCTGAAGGAGGCTTCAGATTGTAATTTGACCATCCTTTACTAAATCTGTTCCTCATATATTTAAATTGAGTAAAGGAAGGTGCTCCCAGAAAATATAAAGCAGGGTTACTAACCGTCAAAATATTTTTATTGTCAGGACTTGGAAAATGTACTGACAGAGCCATATTTTACAGAAAAATCCAAATGTCACAGAAATTTATTTTCAAGTATAACATGCAAAATCCACTTGCACATTGTCCTCACCTGCTACTGTATGCAGTCATTATATAACCAGTTCTATTTTCACCCACATGAACTTGAAGTTTGGCGTAGGCCCAGAAAATCTAGCGCTGTCAGACTTGGTCAAATCTGTTAAAGTCTTCCTCTAAGTCTTATCTTACAGTGAATAAACAACTTTAGGCAGAAATACTCTTATTTTAACTCTGCTTGGTTCTAAGAATGGAAATACACAGATCTATTGGAAACTGACCAGGGTAGAAAATGTCATCACTACTACCTGAATGTGGCCAAAAGGAACATTATAAATCTTGACTTAATACGACATTTAGCAGTCTAAAGAGAATGTTTAAAAACAAAAACAAAAAAAAAAATAATGCAATGTTCTTTGATCTTTACTTTTTTTTATTTAAATGTCATTGTTGTTTACTTTAGCAGCTGTGGATTGAGGGTGTGTATTAACATAATTTCCACAACACACTCTAATGAGCAAGTATACGGTATTTGTGGTGTAGATTTCTGGCCTTTATTATGAAGAAAGTGGCGGGAAACCAGCTAGATTGCTATAAAACAAGTGTAATAAGTGAGCAGAAGTGAAATTTAAGTCAATACAAGGAATGCTTAAAGTATAACTAAGGGCAAAACTTTTTTTTTAGTTTTGGATACAGTGAAGAGGGATTAGAACTCCTCTCAATTTGGATTGTCCCCAGAAAAGTAATAGTTGTGAAATTTTCCAATAGGGACACTAGTCCTGGTGGCCTGGGGGTTCCCAAGGGATTCACTTAATTTGAAAAGATTTTCTCTCACTTTCTGTTTGGCTATGGGACAGGAAGTGAAGGGAAATCTCCAAGATGGGACACAGATAGTGAAAAAAAATCTGACAAGGGTTATAACCTTCTGTTGTTCTATCTAAAATGAGAAAAAAGTTTTGCCTATAGTTCTATTTTAACTTCATGTTTAGGGCAGACCAAAATGACAAAAGGAAGACAGATATGTTTATTGTTTTGTAGAGGTGTAAATCCAATGCGTTTCAGGACAATTACAGTGTCGCCTTTATCAGGGCTCTTTATTTAGAACCTTTATTTTTGAAGCAAGTTTAAAGCATGTCTACACCCAAAAGCAAAAGTTTAATATATTGCATTTTACAAAGTCTTAAATATGGTGACAGCATTTGTTTTCTATTTTTAATCACTTATTTCTGTATTTTCACCTGGTTATTTAGCCAAATATGCACTTCCTGTCTTAGGGTGGCTCTGCTCTATGGAGGAGCAACAGAGCCACCCTTGGATAGCAGCATTGCCAACCTGTACAGAGGGTAATGTTTGATGTACTAGCACATTTATGTGGACTTGACTAATAAATTAAGGCCACATTCCAGGTAACACTTTTTAAGTAGTTACAGCCACAGGTTTTTTTCCTTTTGGGATAAAGATTTTATATAAATGAATACAAGCTAACCATTGCAAGCATATCTGATGGTATTAAATAGTTTGTCTCAATCATCTAACTGCCACTCTTGTTGGACCGCTTGTTCTATTAAAGGAAGTTGAAAAATAACAGACTTACTGGTTAGATAATTTAGTGAGAAAAAAGGGAAAAAAAAGCTAAAAAAAAGCTACAAAAAAAACAAAAACCTAAGGCATCCACCACATTTAAGAAATGGTAAGCTGGAATAAATTAAGATTTTTCTTTTGGGTTTAAATATGTTTTAATTTGAAACCCTATCTTTTGTAAAAGTTTGTTTTCCTCCATACTAGATTACAAAATACAAAAGTCTGCCAAATTGATTGACAAGATAAACTTCTTGTGAAAATGTCTTCTTTGGACTACTCTTATTTTAATATTTCTTATTAGACATAACGTCTTATGCAATTGCTTTTCTCTGTAAATTTTCTCTTGTAATACTTATACGTCAGGTTTTGCATCTCTGCTATTGAAATATGGTCATAAAAACTATATGTTAATTACACTGTATTTTTCTAGTCGCCAGCCAAGTTCCATCCTTCCAATATGCATCCACTGTGACAACTACGGAGTCTGCTAATCAGCAAGAAAACAGTCCCTATAACATGAATGGTAAATGCGCTACTTAAAGTACTTAGAATGTGTATACTGTCATCAGGTCACATAAAATACATTCAATATGTTTCACAATAAGTTTTTGCATCATCACTTGTACAAGGGGTGGCTAGATTGTGTAGAAAGTGTTTAAAGCGGAACTCCACCCAAAAGAGTAAGTTACACTTTAGGCCTATCCCCCACTCCTCTTTAACATTTGGCATATTTTCATTTGTTGGGGGAGGGGGGGTGTAGGTACCTGGTTTTGACAGGTACCCACTCTTACTACTGCTTGGATTGCCTAGGTAATTTGAGGGGAATTTCTTCCCCACCCCCCCCCCCCCGGAGTCCCCCTCCCCCGCAGTCTTCTTGGACACATCACATGCCCCAGAAGACTGCAGGACCATTCACAAGGGCAGCCGGCTGTAAAGCTGAAAGCAGCAAAGCCAGCTGCCCACAGTTAGGATGTTGGCACCAGGAACCCAAAGGCTAGTGGTGAGCTAGCCCGGGTGAGGATGGCGCTTGATCCCTGGACAGGTAAGTGTCCCTTTATTAAAAGTCAGCAGCTGCAGTATTTGACTTATTTTTTTTTGCCTGTGATTATTTTTTTTTACCAGACTGAACAACCACTTTAACTTACTACTATGCTTTTGGTATATAGAAGATAAATGGACTATCCTGACCAATACCTAAAGATACAGGTATAACATACAAAAGCTGTTAGTATGTTACTTTTGACAAGAACTGAACCCTAGACCTCAGCATTGCCAGGTCACTAAGTCACCGTTCTGCTCAATATAGTAAATTCTCAATATCTCCATTGTCTATAAGAAATACACACAAAAGGGCAAATTTGCTTAAGATGTTACTTTTTTCCAAAACTGTATTCTCTTCAAATAGTAAGTCCGGTTTAGGAGGGCATTTATTGTTGTCTTCTCTGAAAGTGATTGGGTATTTGAAGAGACTAAGTTAAAAATGATTATGGTCAACCTAACAGACTTATATAGAGCTGTACTCCAAGACTGGACATATATACATGCAACACAAATTCGGATCAAATCTTGGCCATTCGGGCATTTGGATAAACGCCCTAACATTTACTCCTTTAGCAGGAGCTGAAAGTCATGCATACAGTTACTATTATATCTGACAACTTATTTTCTTCAGTGGTTGTTAAGGATGATGGCAGGTGCAGGCACTGCTGAGATCTTAAAGCGGAGCTTCACCCAAAAAGGGAAGTTACACTTTAAGACCTCCTCCCCTCCTCTTTAGGAAATGGCACTCTTTTTTTGGGTGGAGCAGAGCAGGTACCTGGTTTTGACAGGTATCCACTCCCACTTTCCCTTGGATCGCCTAGGCACTCCATGCCAAAGGTCTCCCTCCCTTCACCATAGTCTTCTGGGATACAGGCCACAGGACCTAGAAGACAAATATTGACATCACCCAGCCCAATTCACAAAAGAGGTTGGAGTTTCCCTCTAATTCATACCAGATCCTTTGGGTCTGGTGTGAATTTTAAGAGGGAATCCCAGGCAAAAATTAAGAAAAAAGGGAGGTAGGGAATTTGGAGGATACCACCACACTATTTTTTGGGGTTTTGGATCTCCCTTAAAATTCATAACGGATTTGAAGTTCCTGATATAAATTATGTGGGACATCTTTTGTGTGTGCAGGTATCCCCTTTAATATTAATAGCAGACTCTCATCTAGGAGCAGGGTCTGGTATAGATGAATGGAATCATCTAGAGAGAAAGAGAGAGAGAAAGAGAGTATAGCTTCCCTTTTATCTGTGCATACAATAGATGCTTTATCTCTCTATTTATGATCAAAGAACAAGTATGTTATTTTACATCAGCCCTCTGTTCCTACAGTGTATCCAATGATGACAAGGCACCAGCCAGCAAAAGCTTTGCCACAAACATGGAAATCCTCAAAGCAGAGTCTGTTGGTGAGTTCCAAACTTCTCATTTATGTTCTGATCACCTGTTTCTGTGAGGTCATTCCCAACCTCTTTTAGATACTACCAACTACTAATAATATTGTTAACCATTGTTACCCAGAAATGTTTTGTCCAGATTGGTCATTGTTAGATATATAATGATAAAAATATGTACATTTATTTCTGGAGACATATTGCTAGGACTCAGATATCAAGTCTATCTATCGAGTTAGCTATACAAGTAAACAACACATTGGTGTATCTGCTTCCGTTGGTTACCATAATTGCCCCATTTTTTGCAAACAATGCTTTTGTAGCAATCAAATTGTGTAGGGTATAAAGCATATCTATAGTACAAGTTTTTTAGGGAAGGTTTACAACCCCTGTAATTTTTTTCCTGTCGCACTACTCTGCTTTTCTGTGCCATTGGAGAGATTTCCCCTTACTTCTTATGCCGCGTACACACGATCTGACTTTCCGGCGGACAATCCGACCGTGTGTGGGGCTCCTGCAGACTTTTTGTTCCCAAAAGTCCGGCGGACTTAGTTTGAAGTTTTGACTTAAAATTGTCCGCCGGACTTGGGAGTCCGGCGGACAATCCCGCCGTCTGTGTGCTAGTCCGCGGGACTTTTGAAATGAACGGACTTGCCGACACACCGTCGTAAAGTCCATTCATTTTGAACGTGACTCCAGGTAGACGGGACTAGCGAAGGAAGTCAATGCCGCCGCCTCAATCGGCAACATTGATACCTCGCTAGCCTCGTCACCTCGTATGGATTTAAAGGGGAATCCCTACGCCGAAAAAACGGTGCAGTGGTCCCCCCCAATCCCATATCAGACCCTTATCCGAGCACGCAGCCGGCCAGTCAGGAAAGGGGGTGGGGACGAGCGAGCGCCCCCCCTCCTGAGCCATACCAGGCTGCGTGCCCTCAATATGGGGGGTGCCCTGGGGAAAGGCACCTTGTCCCCATGTTGATGAGGACAATGGCCTCTTCCCGACAACCCTGGCCGTTGGCACAGCTCCGGTGGTCTTCTTCTGTCTTGGGGGGTCTTCTCGCCGGACTCCTCCGCTATCTTCTGCTAGCTCTTTTACTAGAGGAGGAGCCCGGCTTTCTCCTTCGCCACCGTCTGGGGGTCTTATTCCAACTTCGGGGGTCTTGTCCAGCTCTTCTGTTCTTCTTGCCGGGCCTCCGCTTTCTTCTTCCAGCTCTTTTACTAACGGTGGCAAGGGCTTTTGTCGCCGTTGTCGCCTTCTGCTTCTGCTTCTTCTTCTTCTGCTTCTTGCTCTTCTTTCTTCTTCCAATGTTGACTCGTCGCTGTCTCCGCTTCTAATGGCTCAGACGTGTTGCGCTGCCAGTTATATTGGGGCAAGGGGTGGGGCCACCGACTCATGTCACATGGTGACCCCTCCCCCTTATGATGTCACAGTCCCGGAGGATGCTGGGACTGTGACATCATATGGGGGCGGGTCACCATGTGACATGAGCCGGTGGCCCCACCCCTTGTCCTTATATAACTGGCAGTGCAACGCGTCTGAGCCATTAGAAGAGAAGACAGTGACGAGTCAATATCGGAAGAAGATAGAAGAACAAGAAGCAGAAGAAGAAGAAGCAGAAGCAGAAGCAGAAGGCGGTGACAGCGACGGCGACAGAAGCCCGGGCCACCGCTAGTAACAGAGCTGGAAGAAGAAAGAGGAGGCCCGGCAAGAAGAACAGAAGAGCGGGACAAGACCCCCAAAGTCGGAACAAGACCCCCAGACGACGGCGGCGGCGACGAAGGAGAAAGCCGGGCTCCTCCGCTAGTAAAAGAGCTAGCAGAAGATAGTGGAGGAGTCCGGCAAGAAGACCCCCCAAGACGGAAGAAGACCCCCGGAGCTGTGCAATAAAGTATTTTAAAAAATTGTATCGTTTTTTATTTACACTTTTTTCCTTAGGTGAATGGGTAGGGGTACATCGTACCCCATACTCATTCACATAGGGGGGGGGGCCGGTATCTTGGGGCCCCATTATTAACCACTTCAGCCCCGGACCAATTGGCAGCCAAAGGACCAGGCCCCTTTTTGCGATTCGGCACTGCGTCGCTTTAACTGACAATTGCGCGGTCGTGCGACGTGGCTCCAAAACAAAATTGGCGTCCTTTTTTCCCCACAAATAGAGCTTACTTTTGATGGTATTTGATCGCCCCTGCGGTTTTTATTTTTTGCGCTATAAACAAAAATAGAGCGACAATTTTGAAAAAAAATGCAATATTTTTTGCTTTTTGCTATAATAAATATCCCCAAAAAATATATAAAAAACCTTTTTTTTCCCTCAGTTTAGGCCGATACGTATTCTTCTACATATTTTTGGTAAAAAAATCGCAATTAGCGATTATTGATTGGTTTGCGCAAAAGTTATAGCGTTTACAAAATAGGGGCTAGTTTTATAGCATTTTTATTAATATTTTTTTTTTACTAGTAATGGCGGCGATCAGCGATTTTTATTGTGACATTATGGCGGACACATCAGACATTTTTGACACATTTTTGGGACCATTGTCATTTATACAGCAATCAATGCTATTTAAATGCATTGATTCCTGTATAAATGACAGTTGTAGTGAAAGAGTTAACCACTAGGGGGGGGGGGGGGGGGGGAGGGGAGGTGTTATGGGCTCTGACGTGTGTGTGTTTTTTTTACATTAGGGGGCGGGGCTGACGTCTGACGTCATTGATCGGCTTTCCCGATGACCGGGAACAGCCAATCAATGACAGGCAGAGTAGGAAGCGTGGGGAGAGGTTTGTTTACACATACCTCTCCCCGTTCTTCAGCTCCGTGACCCGATCGCGGGGACACCAGCGGCGATCGGGTCCGCTGGTCCCGCGGCCGGGGTCACGGAGCTCCCGACCGGGTCGCGAGCGCGCCGATGGCGGCGCGCGCGCGACCCACGGGCAGGCATTTAAAGGGCCACGTACAGGTACGTGGTTTTGCCTGCCTGTGCCATTCTGCTGACGTATATATGCAGTGGGCGGTCGGGAAGCGGTTAAAGGGGGCTCCCGGATTCCGATAAGCCCCCCGCCCGCAGACCCTGACAACCAACGGCCAGGGTTGTCGGGAAGAGGCCCTTGTCCTCATCAACATGGGGACAAGGTGCTTTGGGGTGGGGGGCCCATGTTGAGGGCACGCGACCTGGTACGGCTCAGGAGGGCGGGCGCTAGCCTGTCCCCACCCCCTTTCCTGATCGGCCGGGCTGCGTGCTCAGATAAGGGTCTGATATGGATTTGACAGGGCTAGCGAGGTGTCAATGTCTCCGATCGAGGCGGCGGCATTGACTTCCTTCGCTAGTCCCATCTACCTGGAGTCCCGTTCTAAATGAACGGACTTTACTCCGTATGTCGGCAAGTTCGCTCATTTCAAAAGTCCGTGGACTTCCACCAAAACTCCGGCGGATTGTCCACCGGAAAAGTCCGGGCGTGTGTGGGCAAGTCCACACGTTCGGAAAGTCCGGCGGACCTCCGCTGGAAAGTACGGCAGATTGTCCAATCGTGTGTACGTGGCTTTAGAGAGACTACAAGAAGTGAAAAAAAGTCTCCTCAAAGTGAGGGGAATTTATCTCTTAAAGCAGAGTTCCACACAAAAATGTAACTTCCGCTTTTCAGAACCCTCCCCCCCTCCGGTGTCACATTTGGCACCTTTCAGGGGGAGGGGGGTGCAGATACCTGTATAAGACAGGTATTTGCACCCACTTCGGGGCATAGACTCCCGTGGGAGTCTACGCCTCTTCCCGCCCCCCCCCCCCCCACGCTGTCTGCTGGGAGACACACAGGTCCCAGAGACAGCAGGGACCATTCGGATTGCGCAGCATGACTCGCACATGCGCAGTAGAGAACCAGGAAGTGAAGCAGCAAGGCTTCACTTCCTGATTCCCTTACCGAAGATGGCAGTGGCAGCACCCAAGAGCCGAGTGAGAGGTGCTGACTTAAAAAAAAAATTGGGCGGACCTCCGCTTTAAGCCAACTATACGCACATGTATTATTGTTGTCCAGCCTGCGGACTACAAAAAAAAATTATCATACAGATTCCCCCATCTATGCTATATATACAGCACAGATGGAGGAACCTTCTTCTGTGGCTATTGTATTCTAATTGTATAGTGTGTGCCCAGCTTTATACAGCTGCCCATGGGATATATATCTCCCATTGGAAGATTTCCTCTCATTTCTTTTTTGGGTAACTAGCATTTTGGATTTTCCATCACTTTCTGTTCCAATAGACAATATGACAAATTGTCATAGACAAAAGACAATAGTTCCTTAGACAAATTAAGAGTGTGAATCTCTCCAATGGGGATGCAGACAGAAAAAAAAATAAAAGAGGCTCTAAGCTTTACATTATTTCTCACCCAAGACTATAGGAAAAAAAAACAGCTTTGAATTCCAAGTACAGGCATTCCCCTAGTTACAAACATCCGACTTACAAATGACTCCTACTTACAAACAGAGGGAAACAACAGGAAGTGAGAGGAAATCTACCACTATGAAGGGGAATTCACTCCTGTAAGCCCCTGTACACACGGTCGGAAATTCCGACCACAAAATCCATCGGATTTTGTTAACCCTTCCCTATGCAATCCAAAAAGCTTAAAAATCATTTTTATGTCTGGAGCTATACTTAAAAAATGTACCTGTTCCAACTTAAAAACAAATTCAACTTAAAAACAAACCTACAGACCCTATCTTGTTTGTAACCCGGGGACCGTCTGTACTAACAGAGAAAACTCAGAGGTGGAGGAAATGTTTGTTACTGCTCAGATATGTCCAAACATGTTGGAAATCGCTGTGAATGTTTTGTGACCTCTTACCTTTCTTAGTAAAGTAAAAGGGACAAGCCTTCATAGAACATACACCACAACAGAGTATCATCCAAACCTGGAAAAAATTGGATGCTAGCAATGTAGCAGTGCAAGCAAGCCTGGTCTAGGCTCTCACCCTCACTATTATCCTGTATAAGATCTGCCCGTGCATTCTAAACCTTTGGCTTAACAGCATATACACACGCCATGCTATAACTAGACTTCTGTAGTGAAATACTTTACCTATAGCCTGTCTATGTAGTCATGTTTTATAAAGATCCCTTCAAGTTTAATTGAAATGCTTAATGTTACTTTATTTAAGAAACAATAAAAGTTACTAACGTCTATGCTTGTTTCTCACAGACTCAGCAACGCCCTTTCTATGTGAACAAGGGAAATACCACTAACACCGAATCCCCATGAATCCCTGGGACCAAGCTCTAAGATTACGTACCAAAGCTATAGATATGTGGGCAGAAAGAGGGTGGGGATTTGTGCTTAATTCCTTCACTGCTGTTGTAGTGAATGTGTTGTGACTGGATTTGGCTGGGAGGAAGAAAACTGGTTTTAGTCTAGCCAAGGGCAACAACTGCTAACTGGAATTCCAGGGTGGGTCTAGCAAGAATGAACCTTTATCTATGTTTCTCAAGTTAACCCTTTATTGATGTAGAAAGTTTTATGCTATTACTGACTAAATGTTACTAT
Source organism: Lithobates sylvaticus (assembly GCA_028564925.1). Classification (NCBI taxonomy): domain Eukaryota; kingdom Metazoa; phylum Chordata; class Amphibia; order Anura; family Ranidae; genus Lithobates; species Lithobates sylvaticus. The sequence goes on from CM053035.1 coordinate 104,804,336, forward strand.
TATAATAACTAAAGTCTAGAATACCAAGGAAATGAGAACTACAGGAATATGTTCTTCAATAAATACATTTGAAAAGCTATTTTCATGTTTCTGCATTTTGCTTTTGAGTGCACTGTTTGTCAAAAGATTGTTGTTATATTCTTGTTATTGGGTTAAAGCATTTCTTTAAGAGATGTATCAATGTTTAACCCAAGATTCACACAAGACACACACATTTTTCAAATTGAAAAAAAAAGTCCTCGGTAAAAACATTGAAAAATATCGATTCAAACCGATTCTGATCAGTTTGGGATTAAATAACCTGGAGAAGGGTATATAACAAATTGGAAAAGAAAATGTTTCATAAGCTATGAGGTATGTTATATATCTGTGGTGGAGACGGGGTTCAAGGCACCTTGAGATACTGGTGGGACATAGGTGTCTATGAATGGTGAGTGGATGTTTTGTTTTTAGTTAGTTCATTGGAAATTTACCTTTTTGGTATGGCTTATCCTGAACCCTTTCCCCAACCACCACTACTTTGGTTGTGGGGGGTTTGGGTGGTACTGCCCCCTTTTCAAGAATTTCAGTAGACCATGTCGGCCTACATGACAGGAAATATATATATTTTCATATGGTATACATTTATATTCTCCATGTAGGATGCTATAATGTTTATTCTTGTTTGTATTGCTGAAAACTAAATAAACACCTTTCAAAAAAAAAAAAAAAACATTGAAAAAGAGGCTCCCAGATCTTTCACTAACACCAGTTCTGATGTAAATTATTATATATCCACACAGACAGCATATTTTTTCATGCTATTTTTTATTTCAAGAAAGATTTTTGCCATTAACAGGAAATGGTGGCAAATATCTTTTGAAGATATCTTGTATACAATATACGGATCATTATCAAGATGTACAGTTTCAGTAGGCACAATACAAATATAAGAAACAAAAAAAAGTAGGAGGATAGATTTGAAATCCCAATTTTATTTTTTAAATTGGGGTGTAAGAAGAACTAGTGTTCACTTAAAACAAAATTGCTATTACAAGGAAAACTGGAGTTACTATAAATATTACTTTAATCCACGGCCCTAAAGATTTCTTTCTTGCCGGTATCAGTATATTAAGCCATTAATGCCTCTTGTTCCAATATTGGAACAGTAGTGATGCAGGAGTTATTTATATCTTACTGCTCTAGGTAACATATGAATGTTATGCACACATTTTTAAAAATTGCAACTTTAGGCATAAATGGGTTAATGACTGATCCAACAAAGGCGCTTCTCTTCTCGGGTCATACCACCTTCCCACTGGCTTATGTCATTGCTTACATTGTAGGATCAGTGGCCAGTGAGTTGTAAGTTATACTTCAAAGGGCTGCAGTCAGCATGGAGCTTATAGTTTCTTTTTTCTGTAATTTTAAGGATTTGTTGAATGTAATAATTATTCAGTTTCCACAATTTCTTTAGAGTTTGTCTTAACTTTGAATACATTTTGTCAATTGTCTTGTAGTTTTGAGCATGTATATAATATGTGGATATAGAAGTCCTATATTTGATTACATATTTGGAAAATGGAACCTCTACTAATAGAGGACCATTAGTACCCTCCGGTACAATTGGGACTTTTCAGGCGAAACACAACAAAATTGTTGCACAGAAGCAAAAGAAATATATTTTTAGATAATTTATTAATAGAAAAACAAGTGTATCAATGAATAAATATTCAAGACAACAAAATAAACAAAAAAAGGGGGGGGGGAGCGGGATTTTAAATGTGTGCATACACAAATTGTTAAAAACAATTGTAATACAACCTTATAGTTTACAGATATTTGCATGTAGATATGACATATACAAATGGAAAAAAGAAGAAAAAATGGGAAAAAGAAACACATCCCTCAATTGCCTAACATGTTTCGGGAAACTTTGATGATCCCTTCTTCAGAGGCATTTAGGTAGAGATTGAGTGTGGAACAGGAAGTCTGGGAAAAAAACACAAACGACAAAAACAAACAAAAATGAGCATTTCAAGGGAACCTGGGGGGAAGGGAGACAAAGCCATTGCATAGGATGCCTGGACACCAGCGTTTATACATACCGATATCCATGAGGATAAAAGGTTAATTACACCGAAAGTCCAGGTGAATTTCTTCATGTGATGAAAAATAGCAAAAAACCAGGGTTTGTTGCAAGAGGTTCTGGGGCCATAATATAGCAAATTCTTAACCACTCAACACGAGAGGAGGGGGAAGGGGGGGGGGGAAAGGGGTGGACTATTGAGGGCTTTTATAGGAAGAGGGAGTTGGTGGCCCTCCAGGTGATGATCTCCAAGGGTGAGGCCCACACAAGGATCAACCCAATGACCCGTCTCCGCGTGGTGAAGCACAGTGGAAAACCGGGTAATCAAGATGTCTAAAAATATAAAGAAAGCAAAATATATATATCAGAAATTGGTGCACATAAAATGTGCGTGTGTTCAAACTACTATTGAAACAACCAAGAGACTGTTTATTGCACAATAGCGAAGACACAAAAAATGGTAAAAAAGAATTGTATATATTATTTTGGAAATCTTAATGAGCAAAAAGAGGCTGTTTGTTGTATTTTCATGGATTCACATTAATGAATCACATACTATATTTTAATGAGCCATCAGAGATCAAAGATATGTATCAAAAGGATCTCTTTAACAGTAAGGAATGATGATAATTCAGGCAATACAGATTATGCATAAGCCATAAACAAACTGAACTTACACAGAAGATGCACATCCCAGGAGTACTGCAAATGGAAAAACGCCTGGTTTCATCACAGCAGGAGCAATCGCTGCTGACCTGTTGTGTGAACAGTTATTTATAAGGCAGAGCAGATGCACTGCGCATAAGCAAGTCAATTAAATGACAATACAAAACAGCTGAGGTGGAGGCGTCAACTATGAGACTGGGTAACGGCCTTAGAATATCAAAAGGCGAACCTGTGGCCAATGGGCGAACAGGGGCGGGGCTACTGGGGAAGAGCCTTACTTATCCCTCCAATTATATGAGTCTTCTGAGACTCTATTAAAAAGAAAAAGAAAGAGGTCGGCGTCCCGCTGAACAGGAACGCAAACGTATTACGTTGCGTTCCAAGAAAAGTGAGAAGCGACGCGTACGTCAGAGGCATGCGTATGGCGCATGCGCGAAATATGGAACACGGCGCATGCGTCGAACGTGAAAGCCGTCGTTTGAAATACTGCGCAGAGAGGACGACCAAGAGTGGGTGGGATTCAAATTGACATGTTGTTAAAGAAATTCCGAGAGGCTTCCCAGGAGACAGGGCAAAAGGCAATGATCCCCAGAGCTATAACCGCACGGCACCCCGTCAGAGAGAAAAATTTCCAGCTGGTGGGGCGTCCTGCGGTGAGAACTCACTGGCGCGGGAAGGCATTAGAACCCAAACGGGCAAATCCTGCAGGGGGAAGTCGCCAGCAATAGGTCCACAGCCAAAAAAATAGAGGGGGCATCTCCCACTCCCTTGCGGGATAGGAGGTGGTACCCCTCTTACCCGCGCCAGGCAGGGCCAACACCCAGGAGACCACAAAAACCAACAAGTGTAGGGACAAGTTGGGATTAATTTGCAAATGGAGCAAAGTGTGGATTAGAAAAATAGAAATAAAATTAAAAATGTTAATGCAACAATATATGGCAATGAAATATTAGTATGTGAACCAGGATCCACGCAATGGCAAGTTCTCTCCACACCAAGGCTCCTTATATGTTCTCATGAAAATATTTTAAACTTGGAAAAACTCCATATAGAATATTTGGTTTGTCTGAAATGTAACAAAACAATGAAACATAATATTAATAAATAGAAACAGACCAAAGACTTGTAATAGTATGATACTGAAATGACAATTTTAAACAACAATAAACATAACAACAAAAAAAAACAACGATTGACATGAAAACCTAAAAAAAAAAAAAAAAAAAAAAAAAAAATATAATATGATAAAATAATAAAATACTTGAATATGCTTGAAAAAACCGGGGGGGGGGGGGGGAGGGAAAGAAAGTTATATTATTTTTCACAGCCACCTGACACAAAACCCTCAAGAAAAGGGCGAAAGGAAAGTTGGGTGTTAAGGCCCGGAAAAGAAGTTGCATTGAGGTCTGCGATCCATCTGACCTCTCTCTGGAGTAGAGACTTATTCCAGTCACCACCCCTGCTGTCGGGGTGGATTCTGTCAAGGATGGTAAAGAGTACACGCGGAAAGATACCGGCATGTTGGTCTCTAACATGTCGTCCCAGAGGGAGGTCAGGGTTAGCGACCTTCATGCTAGAGATATGGCGTGCAGCTCGCTTGTAAAATTCATTTTTGGTTTTGCCTATGTAGAAACATTCGCAATGACAGGTAAGTAAGTAAATGACCCCGATTGTTTTACAATTAAAGAAATGTTTTGGACTGTATTTTTTGCCATTGGGAAGTGTAAAATTGGACTTTGTGTTCATATATCTGCATATGGAACAACCTCCACAGGTAAAGGTGCCATAGCGTTTACACACATCAGTTCTAAAGGGGCCACTATACTCGCTTTTGACCAAATAATCTCTCAGAGACCGCGTGCGTCTGAAAGTAATAGATGGTTTGGGAGGAATATGTTTGCTGAGATTGGGGTCTACATGCAGCAGATGCCAGTGTTTCTGTAAGATTTGTTTGATTTTTTTATGCTGTTTATTATAGGTAGTTATGAAACGGGTGGTATTGGGAGATCTATTCAGGGACCTGTCTGGAAAGAGAACCTCATGTCTGGCCGAGTCACGTGCCCGCCTGAATGCTCTTTTCAGACAGGTGCCTGAATATCCCCGTTGTAAAAGGCGCTGTCTCAGAAGGTCTGCCTCAACCTTAAAGGCTGCTTCCGTAGAACAATTTCGTCTGAGTCTCAGGTATTGTCCATATGGTATGGATCGTACCAAAGGCTCGGGGTGGAAACTGGATGCATGTAGAATAGTATTTCCAGCAGTCTCTTTGCGATAGAGACTGCTGGAAAGAAAGCCCTCTGGGGATTTCATAATCTTTAAATCCAAAAACATGACTGAAAAGGGGTCGCAGGTCATAGTGAAAAACAAATTAAAAGTATTTATGTTCAGAATGTTAATAAAGGCCTGCAAATCCTCCACTGAGCCATTCCATATCATTAAAATGTCATCTATATACCTATACCAGGCTGCCACATGCCTGGTATAGGTAGAGATGGTTTCATCCGATAATATGGATTGTTCCCACTCCCCCAGATACAGGTTGGCGTACGATGGGGCACAGCATGTCCCCATCGCCACCCCCTGTATCTGGAGGTAGTGGGATCCATCGAACGAAAAAACATTATTTGACAAAATAAATTCCAAAGCGTCCAACAAAAACCTATTTAGTTTTTTATCATCCCGATGGGTTTGAGAAATAAAGTGTTCAATTACTGGAAGTCCAAGATTGTGAGGGATAGAACTATATAGAGCTTCCACGTCTATAGTTACTAAGATTGAATTCGGCAAGGTATGTAGTTCATCCAAGTTTTGTAAAAGATGAATTGTATCCTTGGTATAGGAAAAGAGGCCTGCAACATAAGGTCTTAAGTGATTATCCACAAATTTGCTCAGGTTCTCAGTGATTGAACCATTGCCTGATACGATTGGGCGTCCTGGGGGATTTGATTGATTTTTATGTATTTTGGGTAAACAATAAAAAGTCGGGATACGTGGATAAGGTGTCCTAATGTATTCCCATTCATTTTTGGTGATTGCACCATTACAGAATGCTTCATCAACCATAGTATAGAAAGAAAGATTACTTTTCTCAATGATGTTTTTAGAGATTTTTTTATACCAAAGGTTATTCGACAGGACTTTCTGGCACATACCTGCATATTGATCATTGGACAAAATTACTATGTTCCCCCCCTTGTCGGAGGGCTTAATAGTAAGGGAATTTTCCTTCTTCAATGATTCTAGAGCTTTTAATTCATTTTTTGTGAGATTGCTACCAGAATTAGATGTCTTCATTTTTTTGATTTCTGCTGTGGTTTGTGCCAAAAAGGCCACTAAATTAGGACTATTTGTGAATTGCGGAAATTTATCAGACTTCTTTTTAAATTGTTTTTTTATAGTGTCTTTATGATCCATTGGTTCCTCAGAGACATGGGTGTCCAATAACAATTGGATGTCTACCATGTCAATGAGGTCACTGGGATCCTGTTCTTCCAGTAAAGTTAGAAGATCGTCAAGAGCCTCTTCGGATTTTTTGATGTTAGCCTCTGAAACTGATTTTTCTTTTTCTTTTGAGAACATGCTTTTGTAATAGATCTTACGTGCAAACAAATGCAGATCCTTTGTTAATACAAAAGTATCTGCATTGTTATCCGGGCAAAAGCTTAGACCCTTCTGTAAAAGACTTATTTCTGACTGGGTGAGTATATGGTTAGAGAGATTGATAATGTTTAATTTGGCATCCGTCGAAAACTCCGGAGGTGCGTTTACGTATTCTGGAGGCTCTCCTCCATACGATGCACTAAAAAATCTTTATCAGTTAAAGATAAGTTAGAGAGTAGTGTAGCATCACCTGAAAGAGAATTTATAGTAGAGCCTGCACCAGAAGATCCTGTGAGGGACACAGTTTGAATAACACCGCGTGCATTACCTTTACCCGGGGGTTGTGAGCCAGATGCTGTTTCTGAAGGTTCAGTGATTCTTTTTTTGTTTAGATATGGTTCATCACCAGATGACATTCTTTTATTTTTTTGTGGTTTACGGTTCCTGTGTCTATTTTGGGGAAAAGAAGAGACAGATGAGTTGAGGGATGAGTTCGAGCCCGATTCTCTAGTATTTTTGGCATAATTACTTTTATACGCTCGTTGTGTCATGTTGTTTTGGTTCCATTTATAGGCTTTGCCTTCCTGGAAGGCTCTTTTATCGCGCCAAAACTTTTTATCCTTCATGGCTAGCTTCTCCTGAGATTTTTGATTTAACTGTAATTTTATTTTTTCCTCATTTTCTTTATAAATGGGTAAGTCTTTAAATGGCAATAATTTGGCATAAATGCTTTCAATTTCCTGATCAAACGAGGAAATACGTTTCTTGTATTCCTCGCTCAACAGGGTCATCATCGTTTTTGTGCATACTTGTAAATTATTTTCCCATTTGGTTTTAAATGAGGCATCTACGTCCTCAAGGATTGGAAAAATTTGGATCCTTAGACCCATAGGATTTATGTCTTCTTGAATATATCTATCAAAACTATCCGCATGCCAAAAACATGCCACTTTTTTGTCAATGACTTTACCGAGTTGAAAAAACAGGGAAGATACTTCCGAGTATGATGAGGACTTTTTACCATAGTCTCTGGAGAAACCAGCCATGAGGGTGTCCCATTCTTTCCCCTGAAACATTATCCCAAAGCTCACAGTTTGTGTGCTAGAAAGAAGAAAAAAAAAAAAAAAAAAAAAAAAAAAAAAAGGGGGGAAAAGAACAACAACCCACAACACACCTTCCCAGACTTAATTACCACATATACAAATTAGAAGAGAAACAAAAATATAAACATATATGCTGAATATGTACATATGTCGTAAAATATACTATGCAGCGAAAGAGGAGAAAAACTACTCTGTAGCTGCACACAAGACAAAGAGAAAAACAAAGAGAGAAAAAAAAAAACCCCAAAGAAAACCCAGAAAACCCCTGTTCCACACTCAATCTCTACCTAAATGCCTCTGAAGAAGGGATCATCAAAGTTTCCCGAAACATGTTAGGCAATTGAGGGATGTGTTTCTTTTTCCCATTTTTTCTTCTTTTTTCCATTTGTATATGTCATATCTACATGCAAATATCTGTAAACTATAAGGTTGTATTACAATTGTTTTTAACAATTTGTGTATGCACACATTTAAAATCCCCCCCCCCCCCCTTTTTTTGTTTATTTTGTTGTCTTGAATATTTATTCATTGATACACTTGTTTTTCTATTAATAAATTATCTAAAAATATATTTCTTTTGCTTCTGTGCAACAATTTTGTTGTGTTTCGCCTGAAAAGTCCCAATTGTACCGGAGGGTACTAATGGTCCTCTATTAGTAGAGGTTCCATTTTCCAAATATTTACTCAGGGATGTTGGCAAACAAATTATCTTCAGAGGCTTAAATGCCCCTGTAGTTCGGTTCAGCACCACTTGTTACATTTAACGAACCGGGTAGCAAATACCCACCCCCTCCCCTTGCTTGAACCAAATTAATTCACTATGATATTATTCCCTTTCTTTTTATATATAATAATTTTTGTAGAATCTATTTTGGAGATACATTTTTTATAAAATAGATTATGTTTTTCTCCTTTTAGGGGTTTTCTGGGTTTTCTTTGGGGTTTTTTTTTTCTCTCTTTGTTTTTCTCTTTGTCTTGTGTGCAGCTACAGAGTAGTTTTTCTCCTCTTTCGCTGCATAGTATATTTTACGACATATGTACATATTCAGCATATATGTTTATATTTTTGTTTCTCTTCTAATTTGTATATGTGGTAATTAAGTCTGGGAAGGTGTGTTGTGGGTTGTTGTTCTTTTCCCCCCTTTTTTATTTTTTTTATTTTTTTTTTTTCTTCTTTCTAGCACACAAACTGTGAGCTTTGGGATAATGTTTCAGGGGAAAGAATGGGACACCCTCATGGCTGGTTTCTCCAGAGACTATGGTAAAAAGTCCTCATCATACTCGGAAGTATCTTCCCTGTTTTTTCAACTCGGTAAAGTCGTTGACAAAAAAGTGGCATGTTTTTGGCATGCGGATAGTTTTGATAGATATATTCAAGAAGACATAAATCCTATGGGTCTAAGGATCCAAATTTTTCCAATCCTTGAGGACGTAGATGCCTCATTTAAAACCAAATGGGAAAATAATTTACAAGTATGCACAAAAACGATGATGACCCTGTTGAGCGAGGAATACAAGAAACGTATTTCCTCGTTTGATCAGGAAATTGAAAGCATTTATGCCAAATTATTGCCATTTAAAGACTTACCCATTTATAAAGAAAATGAGGAAAAAATAAAATTACAGTTAAATCAAAAATCTCAGGAGAAGCTAGCCATGAAGGATAAAAAGTTTTGGCGCGATAAAAGAGCCTTCCAGGAAGGCAAAGCCTATAAATGGAACCAAAACAACATGACACAACGAGCGTATAAAAGTAATTATGCCAAAAATACTAGAGAATCGGGCTCGAACTCATCCCTCAACTCATCTGTCTCTTCTTTTCCCCAAAATAGACACAGGAACCGTAAACCACAAAAAAATAAAAGAATGTCATCTGGTGATGAACCATATCTAAACAAAAAAAGAATCACTGAACCTTCAGAAACAGCATCTGGCTCACAACCCCCGGGTAAAGGTAATGCACGCAGTGTTATTCAAACTGTGTCCCTCACAGGATCTTCTGGTGCAGGCTCTACTATAAATTCTCTTTCAGGTGATGCTACACTACTCTCTAACTTATCTTTAACTGATAAAGATTTTTTAGTGCATCGTATGGAGGAGAGCCTCCAGAATACGTAAACGCACCTCCGGAGTTTTCGACGGATGCCAAATTAAACATTATCAATCTCTCTAACCATATACTCACCCAGTCAGAAATAAGTCTTTTACAGAAGGGTCTAAGCTTTTGCCCGGATAACAATGCAGATACTTTTGTATTAACAAAGGATCTGCATTTGTTTGCACGTAAGATCTATTACAAAAGCATGTTCTCAAAAGAAAAAGAAAAATCAGTTTCAGAGGCTAACATCAAAAAATCCGAAGAGGCTCTTGACGATCTTCTAACTTTACTGGAAGAACAGGATCCCAGTGACCTCATTGACATGGTAGACATCCAATTGTTATTGGACACCCATGTCTCTGAGGAACCAATGGATCATAAAGACACTATAAAAAAACAATTTAAAAAGAAGTCTGATAAATTTCCGCAATTCACAAATAGTCCTAATTTAGTGGCCTTTTTGGCACAAACCACAGCAGAAATCAAAAAAATGAAGACATCTAATTCTGGTAGCAATCTCACAAAAAATGAATTAAAAGCTCTAGAATCATTGAAGAAGGAAAATTCCCTTACTATTAAGCCCTCCGACAAGGGGGGGAACATAGTAATTTTGTCCAATGATCAATATGCAGGTATGTGCCAGAAAGTCCTGTCGAATAACCTTTGGTATAAAAAAATCTCTAAAAACATCATTGAGAAAAGTAATCTTTCTTTCTATACTATGGTTGATGAAGCATTCTGTAATGGTGCAATCACCAAAAATGAATGGGAATACATTAGGACACCTTATCCACGTATCCCGACTTTTTATTGTTTACCCAAAATACATAAAAATCAATCAAATCCCCCAGGACGCCCAATCGTATCAGGCAATGGTTCAATCACTGAGAACCTGAGCAAATTTGTGGATAATCACTTAAGACCTTATGTTGCAGGCCTCTTTTCCTATACCAAGGATACAATTCATCTTTTACAAAACTTGGATGAACTACATACCTTGCCGAATTCAATCTTAGTAACTATAGACGTGGAAGCTCTATATAGTTCTATCCCTCACAATCTTGGACTTCCAGTAATTGAACACTTTATTTCTCAAACCCATCGGGATGATAAAAAACTAAATAGGTTTTTGTTGGACGCTTTGGAATTTATTTTGTCAAATAATGTTTTTTCGTTCGATGGATCCCACTACCTCCAGATACAGGGGGTGGCGATGGGGACATGCTGTGCCCCATCGTACGCCAACCTGTATCTGGGGGAGTGGGAACAATCCATATTATCGGATGAAACCATCTCTACCTATACCAGGCATGTGGCAGCCTGGTATAGGTATATAGATGACATTTTAATGATATGGAATGGCTCAGTGGAGGATTTGCAGGCCTTTATTAACATTCTGAACATAAATACTTTTAATTTGTTTTTCACTATGACCTGCGACCCCTTTTCAGTCATGTTTTTGGATTTAAAGATTATGAAATCCCCAGAGGGCTTTCTTTCCAGCAGTCTCTATCGCAAAGAGACTGCTGGAAATACTATTCTACATGCATCCAGTTTCCACCCCGAGCCTTTGGTACGATCCATACCATATGGACAATACCTGAGACTCAGACGAAATTGTTCTACGGAAGCAGCCTTTAAGGTTGAGGCAGACCTTCTGAGACAGCGCCTTTTACAACGGGGATATTCAGGCACCTGTCTGAAAAGAGCATTCAGGCGGGCACGTGACTCGGCCAGACATGAGGTTCTCTTTCCAGACAGGTCCCTGAATAGATCTCCCAATACCACCCGTTTCATAACTACCTATAATAAACAGCATAAAAAAATCAAACAAATCTTACAGAAACACTGGCATCTGCTGCATGTAGACCCCAATCTCAGCAAACATATTCCTCCCAAACCATCTATTACTTTCAGACGCACGCGGTCTCTGAGAGATTATTTGGTCAAAAGCGAGTATAGTGGCCCCTTTAGAACTGATGTGTGTAAACGCTATGGCACCTTTACCTGTGGAGGTTGTTCCATATGCAGATATATGAACACAAAGTCCAATTTTACACTTCCCAATGGCAAAAAATACAGTCCAAAACATTTCTTTAATTGTAAAACAATCGGGGTCATTTACTTACTTACCTGTCATTGCGAATGTTTCTACATAGGCAAAACCAAAAATGAATTTTACAAGCGAGCTGCACGCCATATCTCTAGCATGAAGGTCGCTAACCCTGACCTCCCTCTGGGACGACATGTTAGAGACCAACATGCCGGTATCTTTCCGCGTGTACTCTTTACCATCCTTGACAGAATCCACCCCGACAGCAGGGGTGGTGACTGGAATAAGTCTCTACTCCAGAGAGAGGTCAGATGGATCGCAGACCTCAATGCAACTTCTTTTCCGGGCCTTAACACCCAACTTTCCTTTCGCCCTTTTCTTGAGGGTTTTGTGTCAGGTGGCTGTGAAAAAGAATAGAACTTTCTTTCCCTTCCCCCCCCCCCCCCCCCCCCCGGTTTTTTCAAGCATATTCAAGTATTTTATTATTTTATCATATTATATTTTTTTTTTTTTTTTCTGGCATTTAGTTTTGTTAGGTTTTCATGTCAATCGTTGTTTTTTTTTTTTGTTGTTATGTTTATTGTTGTTTAAAATTGTCATTTCAGTATCATACTATTACAAGTCTTTGGTCTGTTTCTATTTATTAATATTATGTTTCATTGTTTTGTTACATTTCAGACAAACCAAATATTCTATATGGAGTTTTTCCAAGTTTAAAATATTTTCATGAGAACATATAAGGAGCCTTGGTGTGGAGAGAACTTGCCATTGCGTGGATCCTGGTTCACATACTAATATTTCATTGCCATATATTGTTGCATTAACATTTTTAATTTTATTTCTATTTTTCTAATCCACACTTTGCTCCATTTGCAAATTAATCCCAACTTGTCCCTACACTTGTTGGTTTTTGTGGTCTCCTGGGTGTTGGCCCTGCCTGGCGCGGGTAAGAGGGGTACCACCTCCTATCCCGCAAGGGAGTGGGAGATGCCCCCTCTATTTTTTTGGCTGTGGACCTATTGCTGGCGACTTCCCCCTGCAGGATTTGCCCGTTTGGGTTCTAATGCCTTCCCGCGCCAGTGAGTTCTCACCGCAGGACGCCCCACCAGCTGGAAATTTTTCTCTCTGACGGGGTGCCGTGCGGTTATAGCTCTGGGGATCATTGCCTTTTGCCCTGTCTCCTGGGAAGCCTCTCGGAATTTCTTTAACAACATGTCAATTTGAATCCCACCCACTCTTGGTCGTCCTCTCTGCGCAGTATTTCAAACGACGGCTTTCACGTTCGACGCATGCGCCGTGTTCCATATTTCGCGCATGCGCTATACGCATGCCTCTGACGTACGCGTCGCTTCTCACTTTTCTTGGAACGCAACGTAATACGTTTGCGTTCCTGTTCAGCGGGACGCCGACCTCTTTCTTTTTCTTTTTAATAGAGTCTCAGAAGACTCATATAATTGGAGGGATAAGTAAGGCTCTTCCCCAGTAGCCCCGCCCCTGTTCGCCCATTGGCCACAGGTTCGCCTTTTGATATTCTAAGGCCGTTACCCAGTCTCATAGTTGACGCCTCCACCTCAGCTGTTTTGTATTGTCATTTAATTGACTTGCTTATGCGCAGTGCATCTGCTCTGCCTTATAAATAACTGTTCACACAACAGGTCAGCAGCGATTGCTCCTGCTGTGATGAAACCAGGCGTTTTTCCATTTGCAGTACTCCTGGGATGTGCATCTTCTGTGTAAGTTCAGTTTGTTTATGGCTTATGCATAATCTGTATTGCCTGAATTATCATCATTCCTTACTGTTAAAGAGATCCTTTTGATACATATCTTTGATCTCTGATGGCTCATTAAAATATAGTATGTGATTCATTAATGTGAATCCATGAAAATACAACAAACAGCCTCTTTTTGCTCATTAAGATTTCCAAAATAATATATACAATTCTTTTTTACCATTTTTTGTGTCTTCGCTATTGTGCAATAAACAGTCTCTTGGTTGTTTCAATAGTAGTTTGAACACACGCACATTTTATGTGCACCAATTTCTGATATATATATTTTGCTTTCTTTATATTTTTAGACATCTTGATTACCCGGTTTTCCACTGTGCTTCACCACGCGGAGACGGGTCATTGGGTTGATCCTTGTGTGGGCCTCACCCTTGGAGATCATCACCTGGAGGGCCACCAACTCCCTCTTCCTATAAAAGCCCTCAATAGTCCACCCCTTTCCCCCCCCCCCCTCCCCCTCCTCTCGTGTTGAGTGGTTAAGAATTTGCTATATTATGGTCCCAGAACCTCTTGCAACAAACCCTGGTTTTTTGCTATTTTTCATCACATGAAGAAATTCACCTGGACTTTCGGTGTAATTAACCTTTTATCCTCATGGATATCGGTATGTATAAACGCTGGTGTCCAGGCATCCTATGCAATGGCTTTGTCTCCCTTCCCCCCAGGTTCCCTTGAAATGCTCATTTTTGTTTGTTTTTGTCGTTTGTGTTTTTTTCCCAGACTTCCTGTTCCACACTCAATCTCTACCTAAATGCCTCTGAAGAAGGGATCATCAAAGTTTCCCGAAACATGTTAGGCAATTGAGGGATGTGTTTCTTTTTCCCATTTTTCTTCTTTTTTCCATTTGTATATGTCATATCTACATGCAAATATCTGTAAACTATAAGGTTGTATTACAATTGTTTTTAACAATTTGTGTATGCACACATTTAAAATCCCCCCCCCCCCCCCCCTTTTTTTGTTTATTTTGTTGTCTTGAATATTTATTCATTGATACACTTGTTTTTCTATTAATAAATTATCTAAAAATATATTTCTTTTGCTTCTGTGCAACAATTTTGTTGTGTTTCGCCTGAAAAGTCCCAATTGTACCGGAGGGTACTAATGGTCCTCTATTAGTAGAGGTTCCATTTTCCAAATATTTACTCAGGGATGTTGGCAAACAAATTATCTTCAGAGGCTTAAATGCCCCTGTAGTTCGGTTCAGCACCACTTGTTATATTTGATTACAGCTTCATAAAAAAAAAATATATAATCAATGAGCATTTTAGATATCACAATTCAACCTGTGAACATTATTAAAGCAGAACCAAACCCATTCATTTAAATATTTCCTAAATCTGTTAGATTAAACACTTTCAGACCGGACCATTTTGCTGGCTTTTTGCGATTCGGCACTGCGTCGCTTTAACTGACAATTGCGCGGTCGTGCGACGTGGCTCCCAAACAAAATTGATGTCTTTTTTTCCCCAGAAATTGAGATTTCTTTTGGTGGTATTTGATTGCCCCTGCAGTTTTTATTTTTTGCGCTATAAACAAAAAAAGAGCGACAATTTTGAAAAAAACACATTATTTTTTACTTTTTGCTATAATAAATATCCCCCAAAATATATAAAAAAATATTTTTTCCTCAGTATTCTTCTACATATTTTTGGTAAAAAAATCGCAAAAAGCGATTATTGATTGGTTTGCGCAAAAGTTATAGCGTTTACAAAATAGGGGATCGTTTTATAGTTATGTGGGAAAATATTGCGCCAAACCTAAATACAGTGTAGCAGCTAGCACAACAATTAGACGTGAATTGTACAAAGAAAAAGTAGAAACAAGTGCAGCGCTCGAATAATCAAACAAATGTCCCTGATTTTCACAAGAAACCACACAGGAAAAAGGCAGCCTGTGGGCAGTACTGTGAGGCAGGAGTTTCTTTGGTGAGTGTCCCCGTGAGTGGGGGTGCCAGTAGGATTTCTCCACTGGTATGTGCAAAAAAATTAAAAAAGGTAATGTTACAATAGTGGAAACAAAACAGTAACAAAATAATACAATGTAAGGGGAAATAGCAAGTGATTCACCCAAATGGTGAGCGAGGGGAAGATAATTGACCCCTGGTTAGAGCAGGCCTATATTCAATCTCCCTCTAGTGAGAAAACGTGAATTTCTATGCAACATGCGTTTTTCTCAAAATTGCAGCAAAAAAGAGGGTTCAACTCCCTAAAAAATCACAATGGAGGATATATTGTGATGTCACGTCAACCAAGGTGTGAAACAGGTAGATGAAGAAGTTGCACTAAAGAGACCTTCAAAATTATAAAACGTTCAATATCGTAAATAAAAGGTACAACATCATCACTGAAATAACAAAATTGCACTTGGTATTTAGCATATATCTAACTGGACGTCACATCCAAAAATTAAGCAAAGTAAAATGTCTGCTTTGTGGACATCTCATCAGTCTAAAACAAAAGCTGGCATAATGTATAATGATAGTGTAGCGAAAAAACAGAAGGGGTGGTCAACAATGAAAGATCAGCATCAAGCATACTCTCATGTTATGATTAATCTAGAAAGAATAAAACATAAAAGTAGTCCGTTCTTAGAGTGTGTCTTCCCACTGAGGTAATATAACCAGGCTTACAAAGTCCTCAAAAGGGTGCAGTGTATCGCTGGGGGTGCTCTAGGTTTACGATCAGCTTATTGAACTCTAAATGTAGAATGGAGAAAGGATGGGTACCCTTACCGGAGCTGTTAGGCCGGATTGGTAGTAGGTATGTTGCAATCTGCCAGATCGACTGGAGCGTTATCCAAACAAGAGTATGGCCACTTACCAACAGCTTGTTGGAAAAACCCGGTGGAAAAATGGAAGGCAAAATTCTTGTAAGGGTCCTCATCCGTGATGGCTCAGGCAAGGAGAAAAGAAGAGAGAGAGGCAACTCCTCATAGTGTAACTCACAACTTTTCAATTGGTGTTTATTAGGTAAAAAAAATTAAAAACAATTTTCTTTGCGCAAAAGAAGATAAAAGTAGTGGCTTAGGTAGACATCTAACCCGACATGTTTCGCCTCCTGTAGGCTTCAACTGGGGTACATCGTTTTATAGCATTTTTTATTATTAATTTTTTTTTTTACTAGTAATGGTGGCGATCAGCAATTTTTATTGTGACTGCGACATTATGGTGGACACATCGGACATTTTTGACACATTTTTGGGACCATTGTCATTTATACAGCAATCAGTGCTATTTAAATGCACTGATTCCTGTGTAAATGACACTGGCAGTGAAGGGGTTAACCAGGGGGTGGCAGTGTAGTGGTTAAGTGTTCCTAGGGGCGTGTTACTAACTGTGGGGGCGTGGCTGTGTTTTAGTGAACACTGATCTCTGCTCCAATCACAGGGAGCAGAGATCAGTGTCACTAGTTGCTAGGCAGAAGGGGGAGATGCTGTTTACTTCCTCATCTCCCCATTCAGCCTTCCTGTGAGATGATCGCGGAGATCGAGTCCACGGGACCCGCGACCGGACTCACGGGGGTCCCGACCGGCGTGCACGCGATGGCACGCGGCAATCTTAAAGGGACATACCTGTACGCCCTTTTGCCTGTCCGTGCCATTCTGCCGACGTACATCGCCGTGCGCCGGTCAGGAAGTGGTTAAACTAATGCCGTGAACTGTGAAGCCATCAAATGGCTGTTGTCATAGTTAATCACATGTGCAGCACCATGGCAATTGCAGAACAAACAGAGACTAAGATGGCAGCTTCCTTGGCTGTCATCCTACGTTCACACCTATCTGTTTTTTAGTGCTTTTTGCAGTTTGCAGAAGATCGCGTTTTGCAGCCAGCGCATTATTGGAAAGGTTCATGGACTTTTTTCCCACGATTTGCGGCTGATAGACTTCAATGGAGCTGCACCAGAATCACAAGTGGTGTATTTTTGTGTGCGATTTTTCATGTGTTTTGCGGTTCTTATTTCACTACTGTATTTAGCTGGTTGCTAGGCAGGGGGTCCCCCCAAAATCCATACCAGACCCTGATATGGCCTGGTATGGACCTGGGGGGGAACCCCACATAATTTTTTTGACAGCTAATGACTCATCGGTTGCTAATGACTCATCCTTAGCAATCAGCTATATACAGTGTGTTTTACAGTGCGCGTAAAAAAAAAAAAACGCAAAATGCATGAAAACTGCATGCAAAAACGCATAAATAATGCTGGTTTAAAATGCGAAATGCACTGAAAAATGTGCCTGAAAAATGCATCAAGTGTAGCTGCATAGATGTGAACCTAGACACAAGGACAGGAGGGTTTAGTTCTGCTTTAAAATGAATAGATATTGTTTTCGCTAACCTTCAAAACAAGTGATGCTGGCATTTTTAGAAGAAAATATAGGCCTTAAGCCTCGTACACAAGATTGGATTTTCCGCAGACTAAACCTCAGACTTTTGTCTAAAGGGCTTTGGCCAGGAACTTGTCTTGCATACAAACGGCAAGGAATTGTCAGCCAACAAACAAGAACGTAGTGACGTACTACACTGTTTTTCAGCTCTTTAGCGCCACCCTTTTAGCTCCTTCTGCTAATTTTGTGTTAGTAGAAGTTTGGTGAGTGTTGATTCACACTTTTCGTTTCACGCAGTACAGTCCAGGAACAGGAGAAGGAGGATTTCTTGGACCAAAAATGTATTGCTTTTATAATCGTGACCAATTATGTCATATGCCTTTTCTGTGGGAGCTCCAGGAGAATAATCCAGAAGACTTTCAGAATTATCTCCGGATGACGGACCCCTGCTTTCACCAACACTTGGCATTGTTGACCCCCTATATTAAGAAGCAGGATACATGCATGAGGCTTTTATTTTATTTTTTGGTTGAATAATGGTTTGATTTGGTATATTTTCTATATTTTTGGATGCATAGAATGCACTTTTTGGTTAAGTTCTATTGGCAGATAGCTTGTCTAATTTTATTTGTTTTCTTTTATTAATGCACAATACAAAAATTGTGGAGAATAATACTTGGCTATGTGTTTTACTTCAAATGACAGTTTGAGAGTAGGCAGTTACATTTTAAAAAATATAATGTAAAAATTAACAAGGGACACCAACATAGTTGTATCTTTGATCTTAAAAACTATGGGATAATGGTGTTGTGGTAACTTGCACCAAAAAAATAAAAATAAATAAATAACAAGCATAATAATATTATTCTTGATATCACTAGAAAAAAAAGCATTTAAAAAAACTTGTTTGCAATAACTCCATCAGTATCATCAGCAAAGCAGCTTCATTATTATCCCATTAAGAAGAAGAGAATGCGCGCTGCATTCCGGGATTTCATAATTTGCCACATCACTAATGTTAATTCTCCATTACGAACGCTAGTTTACAAGACCAACCGCTTCTGGCTAGTCCTTGCTTCCAAGCATGCGTGTTTGTACTTTGGACTTTTGTCTGACGGACTTGTGTACACACGCTCGGAAAATCCAACACCAGACATTTGTCCGTGAAAAAGCCTGCCATCCAACATGTGTCCATGGAAAATCTGACAACAATTGTCCGATGTAGCGTACAAATGGTCGGATTGTCCGCCAACAGCCTGTCATCACACAATACCCGTCGGAAAATCCGATCGCGTGTATGAGGCTTTTGTGTTCTGTAGGACTGCTCGTCTGATAGGATTTTTTTTTCCAGTAACTTTGTAATAATGGCTGCTTTTTTAACACAGTAGTTATCTGGAACAGATTACCTGCATGGTACAGTTAAACAATTTCAGTGAAAACTTCTGTTTGTTTGAAAATTGCCCTGCTTGACACATTTAATTTGAAAATACAGCTTTACTTATTGCTTTTACAAAACAAACCCAGCTTCAAGCTTTTTCACAGCACCCTTTCGATTCCTCTGGTGCAGACATTAAACTCCAGTGTTAACTCTGCAGGTAGCACAAGCAGCACTTTCACAGTTTTCTTCTAGTGTAATCTTCACGGCTAAGTGGATATTTCCTTTTGCTCTCCTGTCTCCAGGTGCTTTTTGAAATTCTAAAATCAGTTAAAGCTATTGAAAGACTATCTTTTAGGTCTTTGGATGAAATCAGCTTTGTTTTGACTTTCTATATCTTCTGTTAGATTTGGCTAGTTTAGTGCCAACTGTGGAATTACAATATACAATAACAACTACTTGTTAAAGAAAATATATATACAGTAACAGTATCCAGAATGTTGTCTTTTCCAAAAAATCTCCCATTGGTGGCATCTGATGTTGGCACTGATAATTATAAACACCTACTTCCATGTATATGTCCTGAGCCCTGTAGACTTTTTACCTACAGTGTATGTATCTAGTTCCCTAGGAGAAAATAAAGTATGGTAATAAAACTTTTTTTTTGCTTGGTTTTGGAGCACTGGAAAGGGTTCCAATTTTAGTGTTGCCTGTGTCCCTGCTGGGAAGATTCACCCTCGATATTTTTCCTGGTGACCATTGTCACCAAGATAGAAAGTTAAGCAAATCCAACATTTTACAGTGGTCAGCATAACAAATGGTGAGGGTAAAGCTTCCTATGGGGACACCTTTTCAACTATCTAGGAGGGAAATTCTTGAAGAAATTTACTCACACATCCTGTTGAGTCTCCAGGACAGAAAAATAAAAAGGATTCTCCCCAATGACACAGAGATAGCAAAAAATAAACTGATATGGGTTTTAACATTTAGAAATATGGCCTCTAGCAGGATGGAGACAATAAGGGAGACAACGCAGCCACTCTGGTGGCCCGAGTCAGAGTTAGGGGAGAGACCAGGGGGGCTCTTTCTCCAATCAGATCAAATTACTTCATGGTTTATATGGAAGCAAGTTTTATTTGTTTATTCATCACATGTCACTGAATGCCATTTCATTATAAAGCAATTGCTGTCTCAAACTTATCCCCTATGCCTCCCACAACTCATATGGTTCTTCTTCTAGCTGCCCCCTACATTAATAATTTTATTGGGACATTCATTTTGGCAGTGGGGTGACTTTACAACCCCCTATTATAAAAATGCAGCTGGACAGGATGATTGTTATGCTAGGTGGATGTGATATGATGTCCTCCTAGTCGTAGGATTCATGTGCTCCTAGGGGCCATGTAGTGGCATGATTTGTGACCTGCTGTGTCCACTGGACACAGCGGAACACAGACCATTGTATCGGGCCGGCCCTGCTGCCACTTAAGCTCTGTGACCAATAACAGTAATCACATATCACTTGTACACAATGGCTTTCACTCATAGCCATTCATTGTATACTATTGTGATACTAGCTGTGATCAATCACAGCTATCACAATAGTACACCATGGCACATGAATGGATTCCATTCATAAAGTAAAGGTGATTGCTTATTACAGTGATGATCACTGCATAAGCAATCATAGTGTAAAAAAAATTACTATCACTATGGTGACACTGTACTGCTTTGGATAGTGACACTATACTGCTCTGGTGGCAGTATGTAAAAAAGTTACAAAAAGAAAAAATTAAAAAAAACAAAATATTTATATTTTTTACATACTGTCACCATTCAGTGCCCCTGATCATCTCCACACTAGTCAGGTGTTAATGCTTTACTGCTCTTGTGACAGTATGCAAAAAAAAAAAAAAAAGTTTTATTTAATTTCTTAATTTTCCAAAAAAATGTGACAGAAAATTACAACTCTTACTAAATACCTTGAGGTGTCTACTTTCCAAAAATGAGTCATTTGGGGGTATTTGTACTGTCCTGGCATTTTAAGACCTCAAGAAATGAGGAAGTTAGTACATCAGGATTGATCAGTTTTCAAACAAATATATACATGTATCATAGTTTGTAGACTTTATAACTTTCACATAGGCTAAACAATATACATTGATTTGGGTTATTTTTATCAAAGAAATGTAGCAGAATATATTTTGGCTTAAAGTTATGAAGAAAGATTATTTAATTGCAAACATTTATAACAGAAACTAAGAATTACATTTTTCAGATTTTTGTTGGTAAAAAACACAGTGGTGAATAAATACCACAAAAAGAAAGCTCTATCTGTCTAAAAAAAATGCAAAACATTTCATTTGTGTAGAGTGTTGCATGACTGAATAATTGGTATTCAAAGGGTGACAGCGCTGAGAGCTGAAAATTGCCTGGGCAGGAATGGGGTGAAAGTGCCTGGTGTAGAAATGGTTAACATACTAGATGCAGCTATAGATATTTTATTTGTGTTGATGCTAGAAATGTGGCTTCATTTAGGAATAGCAGAGTTCCAGTATTTTACAAAATTGCTTCGCTTTTCCACTCCCCGGGAGATATCAACTTTGAATTCCTAAGATATTTATACTAGTGTGTGATTTAGCACAAATTTGGGATGATGGGTCCTTAAACATCAAGACCTTTATACAGCCATGAGTGACGTTTTCTGACTATAACAAAAATATTACGACCCCAGTGATCTTCCTGCCCAGGAAAAACGTCAGAACATGTTGTCAGGTTGTTAAACCATCCAGCTTGGACAGAGTCATTCCTAGACGGTAACGTGATCAGAGATAAAAGAATTTCCATTGTTGAGTCCCTAGTAATTAAATGACCCATCACAGCCCATTAGTAATTGTTTAGTGTACACCTGGAAGTTCTGGCCTGGGGCAGACTAAGGAGGAATTCAGGTTTACTAGTCACACCAACTGCACTTAGAAAAAAATGTGAGTTTAAAACTGGATTCCAGGCAAGCAGTTAAATACACATGTAAAAATACATACTGTATAAGGGAGCTGTTTCACCTTACCATATAGTTCTGAGATTTACACAGCTCTGCTCGACAGCACAGCCCTATCTAGCAGGGGAGGGGACCTGATCTTTCTCTTTGGAAATGTAACTTTCACTTACACTTATAGGACTCCTTCCCAGGGCTGAAACGAGTGGGGAAAGGGGCAGGGGGGCACATGCCCCTGGTGCCAACTTGAGGGGTGTGCCAAATTGTCTGCAGTGCTGACGCTAGCTGGGATTTGGGAGGTTGGATCAGGCTGGACTGACGGGGGTGAGCCGCTGAGCTGCATTCATATCACTGGCTGCTCTGTGAGCCTGCACTGCTGCTGATCGCAGGGGAGCCAGGATCTTGACCCCGGGGATTCAGCCTGCTACCTTGCTGCCTTGAAGCCCGACCTGGACAGGAGGGTCGGTGGGGCGGTGGCATTTCCTAGAACCAATGGGCTATATTTTACTTCTGCAGCCGCTGAAAGCCAGATTCAGTGGCTGCACGAGGGAAGTACAGCTGATGGATCTAGTAAAAGCCCCCTTAGCCCCTCTCCTCCTCTCTTTCTACTGCCTGGGTCCCCCCTGTCCTTCCCCCCCCACAGCTCTGCTAGCTCCCCCCAACTCACCTCTCCCACCAACTGCTGCTGTATGTGTCAGGATGGAGAGTGGGGGAAGGGGCCAGTAATTATGTCATTTACCAGCCCTTCCTTTTCTAAATCTGTACTGATCACTCACTCTGTTTATTAATAACTGAAGCATAGTAAACGGTGTTGTTTACTATGGTTCAGTTTGTGAAGAGAAAGAGAAAGGAATTGAAGAACATGTGTCCTCAATTCCTTTCTCTATCTTAGAAATGAGACATCAGTGGCCTGTTTAGACCCCATGATATTTCACAAAATGGAGTCCAAAAAGATAGTACAACATTTTTTTTTCAAATAATAGTAAAAAATAATAATAAATAAAAAAAAAAAAAACGACTGACATCGTCCACTGCCCTACTGACAGAATCCACTGCTCCAGTGACTGACACAATTCACTGCCTTAGTAATGGCAACCTCTGCCCTACTGACACCATCCACTGCTTTACTGACACTGTCCACTGCCCTACTGCCACCAACCTCTCCCCTGCGGACACCGTCCACTGCCCTACTGACACCAAACTCCATCTTACTGACACTGTCCACTGCTCTATTGACACCACCCACTGCTCTATTGACACTGCCCACTGATCTACTGACACTGCCCACTGATCTACTGACACTGCCTACTGATTTACTGACACCGTCCACTGCCCTACTGACACCGTCCTCTCCCCTACTGCTCAGTTTGGTGTATATTGCTAAAGAGTTGTTTTTTTTGGGAGAGTGCATGTGATCGGCACAGGGCCAGTCAGCACTGTCTAGACAGAAAGTCAGGGGTCCTGCAGCCTCAATGGACAGTCAGAAGAGAATGAAAACTCCTCCTACAAGCTTTAACCAGTACTCAGCCAGACACTGATAGAAGTCAGAAGACTGCTATATACTGTACTGCTGATGAGAAAATGTATTTAGCAGTTTAAATTTACTAAAATAATTGCATTTCTATGTTCTGTGTACTGTGGGAGACCAGATATAGCGAATGTAGGGTCCTGTGTTTAGTAACACTTTAAGAATTTTGTGGGGGGTTATATAGAGATCACCTTCCCAGGGTAAAATATATCCCAGATGGCAGGTCTTTCTTAAAATCTTACTTGTAATCAGTTTTATTTAAAGGGTTGCATGAAAATCAAACCGAACAAAACAGAAAATAAATCCTTGTCATCCAGGCACTAACTAAACAGTTCTTGTTCCTAACTCACAGGTGAAGGGCTTCTCCCAGTTACCAACAAAACAAACATAATGCAAACCTTTTTCTTTCTCTCACAAAGCAATGTCCACAGTGATAGCTCTCTCGGGTTTGGCTTCCTGAGTCTCAGGACAAGAGCAAACTCCTGGTTTGAGTGGCAAACCTTCCTTATTTGTACCACTTGCTGGTGGTCACAAATGGACCGCAAAATCTCATCCGAAACCAACCCTGCCAAGGTGGCCTGGAAAACCCATACCGAATTCCACCTTAGTTTCCTGCATATACACGCATGCGAGGTGATACATAGAGCCCATCAATAACATCACCTTTCATAATGTCACAGTTTATAAACATACAGAACTGCATCATTTTTTTCTGCCCGGAGTGCAAGTTAAATGATTTAAAAAAAAAAAAAAAGTTTCTTGCTGCTTTTGCTATGTCGGAACACTTATAAGAATACTCTATTCAAAGCTAAAAAAAGTTTTGGCTGGACATACACCTTACCTTCTGATCTGATACAATATAAATTGGTGAAGCACGCAGCAGAGGAATTTCTCCTGATCTGTGGGATCCATTTGTATTCATCGGGACAGAGCTGCCTCTATAAATAACCTGCTTCATATATAGTGTTTTTTATTATTTTTCAGGGTGGGGCAAAGGATAGTCAAGCACTGTGTAAGTGTACTAAATGTAAATTGAACAATAATATATGTATTAATAAATAAATACATGAGTGAAGCACATATTGGCGTTGATTTACTAAAGGGAAATCCACTTTGCACTGCAAGTGCACTTGAAAGTGCACTGAAAGTGCATTAGGAAGTGCAGTCGCTGTAGATCCGAGGGGGATATGCAAGGAAAATAAAAAACAGCATTTTAGCTTGCACATGATTGGATGATAAAATCAGCAGAGCTTCACCTCATGTCAGATATTCCCCATAGATCTAGAGCGACTGCACTTCCAAGTGCACTTTCAGTACACTTTCAAGTGCACTTGCAGTGCAGAGTGGATTTGCCTTTAGTAAATCAACCCTATAGTGTAGCAGAATGTAACAAGTGCTGTGCAGCCATTGTTAGTGGCACCACTAGCTGTGTGCCCTGCTCCTCGCTCATCCATTTGCTGTTAGTGTAATCGTAGAGGATACAGTTATGGTTCTATGTTCTAGCTATGATCATGTTCTCACCTTCCCTGAAGGTCACATAGAAGTAATGTATTGTGGATGAGCAGATTTAATGGTGAAGTTGTACAGTAGAATCTGATGTCATAAGCAGTACTATCCTTTCCCTGTTCTCTCATGTTGTCTTATCAAAAGTGGTTTCAGTGCACAGCAAGTGCAGCACCGCCTTGTGTACATAGTTGGTAGTGTAGGCAAATTTAGTTGGACTTCGCTATAGCCTGTGAAGCCAGGTTATTCAGGGTCATGTCATTTTTTTTTTTTTTGCAGTCTCTGAGGGCTGGCTCTCAGTCACTTCTCCCTGGCTTCTGAATGATTCTAGGGTGGTACATTTATCCGAATATTCATGTGAACACTATCATTCCCTGAGGGAAGGACTGCCCAGTAGGTGGAGAGTGGACCATAAGTATTCAGAAGCCTGGACACGTGGGAGCAGAAGGCCAGCAGGGATGGTAGGAGAGAAAGACAGAGAGAGATAGATAGAGAGAGAGAGAGAAAGAAAGAAAGAAAGAAAGAAAGAAAGAGAGGAAGGAGTCACAGAGGGACCCTCACTCCCTTGCAGTCTCAGCCAGAAGACACCCAGATTAGCATGTGGGATCTGACCAGCAGAAGGCCCAGCCAGAAGTCACCAGCTATGCTTCAGGACAAAGGGACTGAGTGAGTAAATCTGTACATTGTCCACATCCCCCATAGCCTACAAGGGAGTTTGCTGCCACGGGAAATCTTCAGCCAGCCTCATAAGGGACAGATAAGACAAAAACAATTCCAAAGCTCACCAATCAGTCTGCTGACCAACCAAATTAGCCTGTCTAACCGTCTGGTAAAAGCAGGGGTTTAGTTAGCACATATTTGCAAATGCATGTGAAAGCTGCAAGGCCCCTGATTTTAATAGACGGTTAGACTTAGGCTAATTTGGTTGGTCAGCAGACTGGTTGGTGAGTTGAGCTATGCAATTGTTTTTGTCTTACATGTATATGCCCTCCATGTGCTCCTTACTGCGAAGTGTGGGCAGTGGCCAGTTTTTGTTACTGTTTGTATATATGGGACGGGGACACACTGTGCGCCTTTGCTGCCATTGTGCTCTTGCTGGGTGTCCAGTGTGCTCCTGTCCCTTTAAGGGGGCTAGGGCAGCCTCCAGGCTCACCTGCCCCACATCTATCCATTCCATGCATGTGCTTCCACTGTGGAGACACTTATAAATTTGTAGTGTTAGGACTGCAAGCAACACAGGGTGCCTTGACGAGGCCTTGCAGCTTTCACATGCGTTTGCAAATGTGTGCTAACTAAACCCCTGCTTTTAACAGACGGTTAGACAGGCTAATTTGGTTGGTCATCAGACTGGTTGGTGAGATTAGGAGAGTAGACTAAGGCAGCCCATAGACAGTGCAAATTTCTTTCCTGCAATCACGGGTGGCAGAAAAGAGATTTGCATGATTCCCCCATGAACACAGACAGGGGAATCCCCCCTGCCGAGCAATTGTCTTTTCCCGGTGGGGGAGCGGCGGGCATGTGAGGGAAGCTGTCCCCGTCTAGAGAAGACAGTGATTATCGCTAGCTGAATTAGCAGCCAATTGTGATGATCTAAAGCGAATCCAGCAGCTTTTTGTACCCAAGTTGATCGATTGATCGACTTGGTACATTCAGCCTGCCCATTAATGGTTTAAATCTTGGGTGGTTCCTGCTGAACCGGCCGAGATTCTAACCATGTGTGGCCAACCTAGGGTGACAACACTCCTCCATAGATACAGTACATTGAATGTTGACACCCTAGGACAGGAAAAAAATATAAAAAACATTTTTTTTCCTCAGTATAGGTCGATATGTATTGTTCTACATATTTTTGGTAAAAAAAAAATTGCAATATGCGTATATTGATTGGTTTGCGCAAAAGTTATAGAGTCTACAAGATAGGGGATAGATTTATAGCATTTTTTTAATTATTATTTTTTAATAGTAATGGCAGCAATCTGCTATTTTAATCGTGACTGCGACATTATGGCGGATACATCGGACAATTTTTACACATTTTTGGAACCAATGACATTAATACAGCCATCAATGCAATTAAAATGCATTGATTGCTGTTAAAATGTCACTGGCAGTGAAGGGGTTAACACTAGGGGGTGGTGAAGGGGTTAACTGTGTTCCCTGGGAGGTGATTCTAACTGAAGGTGGAGGGACTAACTACAGGAAGTGACAGATCGTGGTTCCTAGCTAATAGGAACACACGATCTGTCACTCTTGTCAGAACAGAACAGGAAAGTGCGTGTTTACACACACTCGTCCCTGTTCTGTCTCTCCTTTTCACAATCGCTCGTGGCCGTCAGTCATCGCGACTGTCAGCCACGAGCACTGGCACCCCCACTGTGCCTCCGGCGGCACGTGCCTACTATCCGGACCCCGCGAGCCCACGTACAGTTCCGTGGTTTTCATGCAGGGGAGCCAACCTACCGCAGTAAAACTGCGGCGGCTGGTCCGGAAGCGGTTAAATGACAATTGCGCAGTCATGCTACACTGTACCCAAACAAAATGTTTATCCTTTTGTTCCCACACATAGAGCTTTCTTTTAGTGGTATTTGATCACCGTTGCAGTTTTTATTTTTTGGTAAACAAATAAAAAATGTTTTCTTTGTTTTTCTTATAAAATTTTGTTAATAAGTAAGTTTTCTCCTTCACTGATGGGCACTGATAAGCTGCACTGATGAGCACTGATAAGGCGGCACCGATGAGGTGGCACCAATGAGATGGCACTGATGAGGCGGCACTGATGGTCACTGACGATGGGCACTGATGGGCACCAATAGTCAGCACTGATAGGTGGCACTGATGGGCATTAATATGTGGCACTGATGGGCACTCATAGGTGGCACTGATAGGCGACACTGATGGGCACTGAAAGGCTACACTGATGGGTACTTATGGATGGCACTGATGGGCACTGATAGGCAACACTGATGGGCACTGAAAGGCTACACTGAGGGGTACTTATAGGTGGCACGGATAGATGGCACTTCTGAGCACTGATGGGCACTCATAGGCAGTACTGATGGGCACTGAAAGGCAGCACTGATGGGCACTGATGGCTGGCACTGATAGATTTCACTGATAGGCATCACTGGTGGCACTGGCAGGCATTTTTCATTGACATTGATTGGCAGCTTCCTGGGTACTGATTGGAATTTCCATGGTGGTCTAGGGTGGCATACCTGGTGGTCCTGTGTGGTGGCCATCCCTGGTGGTCCTGGCACCATCCTGGTGGTCCTGTGCGGGCATTCGAGGGGGGGGGGCTTCGCTGATAAACAATCAGCACAAACCCCCCCGTCAGGAGAGCAGCCGATCATCTCTCCTCTACTCGCGGCTCTACTCGCGGCTCTTCCTGTTTACATCGTGAGCAGCCGTGATTGGACACTACTGATCACGTGGTAAAGAGTCTCTGTCAGAGACTCTTTAACTAGATCAGAGTTGCGGTGTGTCAGACTGATACGCTTCAACAACTATCACCGTGATGCGTGCCCCCGGGGGCGTGCAGAGGCTTGATATCCTGACAACATTATATGACGTCTGATCAGGATATCACAACCACTTTGCCAACGTCATTTTGCTATATGGCGGGCAGCAAGTAAAATTCTCTTAACATAAAAATACTCCTGCCTTCACTGTACTTTTATCAGATTGACATTCACCGGGAATGCACATTTATTCATCAGAGCTTTAAAATGTTCTGTGTTTGATGTGAGAAAAGATGTTCTAACTGTAATGCCTTGTAATTAAAAGGAATAGTTTGCTGAAATAAATTTTGAAATACAATGTCTTCAGAGAAGACATTTAATACTCAACCTCTTCTGTTGCCTGTGCCACCCAGCAGCAGGGACCAGAAAATGGACACCATTTGTGTGTCATGGGCAATGGTCAGGGCCAGATTAAGAACATCATGGGCCTGGTAAAGAAAAGGAACCACAGCTCAAGGATAGCCCTCCAGGACGGATGCTTGTCTTCCTATCAAGGAGCCCCAGGTGCTGGCTGATACACACACAATAGGCAGGCAATAGCAGAAGAAACTCTGGATAGCCGCACACCGGAAAAAAGTTTTAAAAATCCTGTGTTTTTATTAAAATCGAAGGTCACATCACATCAAGTCCACAGCAAAGGAAGGGGGTAAAACTCAAACATCCATTGCTTAAGAGTTAGCCAGCTATGAGTAAGCACTGATTTTGGTGGGGCCTTTTATAAATAATAAATAAATAAATAAATAAAAATGCAAACAATTTTTTGTTATAACAAATTAAATTAAAGAGAGAGAGGGAGGATGAGAGAGAGAGAGAGAGAGAGAGAGAGAGAGAGAGAGAGAGAAAGGGGATGAAAGAGATGTGAGGGGTAAGGGAGGGAGGATGAGAGAGAAAGGGGGATGAGAGAAAGAGGATGCACATGAGCATGCGTGAGAATGACATCAACGCAGCCCACCGAATTAATCACAGCACAGCACTGGAGAGCTCAGTCTCACAATTTAAAGCGGAGTTCCACCCTAAAGTGGAACTTCCGCTCATCGGAACCCTCCCCTACTCCGGTGCCACAGTTGGCACCTTTCAGGGGGGAGGGGGGTGCAGATACCTGTCTAAGACAGGTATTTGCACCCACTTCCGGGCATAGACTCCCACGGGAGTCTATGCCTCTTCCTGTCCCATTCTGCTGGGACACACGCGGGTCCCAGAGACAGCGCGGGGCATTCTCATTGCACTGCGCGACTCGCGAATGCGCAGTAGGGAATCGGGAAGTGAAGCCGCAACACTTCACTTCCTGATTCCCTCAACGAAAATAGTGGTGGCAGCAGCCGAGAACCGATCGATTTCTCGGCTTCGGCTACCGACATCGCTGGACCCTGGGACAGGTAAGTGTCCATTTATTAAAAGTCAGCAGCTGCAGTATTTGTAGCTGCTGGCTTTTAATATTTTGTTTTTTTAGGAGAAATCCCATTTTAAGTGAACCCTAATGTGCTAATATGCTGTGCATACTTGTACATTATGGCATAACCTACTTCAGGGCCTCTAAAAAGTAGTAATGTTTAGACATGTGCAATTCGTTTCTTTCTTTTCGTTTTTTTTTCGTTTTTTTCGTTCGTTTTTTTCGTACGAATGAACGAATCGTTCGAATCGTACGTATCCGAATAACGAATCGTTTGAATCGTACGAATCCAATTAACGAATCATTTGAATCGAACGAATCCGAAAAACAACGAAAATCCGAAAAAAAAACAAAAATTAGAAACAATGAATGTACTAATGAAGAAAATCCGAAAAACTAATTTCGTAACTTTTTTTTTTTGTTGAATTGGTAATTTTCCGTGTCCCTTACAATGGTGCTGCTAAACATGCTTCGAATGGATTGAACAAAAAAATTCGAACATTCGTAACTTTTTTTTCGTTTGTAACTTTTTTTTTTCGATTCGTAAATTATTAAAATGTAATAGCATACACATTACATAAAATTATGAATTATGCTCCGATTACGAATCTACGAATGTTACGAATGTTACGAATGTACGAATAAATACGAATGCGTCCGAAAATGAAACTAACGAAAAAACGAATCAACAAAAAAATAACTCTTACGAATCGTTACGAATCCGAACACCGACGACTTACGAATGTACGAATCGTTGCGAATCCGAACACCGACGACTTACGAATGTACGAATCGTTACGAATCAACGGAAAACGAAAAAAAACGAAACGAAAAAAAAAAGATTTTTTTTCGGAAACGAAAAAAACGAAACGAAAATAAATGAATGTTTTTGTTGTGCACATGTCTAGTAATGTTAGAAAGGTTTACTACCGCTTTAATATCACAGGAGCCTCTCATGGGGCCCCCTACTGACCCTGTGGCCCTTGGGCAGTGCATAGTTGCCAAAATTTCAAAAATATTTTCAAGGACACTTTTTTTTACAAGTGCTATATTTAGAGTAGCTGACATCCCCTATGTTCCTCTATACATCACAATAGTAAATACAAAATAAGTACTAATAATGGAGCAGCACAAATATGAGGACTGAGATTTCCTTTAGTTGAACTAACAAAAGTGTGCCCATTCTAGAGCTGGTAACATTGAGGATATTCAGTATAATTTTAAAGAACTGTTTTTGTGGGTAAGATGCATAGAGAAGGAGTATGGATGGTATAAAAGTATGTGCAGGTGAGGGAGAGGAATGTGGAGGGTCTAACAGTGGGCACTATGTACATGAGGAGTGTGGAGGGTATGGCAGGAGGCACTGTGTACAGCAGAGGAGTGTGAAGGGTATGACAGTGGGCAGTATGCTCAGCAGTGGAGTGTGGAGGGTATGACAGTGGCAGTATGTACAGGAGAGGAGTGTGGGGGGTATGACAGAGGTAGTTTGTACCGGAGAGGAGTGTGGGGGTATGACAGTGGGCAGTATGTACAGAGAGGAGTGTGAAGGGTATGACAGTGGGCAGTATGTACATGAGAGGAGTGTGGGGGTATGACAGAGGGTAGTATGTACAGGAGAGGAGTGTGGAGGGTATGACAGTGGGCAGTATGCACAGCAGAGGAGTGTAGAGGGTATGACAGTGGACACTATGTATAAGAGAATAGTGTGGAGGGTATGACAGTGAGCAATATATACAGGAGAGGAGTGTGGAGGGTATGACAGTGGGCACTATGTACAGGAGAGAAGTGTGGAGAGTAGGACAGTAAGCAGTAATTACAGTAGAGGAGTGTGGAGGGTATGACGGTGGGCACTATGTATAGGAGAGAAGTGTGGAGGGTATGACAGTAGGCACTATGTACAGCAGAGGAATGTGAAGGGTATGACAGTGGGCAGTATGCACAGCAGAGGAGTGTGGGGGGTATGACAGAGGGTAGTTTGTACAGGAGAGGAGTGTGGAGAGTAGGACAGTAAGCAGTAATTACAGAAGAGGAGTGTGGAGGGTATGACAGAGGGTAGTATGTACCAGAGAGGAGTGTGGAGAGTATGACAGTGGGCACTATGTACAGGAGAGGAGTGCAGAGGGTATGGCAGAGAGCACTATGTACAGGAGAAGAGTGTGAAGGGTATGACAGTAGGCAGTATGCACAGCAGAGGAGTGTAGAGGGTATGCCAGTGGCACTATGTATAAGAGAAGAGTGTGGAGGGTATGACAGAAAGCAGTAATTACAGGAGAGGAGTGTGAAGGGTATGACAGTGGGCAGTATTCACAGCAGAGGAGTGTGGAGGGTATGATGGTGGGCACTATGTATAGGAGAGGAGTATGGAGGATATCACAGTGAGTAGTATGTACAGGAGAGGAGTGTGGAGGGTATGACAGTGGGCACTATGTATAGGAGAGAAGTGTTGGGGGTATGACAGTGAGCAGTATGTACATGAGAGAAGTGTGAAGGGTGTGACAGTGGGCACTATGTATTGGAGAGGAGCGTGGAGGGTATGACCGTGAGCAGTATGTACAGAAGAGGAGTGTGGAAGGTATGACAGTGGGCACTATGTACAGGAGAGGAGTGCGGAGGGTATGGCAGAAAGCACTATGTACAGGAGAGGAGTGTGAAGGGTATGACAGTGGGCAGTATGTACAGCAGAGGAGTGTAGAGGGTATGCCAGTGGCACTATGTATAAGAGAAGAGTGTGGAGGGTATGACAGTGAGCAATATATACAGGGGAGGAGTGTGGAGGGTATGACAGTGGGCACTATGTACAGGAGAGAAGGACAGTAAGCAGTAATTACAGGAGAGGAGTGTGGAGGGTATGATGGTGGGCACTATGTATAGGAGAGGAGTATGGAGGGTATGACAGTGAGTAGTATGTACAGGAGAGGAGTGTGGAGGGTATGACAGTGGGCACTATGTATAGGAGAGAAGTGTGGAGGGTATGACAGTGAGCAGTATGTACATGAGAGAAGTGTGGAGGGTGTGACAGTGGGCACTATGTATAGGGGAGGAGTGTGGAGGGTATGACCGTGAGCAGTATGTACAGGAGAGGAGTGTGAAGGGTACGACAGTGGGCACTATGTACAGGAGAGAAGTGTATGACAGTGAGCACTATGTACAGGAGAGGAGTGTGGAGGGTATGATAGTGGGCACTATGTATAGGAGAGAAGTGTGGAGGGTATGACAGTAGGCACTATGTACAGGAGAAGCGTATGGAGGGTATGACAGTGAGCAGTATGTACATGAGAGAAGTGTGGAGGGTGCGACGGTGGGCACTATGTATAGGAGAGGAGTGTGGAGGGTATGACAGTGGGCACTATGTACAGGAGAGAAGGACAGTAAGCAGTAATTACAGGAGAG
This sequence comes from Lithobates sylvaticus, assembly GCA_028564925.1. Taxonomy (NCBI): domain Eukaryota; kingdom Metazoa; phylum Chordata; class Amphibia; order Anura; family Ranidae; genus Lithobates; species Lithobates sylvaticus. The sequence continues at coordinate 104,837,733 of CM053035.1, forward strand.
GAGTGTGGAGGGTATGATGGTGGGCACTATGTATAGGAGAGGAGTATGGAGGGTATGACAGTGAGTAGTATGTACAGGAGAGGAGTGTGGAGGGTATGACAGTGGGCACTATGTATAGGAGAGAAGTGTGGAGGGTATGACAGTGAGCAGTATGTACATGAGAGAAGTGTGGAGGGTGCGACAGTGGGCACTATGTATAGGGGAGGAGTGTGGAGGGTATGACCGTGAGCAGTATGTACAGGAGAGGAGTGTGAAGGGTACGACAGTGGGCACTATGTACAGGAGAGAAGTGTATGACAGCGAGCACTATGTACAGGAGAGGAGTGTGGAGGGTATGATAGTGGGCACTATGTATAGGAGAGAAGTGTGGAGGTATGACAGTAGGCACTATGTACAGGAGAAGCGTATGGAGGGTATGACAGTGAGCAGTATGTACATGAGAGAAGTGTGGAGGGTGCGACGGTGGGCACTATGTATAGGAGAGGAGTGTGGAGGGTATGACCGTGAGCAGTATGTATAGGAGAGGAGTGTGTAGGATATGACAGCGGGCGCTATGTATAGGAGAGAAGTGTGGAGGGTATGACAGTGAGCAGTATGTACAGGAGAGAAGTGTTGAGAGTATGACAGTGGGAACTATGTATAGGAGAGGAGGATGAAGTAATCTGGGAAGGAAAAATGTAAAGGTTTGTGGAAGGATGTTTAGGGACTATGTAGTGGTTAAGCGGGTCATACATGGATTGAAATTACACCAATTAAGCAGAGACCAGCCATAGTCAATCTATGTATGGGCTAGCTGGTTTTATACAAGTCAACCTATTAACCGACTTGAGTACAACCAGCCTGTCAAGTTTTCCCCAAAACAATCAGTGCTGCCAGCTATAGTTAGCAACACTAATCATTGTATTCACTGGCAGTAGCAATTTCCTAGCAAAAAAAAATTATGATTTTTACATGTAGGAGAGAAGTGTCAGAATTGGCCTGGGTGGCAAGGGGTTAATTATCATAAGTAATATACAAATAATTATTATAAGCACTGCAAGTTTATCCTCTCAGTCTGCTGCAGAGTGTTCCGGCTTGTATTTAAACTGGCCGCTCTGTATGTAGCTTCTGACAGGCTGCGCAAGCAACCCTGTATCTCCGGAACCATAGATGAAAGCAGCCCCATATTTTAATCAGTGCTGGATTAGGTCTTTAGCTACCTACCCCCCAAAGGTGGCGTCTCTGCAACTCCTGATCGCCAAGCTACAACCCTCAAAGTGGATCTTTTTTGTTTTTGAGGCAAATGGGCCTATCATGAGAAAGGGGCCTGGAGCTGCAGCTCCAATAGCCCCTATGTTAATCCGGCCCTGGCAATGGTAGAGGTGATTATTATTAACTGTCTTCTTTGCAGGGAACTTTTTATTATTACCATCCACTTATTTTTAGTTCTCAAAACTAATTTATAATAACAAAAAACATTGTTTTTAGATCACTTATTATTACATCTTTTTTTTTTTTTAATGCTAGATACCTTATGTTCCAAACAGTCTAGGCAATTATATTTTAACACTCTCCGTAAAGGTGCAAACACTGTTGATAACCCTCTGAAATGATCCCTTTCCCAGGTGTTTGATACCATTAATCTACATGTTTTTTTCAAGAGTCCTTTTAGGTCTAACATCTTAGGGCAACATAATCAGACTCTGAGTGGAATTTAAATTATGTTTTGCTGGGTGGTGAGAGTGGGAGAAAAGGAAGAGCAATTGAAAACAGTGGAACTGTATATTTTTTCTTTGAGTATGCCAGTAACATAGCTCCAGAAACCTATCAGTAAAAGAATGCCATAAAACGATGGCAGACATACATTGATGAATATTTTCATACATGTCTAAGTTTGAAAAAAAAATATTTCTATAGACTCATCATACTTTGCTAGAATTTTTGACATTTGTTCTACATATTTAGCTCTACCTCCTGCTGTGATTTATCTGTATAATTCAGTTGTTTGCTTGCAAAGGCCACATTTGATTTGAAATGAGATGTCTCATCTTTTATAGTGACTAAACATAGCAGTGCCATCATAATAGGTCCCTTTCCCCAAAACTGCAGTCTAAGCAGAATGAAGAGAATATGATCATTCATTTCACATAAGAATATATGTGTTTTTAACACAGTGATGACAAACCTTTTTGGGCGCAGATACTGCAACAGGTGTACAGAGCGGCATGCTAGAGGTCATGTGACTGCATCTAGAGGAGTGGGGGGGGGGGGGGGTGGTGGTGGAAAGAATTCTGTTCACCCCACCATATAACAGATCCCCGGGAGGAGACCACACAAGCTACACTACAGAAATTGCCCCTCTAAGGGTCCCCGCCAGATGCCTCTCACCTGTGACTCTCGCTCTGAGCCCCCAGTAATCCCCATCCGCCAGGGACGCTCTGTACTGCACTCTACAATCTCTGAGCACACTGTACTGCCCTCTCTGGTAGGACAGTCAATATGCACTCTGTACTGCACTCTCCAGTCTCTGAGCATTCTCTAACTTAATTGCACTCTTCAAAAGAACTCTATTCTGCTCTCCCCAGCAGGGAATAGCTCAGTTATTTCTCATCTCTCCCAGCACTCTGTCCAACTCTGGTGGAGCTTTGACAGTACATATTTAGGTTGTCATGTTCCAACTACCTGGACACAGGTCTCACTGTCCTCCTCCTCCTGGTATAGAACTTCCTATTGGTCCCTGCACTCACCTCTGACAGTTCATCTTTCAGCCCCTGTCCTGTCCGGTTGGTGACTCCCTCACTCCCATCCTCCAGCCCCACCCCTTTACCTTCTCCGTTACTCTCCAGTCTCCCCGGCGGCCCCTTCTTGGCTGTTTTTCCCTGCAGTTTGATAGAGTCTTCCCCAGAGGATCGGCCAATCTTCCCTAGTGCCCTCAGCACTCACAGCGACTGCCCCGAGCGACAGAGGGCTTCATGCTGCAGTCAGTGCTCCACTCTTTGGGGCTCCTCTCCCTGCTGTACATATTCATATCAGAATTAATATTCTGTACATATCAGAATATTTCTGAGGTGAGAGACCACAGACCCATCGCATGTGCACTCCCCCCTCCTCCCCTCCGTGGAGCGGATCTGGCCTACTGCGCTAAGGCTGTCTCAGCGCACCAATCACAGGCGGCCCAGCTAGAGGTCATGTGACCCAGGTAGCGATCCGGCAACTTAGCTTGCGTGCCCATAGAGAGGGCTCTGCGTGCCAGCTGTTGTTCACCATCACTGATTTAACATTTTTTGTATGTTGTTTACCCATAAAATCCTCACCTGTGTAGACATCTAGAAGACTTCAAACTGCTGCTGGGCGTCGTCATCTTGGATGTGATGTTGACAGCCCCAGCAGCCTATGAAAGAGAGCAGAATCCTACACACTGTGCATAGCACTCCCCTAAACCCTGCACTCTGTATGTAGCACACTCCTCAACACTGTACTCTGTACATAGTGCACCCATGAATTCCACACTCTGTACACAGCGCACCCCTGAACTCTGCACTCTATACGTAGCACACCCCTGAACTCAGCACTCTTTAAGTAGTGCACCCCTGCATTCGGTATTTAATGCACCCTTAAAGACTGCATTATGTACGTAGCGCAACCCTGAACTCTACACCCTGTACATAGTGCATACCTGGACTCTGTGCATAATACACTTCTGGTATTTATTGCCTTTTTAGATCCTCCCACTTTTAGTGCAATTTAGCCACACCCACTGTTCGATGAGGTTCTCAGGGTGCTGTGATTAACCACCTGAGACCCCGGCCAATTCTGACATTTCTCCTACATGTAAAATTCCAAATTTTATTTGCTAGAAAATTACATAGAACCCCCAAACATTATATATGTTTTTTTAGCAAAGACCCTAAAGAATACAATGGCGGTCGTTGCAACTTTTTATCTCGCACGGTATTTGCGCAGCAATTTTTCGAACGCGTTTTTTCAGAAAAAAAAACAGTTTCCTGCTTTAAAAAAAAACAAAACAGTAAATTAGCCCAATTTTTTTGCATAATGTGAAAGATGAAGATACGCCGAGTAAATAGATACCCAACATGTCACGCTTCAAAATTGCATACGCTTGTGGAATGGCGCCAAACATCTGTAAAATTTTTTACTGGTTACATATTTTGAGTTACAGAGGAGGTCTAGAATTATTGCTCTCGCTCTAACGTTCGCGGCGATACCTCACATGTGTGGTTTGAACCGTTTTCATATGTGGGCGGGACTTACGTATGCGTTCGCTTCTGCGTACGAGCTCGCGGGGACAGGGCGCTTTAAATTTTATTTTTTTTTATTTTTATTGTTCATTTTATTTTATTTTTTTAGTTCAACAACTTAAAAAAAAAAAAAAAAATTATTTTTTAGTGCAATTTAGCCACACCCACTGTTCAAAAAAAAAAAAAAAACGATCACCGCTTCCCAGCGGAGGCGGCGCCGTTTTTTGAATGCAGAGGCCGGGCGTGACGTCATAACATCGCGCCCGGCCTCCGAACGATCATAGAGACTCCGGCGACCATCTGGTCCGCCGGAAATCTCTATGTGCATCATCCGGTGCCGGCGGATCCCGAGTTCCTAATCTATTCTCCAAGAAAAAAAAGCCCTGCATACATTTATATATCTTAACAACCGGCCTATTGAGATAAGCATATTGACGAAGTGGCCCACAATGAAATTGAGTTTTGATACCCCAAAGTATTCCTCTTTCCTGCTGCTCTGGCAGCTACATAAAGGTTTATGTAGAGAGGGGAAGGTAGGGGCAGGAAAAAGGAGCTAGACCAGCATGGAGAGTAATTAGGCACTCCCAGATGAAGAGAAACTATGGCATGCAAGGAGAGAAAGGACTGTGCTAGGGAATTTGCTAGTGACATTTTCTAGTGAGTTTAAAGACACATTGAAAGTGAATAAACAATAAAATGTCTGTTGGGACACGAACATGAAAAATCAAGTGTGCTAATTTTAAAGGCTTATATGCAAGTTATTTTCATTAAAAATTGTCTGATGCCACCTGAGGTCAGAGAAAGGTGGAATCACCCATTTATGTCACTTTTTTGTGAATTGGCAGCCACCGGGCAAGGGTTGTGGGGATGAGGCCCTTGCCCCCATCAACATGGGGACCAGACGCTTTGGGGACCCCAAAGCACCCTCCCTATGTTGAAGGCATGTGGAATGGTATGGTTCAGGAGGGGGAGGGGCGCTCTCTCATCTCTCCCTCTTTTCCTGTGGCCTGCCAGGTTGGATGCTCAGTTAAGGGTCTGGTATGGATTTTGGGGGGACCCCTATGCCATTTTTTTATATTTTGGTGCAGGGTTCTCCTTAAAATCCATACCAGACCTGAAGGGCCAATTGTATACTGCTACATCTCTTTGGTAAAAATAATCCAAATTAGTGGATATTATTTGGTCTCTGTGAAAGTTAGGCCGGCTTCACACTGGGGCGGTGCGGGCGGCGACGGTAAAGCAGCGCTATATTTATCGATGCTTTACCATCGTTTTAGCCGCGGTATGCGGCCGCTAGCGGGGTGGTTTTAACCCCCGCTAGCGGATTAAAAAGGGTTAAAAACCTCCGCAAAGCGCTGCTGCTTCGGGTCAGTTTGCAGGCGCTATTTTTAGCGCAATAGCGCCTGCAAACCGCCCCAGTGTGAAAGCAGCCTTAAAGGGTCTACAAGCTATGGTGCAAATCACTGAAAATTGATCACACCTGATCACACCTGATGCTCTGACGCCCCATCTCATTTCTTGAGGCTCTGAAATGTCAGATACCCCCCAAATGACCCCTTTTTGAAAAAGTAGACAGTCAAGTGTATTTAGTATGAAGCATGGTGAGTTTTTTGAAGTTTTAATTTTTTCCCACAATTCTTGGGAAAATCAAGATTTTTATTTATTTTCACAAAATTGTCATAATAAGTTATTTCTCACACACAGCATATGCATACTTCCAATTACACCCCACAATACATTCTGCTACTCCTCCCGAGTATGGTAATACCACCTGTGTGTGACTTTTACACAGCCTGGCCACACAGAGAGGTCCAACATGCAGGGAGCACTAGGAGCATAAATTACACCTCTAATTTCCTAATGACATATTACATTTGTGAAGGCCCTGGAGCACCAGGACAGTAGAATTACCCACAAAATGACCCCATTTTGGAAACAAAACACCCCAATGTATATTCTATGAGGCATTATGAGTCTTTTGAATGGTTAATTTTTTTACACAAGTCTTCAGAAAACGTGGAAAGAAAATTAAAATCTTACAAAGTTGTAAGTTTATAAGATATTTCTAACACATAGCATGAAAATAGCAAATTACACCCCAAAACACATGCTACTCTTTCCGAGTATGGCGATACCAAATGTGTGAGACTTTTACACAGCTTGGCCACATACAGAGGCCCAACATTGAAGTAGTACCTTCAGGCGTTCTAGGAGCATAAATTACACATCTCATTTCATTCATACCTATCACAATTTTGAGGGCCCTGGAGCACCAGGACAATGGAATTACCCACACAATGACCCCATTTTGGAAAGCAAACACCCAACGTATATTCTATGAGGCATGGGCTGCAGATGGGTACTCTGATGGCCTGGTGACAGGTACTCGGGTACTCTGATGGGCTACAGATAGGTACTCAGGTACTCTGATGGGCTGGTGACTGGTACTCGGGTACTTGATGGGTGCTGTCAGGTACTTAGATAGGCAGTGACAGGTACTCAGATGGGCTGTGACAGGTACTCAGGTACTCATATGGGCTGTGACAGGTACTCATATGGGCTGTGGAAGGTACTCAGGTACTCAGATGGAGTGTGAAAGGTACTCAGATAAACTGTAACAGGTACTCGGGTATTCAGATGAACTGTGACATGTACTCAGGTACTCGGGTACTCAGATGGAGTGTGACAGGTACTCAGATAAACTGTGACAGGTATTTGGGTACTCAGATGGACTGTGACAGGTACTCAGGTACTCAGATGAACTGTGACAGGTACTTAGGTACTCAGATATACTGTGACAGGTACTCAGATGGGCTGTGACAGGTAGTCAGGTACTCAGATAAACTGTGACAGGTACTAAGATGGACTGTGACAGGTACTCAGGTATTCAGATGAACTGTGACATGTACTCAGGTACTCGGGTACTCAGATGGGCTGTGACAGGTATTTGGGTACTCAGATGTACTGTGACAGGTACTCAGGTACTCGGGTACTCAGATGAACTGTGACAGGTACTCGGGTACTCAGATATACTGTGACAGGTACTCGGGTACTCAGATGGGCTGTGACAGGTACTCGGTACTAAGATGGGCTGTGACAGGTACTTTGATGGGTGGTGACAGGTACTTTACTTTATTAGTGGGGGATCAGTGTGTATTGGTGTGTACACTAAGCGGTAACAAGATGTTACCGCAATCTCCTTCTAGCACACGATCAGTGTGTGAGGAGGAGAACCCGGTACCATCTCGTTACCGCGGTTTGTTGACATTCTGTGACCGGCTGTGATTGGACACAGCCGTTCACGTGGTAAAGAGCCAATTTCATTGGCTCTTTACTGCAATCGGGGTTGGGCTGTGTCAGGGTGACAATGCCTCACCCCCGATCAAGGCTCTGTGCGCGCCCTAGGGGCATGCACGAGGCACCGTGCATGTGGGCAAAACATGTGACCGGCTGTGATTGGACACAAGCGGTCACATGGTAAAGAGCCATTTTTCATTGGCTCTTTACACGGATCTGGGATGGGCTGTGTCCAAAGGAAAACATCTCATCCCCGATAGCCACGCTGCGGGCCCCCGGGAGCAGCGGCTCCTCTGCGCAGAATCACATACAGGTACGTGATTCTGCACTTCCGGGTTTGGGGCACGCACACACTACCAGCAGCCAGATCCCGCTGCGACCCTTTGGGAGAGGTGCAGAACTATGTAAACAAGGCAGATCACCATTCTGTTAGGTGGGGCTGTAGAGATCCTGTGTTTCTGCTAAGCAGGAACACAGATCTCTGCCTCCTCACTGCAAAAACACATCCCCCACAGTTAGTAATCACTCCCTAAGGACACATTTAACCCTTTGATCGCCCTGATGTTAACCCCTTCCCTGCCAGTGTCATTACTACAGTGACAGTGCATATTTTTAGCACTGATCACCGTATTGGCATCACTGGTCCCCAACAAAGTGTCACTTAGTGTCCAATTTGTCAGCCAGAATGTCACAGTCAGGCTATAAGTCGTTGATTGACGCCATTAGTATAAAATAGAAACAAAGAAATATTCCGTAAAACTATCTCATCGATTGTAGACGCTATAACTTTTGCGCAAACCAATCAATATACGCTTATTGGGATTTTTTTTACCAAAAATATGTAGTAGAATACATATTGACCTAAATTGATGAAGAAATTAGATTTTTTCTTTTTTTTTTTTTATTGGATATGTTTTATAGCAGAAAGTAAGAAATGTTTTTTTTTTTTTTTTTTTTTTTTTATTATTTATAGCGCAAAAAATAAAAAACGCAGAGGTGATGAAATACCACCAAAAGAAAGCTCTATTTGTGGGGAAAAAAAAGCACATACAATTTGTTTGGGTACAGCATGACTGCGCAATTGTCAATTAAAATAACGCAGTGCTGTATCACAAAAAAATTGCCTGGTCATGAAGGGAGGTAAACCTTTCAGAGCTGAAATGTGATGTATGTGATGTATTGTGTATACCAGGATTCTTTCTCATCTATTATAAAAAGATCTCTGGTATGATCCCTGGTAATCTCCATGACGCTTTAGCCACTTGATCATTAATATTAAATTACCTGCTGATAACTCTTGTTTACTTCTTATGTGCAGAACATCACCATCTGAGCTAAACGTGTTTTCTGCATTGTTAAAAGATTTCCCCCTTTTTTTATGAAAATCCTCATTACAGCAACTTATGTAATTTCATGAAATGAAGTACAATTATTTGGTCATTTTAAGCAAGCCACTCATGTTGGATTTTTTTTCGAAAATGTATTGTATCTGATAAACATATACGTATTTGTAGAATTATCACTATGCAGCAAGCTGTAAGTATATGTATGTTTTTTTTTTCCATTAGGGTGATATATTAATTGTTTTGATTTACCCTCATTTAGGGAGTCTGGAAAATATAATATTATCAGAATACAATATTAACAAGCCCTAAAGAGTAATATATGACAACTACCGTATCTTGATGATGAGCTATCTTGTTTGCAGCTGCTGTATTTTAAACCATCTTTGGCCAGCCCTGACCATCTGCCTTCACAACAATTGTGCCTTTCACAGCCTCCTTCTCCTACAGTGATTGCGCCAGCCTGCTGCTAGCGCAAACCTTCTGCCTGTTCTACGAATACGCCTTTTCATAGCTGCTCCTCGTTTTGGCATGTATTCAGATATGTGAATGATTTGTAAAGGGCAAATTGGCTGTTTATTTGCAAGGGAATTTGCACTTAGCATAGTAATTTCCCCTTAGCATAGTGAATGAGGTGAACAATTCACTTTGCAAAGAATACCCAGTCCCGTGCAAGAAAAACAAAATAAAAGTATATTTGCTTGCACATGATTGGATGATGGAAGTCAGCACAGCTTCCCCACATTCACAAATAGAGATGTGCCGAAGGACCCCCTGTTCGGTTCACGGCAGAACTTTCAAAAATCGCAAACGCCCGGAACCGAATAACGAACCCCATTGAAGTCTATGGGACCTGAACTGGAAAAAATCAAAAGTGCCCATTTTGAAGGCTTATATGCAAGTAATTGGTTTTAATTAATTGGTAATTACAATGGTTATGGGGTAGAGGGACATGTATCAATGAAAAAAGTTTGTAAAACTGATGCTTAAAGTGAAACCATAAAAATAAGAAATAACAAAAAAAAAAAATTCCTTTAAATATAGTGCCTGGGGGGGGGTCCACGTATGCTGCCTTCACACGAGCGGATTTTCCGTCGGAAAAATTTTGGATGTTTTTTCTGATGGAATTCCGCTCAAGCTTGGCTTGCATACACACGGTCACACAAAAGTTTGCTGAACTTTCGACCGTCAAGCACGCTTGACGTACAACATTACGACAAGCTGAGAAAATGAAATTCGATGCTTCCGAGCATGCGTCAAATTGTTTCCGAGCAGCAAGCGTAGGAATTTTGCGCATCAGAATTGGTACAGACGATCGAAACTTTTTCCGACTGAAATATTGAGAACCTGCTCTCAATCTTTTGCTGGCTGGAATTCGGCCAGCAAAAGTCAGATGGAGCATACACACGGTCGCATTTTTCGACCAAAAGCTCTCATCTGTCTTTTGCTGGCCGAATTTCTGATCGTGTGTACGGGGCATTAGTCTGCCTGAAATGTGGCACATCTGTACCATGTATAGAGTGTGCTGCAGCAATAATGACATTCATAAAGCCAAACATTTTTTTTCATTCAAGCTTTCTTTATTTTATAAACAACTGCTTGGGGAGCCAGTCTGTATGATGAGGCCATAATTTTGTGCACTCAAAACAAGATTAGAGATTTTTTGGATAATCCTTGTGTCTTTTTTGCAGACTTTGGATAGAAGTAAAAAGTTGCAGAAAAATTGGGCTTTGTGTTTCGCTGGTGCCTTCACACCGCAACCCTATAGAGGTACTCTTTATGGAAGCAAGAATTGGCCTTGCTGTCAAAAATTGAAATGATATGCACCTGTCAAACAGGTGCAGAAAAATTGGTCTTTGGGTATCAGTGGTGCCTTCACATCGTAACCCTATAGAGGTACTCTTGACGAAAGCAAGAATTGGCCCTGCTGTCAAAAATGTAAATTATATTTACCTGTCAAACAGGTGTGGAAAAATTGGTCTTCGGGTATCGGTGGTGCCTTTACACTTTAACCCTATAGAGGTACTCTTGATGAAAGCAAGATTTGGCTTTGCTGTCAAAAATTGAAATGATATACACCTGTCAAACAGATGCAAAAAAATTGGTTCCTGGGTGAAACCTACACCAAAAAATTTCTTCCAGATGAAATCAACACCCACAAAGCTAGGCAGCCTAGACAGTCTTTCAGAGATTCCAGATACAGAAAGCACTTAATCAGCAACATCGGCATCAGGGGCTCGATAGCTGCTGCTAATCTAGGACTGATTGATTTTGATAAATGTCTGCCGATCCACGGAGTCTGTGGACAGACGCTCTCTTAAATCTGTCAAAAAACCTCCAACAGCACTGAATGTCTGTTCGGATAGCATGCTGGATGCAGGGTAGCCCAGCAGCTCAATTGCATACTGGGCAAGTTCTGGCCAGTGGTCTATTCTCATGACCCAGTAACCCAGTGGATCTTCACCTTAATGTCTGTTTTTGCCCCTAGATAATCTCCTACCATATAATGCAGACACTGTCAATGGGATGTGGAAAAAAAATTGAAAGGAATCACTGAGGCAGCCAACTTCTCCAGCACTCTTCTCTTGACCAACAGAATCCTCAAAACTATGTTTTCCACCAGACTGTAACCTTCCAGAGTCAGGAAAGGCGTTACATAAACTCCTCTTTAAAGAGGTGTATCCATAAAAAAAATAAAAAATAAAAGTCAGCAGCTACAAATACTGCAGCTGCTGACTTTTAATAATCGGACACTTACCTGTTCCAGGGTCCAGCGATGCGGGGGTCGAAGCTCCACCTCCCCCCCCAATCCACTCGCCGTGATTGGCCGCACAGTCATCTGGGACATGTGACAGATCCCAGATGACTGGGGAGCCCTTCCTGCGCTGAGGGGAAGTGATGTCACCAGCCCAGGCACTGAAGGAGGCAGACTACGAGGGACCCCCTAGCAACAGGCATTTATAGGCATGTAAAAAAAAAATGTCCAATTATTTTTTTTTTAGGAATTTTAAGCATTTTTTTTTTTAGTGGGAAACACCACTTTAAGGTGTCCTCAAGAGATTTCATCTTCTGCTCCTTCTGTGGGGATGGGATGAGTTCAGAGACATTCCTCTTGTAATGGTCAAGGAGGGTTGCCCACCAATAGTGATCCTTCACCTAGATGCCACGTATTCTCGGATCCTTTCGCAGAGTTTGAATGAGGGAACCCATGCACCGCAAGTTTGCAGACGCAAGAGAAGTAGACTCTTCAGGGTCACTGAGGATTACAGTATCTGGAATTGCCTCCTCCCAGCCATGTACTACTGGCAAGGGTTCTGTGGATGGAAAACCATCTCTTATGCCTTGTACACATGATCAAACTTTCCGACAGCAAAACCGTGGAATTTTGTCCGAAGGGTGTTGGCTCAAACTTGTCTTGCATACACGCGGTCACACAAATGTTGGCCAACAATTATGACCGTAGTGACGTACTAGACGTACTACGTGGTTTTTCAGCTCTTTAGCGCCACCCTTTGGGCTCCTTCTGCTAATTTTGTGTTAGTAGAAGTTTGGTGAGTGTTGAGTCGCAATTTTCGCGTTTTTTCATTTAGCACTTTTCAGTTATTTCTGAACGGCCGTTTGTCAATCAATGTTGCGGAATCGGAGGAGATAACGTGCTATTTATTATTGGCCTTGGAGTTATTGCTTTGACATTATATTTTTGGTTGAATAATGATTTGATTTGGTATATTTTCTATATTTTTGGATGCATAGAATGCACTTTTTGGTTAAGTTCTATTGGCAGATAGCATGTCTAATTTTATTTGTTTTCTTTTTTTAATTCACAATAAAAAAATTGTGGAGAATAATACGTGCCTATGTGTTTTACTTCAAATGACAGTTTGGGAGTAGGCAGTTACATTTAAAAAAATACATTGTAAAATTGACAAGGGACACCAACATAGTTGTATCTTTGATCTTAAAAACTACAGGATAATGGTGTTGTGGTAACTTGCCCAATTAAATAAAAAAAAAGCATAATAATATTATTCTTGATATCACTAGAAAAAAAATCCTTTGAAAATTAGTTTGCAATAACTCCATCAGTATCACCAGCAAAGCAGCTTCATTATTACCCGAATAAAGAAGAAGAGAATTGTGCGCTGCATTTGGAGATTTCATAACTTGCCACGTCATGAATGTTAATTCTCCATTACAAATGCTAGTTTACAAGGCTGACCGCTTCTGCTTCCGAGCATGCGTGTTTGTACTTTGGACTTTTGTCCGACGGACTTGTGTACACACGATCGTAAAGTCCGACAACACACATTTGTTGGCGGAAAATTTGAGAACATACTAGCCAACATTTGTTGGCGGAAAGTCCAACAACAATTGTCCGATGGAGCATACACATGGTCGGACTTACCGCCAACAAGCTCACATCCAACATTTCCCATCGGAAAGTCTGATCCTGTGTACGGGGCTTTACTGTTTGACGTATGTATTCCTCTACTTCAATGCCTCCAAAACTGCCAGAATCCTCCTCCTTCTTCTCTTTTGTGCTCTGTGGTGTGGCAAGAATGGTGTCTGCATAAAGCAGGCATTAAGGGAAAAGGAAGTCCTCCTCTTCCTCCCGCTGCTCTACCTCAAGTGCCCTGTCCATAATGCCCCGTAGAGTCTGCTCCAGCAGGAACACAACAGGGATTGTGTCACTGATGCATGCATTGTCACGAGTCAACATCCTTGTGGCCTTCTCAAATGGTGACAGTACAGTGCATGCATCCTTTATCAGCATCCATTGGTGTGAGAAAAAAAGCTGAGCTGGCCTGAGCCTGTTATTGTGCCATACTCACACAGGTACTTGTTGACAGCCCTTTGCTGCATATGCAGATACTTCAGCATTTCCAAAGTCAAGTTCCCCCTGGTGTGCATATCAAAAATCAGGCAGTTTACGTTAAACTTGCAGTAACACACTGAAATATACAATGTTAAACGTTCAGTAACACACTGAAATATACTGCGCTAAGTGTGCAGTAATGCACTGAAATATACAACGTCAAGCATGCAATAGTGCGATGAAATATACAGTGTTAAACGTGCAGTAACGCACTGAAATATACTGCATTAAATGTGCAGTAATGCACTGAAATATACTGCGTTAAACATGCAGTAACGCATTGAAATATACTGTGTTAAACATTCAGTAATGCACTAAAATATACTGCATTAAACGTGCAGTAACACACAGAAATATACTGCATTAAACGTTCATTAACGCACTTAAATGTACTGCGTTAAACATGCGGTAACGCACTGAAATATACTGCGTTAAATGTGCAGTAATGCACTGAAATATACATTGTTAAACGTGCAGTAACGCACTGAAATATACTGTGTTAAACATGCAGTAATGCACTGAAATATATAGTGTTAACTGTGCAGCAATGCACTGAAATATGCTGCGTTAAACGTATGCACTGAAATATATGGTATAAAACGTGCAGTAACGTACTGAAATATACTGCGTTATATCTGCGGTAACGCACTAAAATATACTGCGTTAAATGTGCAGTAATGCACTGAAATATACATTGTTAGACTGCAGTAACGCACTGAAATATACTGTGTTAAACATACAGTAATGCACTGAAATATATAGTGTTAACTGTGCAGTAATGCACTGAAATATACTGTGTTAAACATTCAGTAATGCACTAAAATATACTGCATTAAACGTGCAGTAACACACAGAAATATACTGCATTAAACATTCATTAACGCGCTGAAATGTACTGCGTTAAACATGCGGTAACGCACTGAAATATATAGTGTTAACTGTGCAGCAATGCACTGAAATATGCTGCGTTAAACGTATGCACTGAAATATATGGTGTAAAACGTGCAGTAACGTACTGAAATATACTGCGTTATATCTGCAGTAGCTCACTGAAATATACTGCGTTAAATGTGCAATAACAAACTGAAATATACTGCGTTAAATGTTCAGTAATGCACTGAAATATACTGCTTTAACCATACAGTAATGCACTGAAATATACAGCGTTAAACATGCAGTAGTGCCATGAAATATACAGTTTTAAATGTGCAGTAATGCACTGAAATATACTGCATTAAATGTGCAGTAATGCACTGAAATATACTGCGTTAAATGTGCAGTAATGCACTGAAATATACAGCGTTAAAGGTGCACTAAAGCACTGAAATATACTGCATTAAACATGCAGTAACGTACTGAAATGTACTGCGTTAAACATGCGGTAATGCACTAAAATATACTGCGTTAAATGTGCAGTAATGCACTGAAATATACATTGTTAGACGTGCAGTAACGCACTGAAATATACTGTGTTAAACATGCAGTAATGCACTGAAATATATAGTGTTAACTGTGCAGTAATGCACTGAAATATACTGTGTTAAACATTCAGTAATGCACTAAAATATACTGCATTAAACGTGCAGTAACACACAGAAATATGCTGCATTAAACGTTCATTAACGCACTGAAATGTACTGCGTTAACCATGCGGTAACGCACTGAAATATACTGCGTTAAATGTGCAGTAATGCACTGAAATATACATTGTTAAACGTGCAGTAACGCACTGAAATATACTGCGTTAAACATGCAGTAATGCACTAAAATATATAGTGTTAACTGTGCAGCAATGCACTGAAATATGCTGCGTTAAACGTATGCACTGAAATATATGGTGTAAAACGTGCAGTAACGTACTGAAATATACTGCGTTATATCTGCAGTAGCTCACTGAAATAAACTGCGTTAAATGTGCAATAACAAACTGAAATATACTGCGTTAAATGTTCAGTAACGCACTGAAATATACTGCTTTAACCATACAGTAATGCACTGAAATATACAACGTTAAACATGCAGTAGTGCCATGAAATATACAGTTTTAAATGTGCAGTAATGCACTGAAATATACTGCATTAAATGTGCAGTAATGCACTGAAATATACTGCGTTAAATGTGCAGTAATGCACTGAAATATACAGCGTTAAAGGTGCACTAAAGCACTGAAATATACTGCGTTAAACGTGCAGTAACGCACTGAAATATACTGCATTAAACATGCAGTAACGTACTGAAATGTACTGCGTTAAACATGCGGTAACACACTAAAATATACTGCGTTAAATGTGCAGTAATGCACTGAAATATACATTGTTAGACGTGCAGTAACGCACTGAAACATACTGTGTTAAACATGCAGTAATGCACTGAAATATATAGTGTTAACTGTGCAATAATGCACTGAAATATGCTGTGTTAAACGTATGCACTGAAATATATGGTGTAAAACGTGCATTAACGCACTGAAATATACTGCATTAAATCTGCAGTAGCTCACTGAAATACACTGTGTTTAATGTGCAGTAATGCACTGAAATATACTGCGTTAAATGTTCATTAACGCACTGAAATATACTGCTTTAACCATACAGCAATGCACTGAAATATACAGCGCTAAAAGTGCAGTAACGCACTGAAATATACTGCGTTAAACCTGCACTAATGCATTGAAATATATTGCAGGAAACATTCCCTGACAAAATAAACTGACACTAAAGTAAAAATGATTGGTCAAACTACACTCACACTGCACTATCACTAGATTCAAACTAGTGACACTAAAGTAAAAATTAATGAGCAAACTACACTCACTTAATAAACTGATATTCTACACTAAAATAACACACAACAATAGAATTTGCAATAGCACACTATAGCACACTAACTCGCTAGTAGCACTAAAAGTAGCCCCTGACTCACTCCATGCCAATATCACACTGCAAATGGTCGCAGTGGGAAGAATATTTTTATAGTATGGGGTGGGACTAAGATCAATGAACCATGATTGGATAGAGTCATAGTCACAGTGTATATTCATGGCTCTGACAGTGCTCTGTCCAGTGTCCTGATTGGGCAAAGCTTTCATTGCTTTAGCCAATCATGACTTCCAATTTAGTGTGCGGTGGAGCACTACATTGTGGTCGTTCGGCAGGCTGAACAAATGGTCGAACACCCCGATAATTTTGACTGCTCGTCCATTCAAGGAACACCCAATGTTTGGCCCAAACTCATGCTCGGGCCAAACCATTCGCCCAACTCTATTTACGAAGTTAAAGGAAAATGCCCTTGCAAAGTGCTAATTCCCTTGCAAAGTGCACAGCCTCTTTGCCTTTGGTAAATCAACCTCTGCTGTTACTGTTAGAAATTCTGTATATAGCCCTGAAGAACAGACAGTGCACAGTCCATCTATCTATCCCTATCTTGAAACATTTTTTTCCAGTGAATAAGCTCACAAAACAGGCAATGTAGTGACCTTCCAAGATGACAGTACATTTTCACAGGTATCTTACTAGTGACACTCTGGGAAATAGGACAGTAAAAAAAAAACATCTCCTATTCCTTCTGATTCCATTATTTGCCATTAGCTGTGGTGATTTTTTCTGTTTTACTCTGTTCAAGGTGAATAAAGAATTTGTCATGTGACTCGTAGCTCCTGAATCAACACACCATGCCTGCAAAGATGAGGTGCAACTTTTGGATTGAAAAATATTAATTATCTGAAGACAAATTTGTTTATTCCTTCACACTTTTGTCTGTTTGTAGTTTAGTTCGTTGCATTCTAACTTTCGAGATTCTGCAGTTACTTTTAAATCAACACAAAATATTCACATTTCTTGTTGCATGTTACTGGTTTTATTCCTATTTTTCGTCTTTATAGCAGACTCTGCAAAAGAAGCATTATCACTATTAATTCTTTCTGTTTTACATTTATATTCATTCACAAGCTTGCCCTTAACATATTCCAATGTCAGTTCGTTATCTGGACGTGCGTTAAGTACTTTGACAATTGTTTCAATTCTTTCTGGTAAGCCACTGAGTAATAGTGTTGAGACATGAAAATCTTTTTTTTTTCTTTTCCTATACCTCTTAGGCATTCAACTATTTCCAAGGTGTGCCTTATTTAAACCTACATATCCTGGCCTTTTCATAAGCCTGGTTTAGTATAGCTTTTTAATCAAATACAGTTTATTACTGAGATTAGCTCTTTCATACACCTTTTGTAATTCTTCCCACATTTCTTTAGCAGTTTCACACTTGCATAAATGTAATATTATGCTCTGAGCTTTTTGGTCTTGCTCTATTCACTCATCTGAAGGGTATTCTGGCCTGATTTTCTTTTTCTATTTCCATTTCCACGTACCTTCTCTTATTAGCAGCATTTTCATCTTGAACTTTCAAGACTGGTAGTTTTGGTTTGTCAGATCTGAAAGCTGCAGCTGTGTTACTGGCCATTTTTGTTGCTGTATCTTGCACTTATCTTCTGTAGCTGACTATGATTGGGTGTCTGGGCCCATAATTTGTTAGAAATTCTGTACATAGCCTTACAGAACAGACAGTGCACAGTTCACATGTGCTTTGCTGCTTAACTGCAGACAAATTGCAGACAGGAAACATGAACTTTAGAGAGAAAATACATAGAGTTTAACCATAGATGCATCTACAAACGTATAAACACTGCCATCCACTGGTTGAAGTATATATCTCTCCTAAATACTGATGTACAGTAGTTGTTGCACAAAATACAATTCTGTATTTCAGCAACTCCATCTGACAAACTTCCCTTAATTCGCTGTCAATAGGTTGGCTGTTACCTGTGGGGAAAATATTGTGCCATGAAATGTGAGCAGGACTGTATTTAGGCATCATGCTGCCCTAGGAAGACCTTAATGATGATGCCCTTTTATACAATCTCCACCCTTGTGTCATGTCATTTTTTTTAAATAAAACCTGCTACAAGAATGCACTGTTGGAAACAGCACATGGTCTGCTATATATACAGAACCACTTTTTATCTTTTTAGCTGTACAGATCAACAAACAATAGAAAACAAAGATAATTTTTTGTTCCCTAATTTATAAAGAGTCTTCTGAATCCTCCCAACATCCTTATAGCCCTTTCACATGGGCATTCTGATCAGGTCCCCCTGCTGATCTTTTAGGCAGACCTGATCGGATCACTCCATGCAGCCCTATGGACAGACAGACCTAAACGGACTTGTGTCTGTGTACACCTACCTATCTCCAAGTCCATGCAGGTACAAAAATAAAAAACAGAAAAGGACAGCATCTCTCAATTTTTCAAACCTAAACGTGATGGATTGGAAGTAGCCTGGTGTGAACGGATAGCTGAGTCTGTTTACATCCAGCCACCCATAGATCTGTCCTGGGTCTGCCCATATCCACTGGGAAAAAACTGAATGGGTACTGATGTAAAGAAACTGACTTTGCCCAATTTTGACTTCAGCAGGGGATCTGCTCATGTTTTTTTTTTTTTTTAATTTTTTATAGTGATTGGAGCAAACTCCGCTTCATGTGAAAGGATCCTTGGCATGCCCTCACGCTACAGTTCTCCTTCTAAATGTAGTCATAAATTTCCAGAATTGGACAGGAGAGGTTCCTAGTTGATGAGGGTTGTTCTTAAGGCAAATACAACCCTGTCAGGAAGCATCATCTAATACAAATGAAATGATCTTGTGGGCTTTCCTGGTTAGCAATGGTCTTGCAATGGTCTAGCAATCTTGGTCTTGCCTTTGGCTGAAAACCCGAAAGGTCCAGGTTCAGGTGTGCTATATGTGTGTACATATTTCTAGTTTATAGATTGTAAATATTCAGTGAAGTACGAGCTGCAGTTTCTATTATTATTCTGAAGTTTCTAAAAAAAATTGTACATTATTGCATGTACTAGAAGTGGTGGAGTAATTGTAAGCTGTCGTCTTCAGAAGAAAGGAGCAAACATAATACACTGGATGGAGTCAATGGCTCTGGAGTGAGTGGTCTTTTATTGTAAATCTCCTTTTATGTGTACTGCAGTGGATAGGATTTTCAAACTCACCAGTGCCTAGCAGGTGGCAGGATTGAATAACAATCAACTCAATAATTGCAGACACTTCATCCAAAGCCAGAGTAGACAATAAATAAAACAGGATTGCTAGCAATCCTTGTAAGCTGCTTACACAATACAGATGTACAGCACTGAAAAGCAATGTAACAGATGCAGTTATGAGCATTGTGATTGCAAAGAACAATATGAGTATAACTCCTCTGCCTGCTTAGGGAATAAGTATCATGAACCTATAGTTTCCAAGTAGCCTGGATGTACCAATGTACATTTGTATTTACTATCTTATTGGATAACACACACGTCTTGTTTTATTGTGGTTTTCCCACTGCAAATGAGTTTGGTTTCTATTACAACTTAAATTCCATAAATGTATGTAGCAATAATATTTTGACAGCCTTTTTTTTAAATTATAAGTATATTTTCTTATATTTTCCCCCGAACAAATGCAGAACATAGTTCTTATTGAAATGTGTACAGCAATTCACTGTCTGAATCCATTACAGTTATTACTGTGATTAAAAAACAATCAAACATAATCTTAGCAGCGGTGCCACTAAGATCCTGAAATGGAAGCTCTGTAAGGTTCCCTTGAAATAATAAAGGAAGAGACAATACAGAATTTCAATTTGCTAAGCTGCCAGGGATGAGCAGCAAGCAGAGGAACTGAATAATGGTAATTAAAGCCCCCACACACAAAAGAGAATAAGACTTAGATATTTGGATTAGAACAAATCATTGCTTTGTACCATATGCCCTATTAGGATGCTGACTTGTTTTATACTGGTGGTACGCTCCTGATAAGCTCGTAAGCACCTGGCAAAGGCATCAGTTTGACAAATCCATCCAGTAATTCATTGTTCAATACGGATGCTCACTGAGTCTGGATGTGTAGCAGCTTGTATGCTGAGCTAACATTAAATATGATTTTCTTCTGATTCATTATTCATTTGAAGCCAATCAATTATAAAAATAGAGATAACTTCAAGTATGTGCTTGACTAAGCCATATTAAGGCAATTACTAGGCAAGTTATATTTATTATTATTTTTATTCGTATGATCCCTGCAAACAATGGGTTAAGTTTATAAAGCAATGGTATGGCCTCACCTGAGCTATTAAAAAAATTGTTTTAAAAAAATAATATTTAAAAAAAGAAACACGCAAAAAGCACAACGAGAGTTATACTCGTATTTATTTTATTTATTACTATATTACACTTTGCAAGCTTCAGGAGGTTGAAACAAGCCAAGCCTCTTCTTCGATAAGAGAGTGCTCTCTGTAGCAGCTATAAAGAGGATTCAGGGAGGATACTGCCCACTAAATATCTCAGCCTGCATTTTATGATTGATTCAGTTATGGAAAGTGCAGCGTGCAGAAAACACTGTAGTGTCCAGTAGAGAGTAATATCTGTTCCCTGCTATCAATAGGCCCCAAAGTGTGAATATAGTAATAAAATGTCTTCCATAAATATTTTCATATTTTGTTGGACCAAATTTGCCTTTAGGGTCTTCCCATTTCTAATGACTGTATTATTATTTGCAAGCTTGCTCCAGCAACACTGGCATGATTGTCAATGACAGGTAACAGGCGGGATTATAAAGCACAGGTAAGAAGACTTCAGGCAATGTTCTATGGGAAAAGTATACAATTTATCCTCTACAAAGGGAGAATGGACTTCCAAATTAAATGCAAAATTTACAAAGCCGGTTTGAAGTGAGTGCCTTATCTGCGGGGCTTTTATAGCATCACAATGCCTTTGCTGAACCAGAAAACTGATCTAAAGATAGCATTGTTTCTGGCTCTGGGTGTATTTGCAAGTGGACAGTGTTTCTGGGCAACCTGTAACACTACAAAAATGACTTTACTGGAGCAATGGTTCCTGTGAAATATATGCAAATTACCCTCTCCAATAAAATGAAAGCATTCTAAGTTACCAAATCTATCTGATATTTTAACAAAGGTTATAGCACACATGCAGGACCGGTGCTAGACTATTTTGCACCCTAGGCAAGACCAGCTACTTGCCCCCCCCAAAAAAAAAAAAAAAAAAACACTTAATAGCTTTGTGCAGTGTCATTAAATAATAGCACAACACATTCTTTGATCACATATTCCAGTGTGTATTGTGTGAAAATCTCTGTGTTTTCTTTTTATAATGGCACTTTTTAATTATTTCACTGTGTGCCTCTATAAAAAATATATTAGTGACAGAACACCAGGGCCCAATTGCATGTGCAACCTTTGCGGCCCTGCCCGTTCGGCCTCGATTAAGAGCATCATGGGCCTGGTGCTGAGGATTTTGGTGGGCTCTGGATTATGAAGCCCCTTGCCCTGTATGCTACATTAAAATTTTCTCTACAGCCATGCCTTAACCACCACTTGTGCCTAGGCACTCCACTCCATCACCACCCACTGCACCAGGGACCCCTTTCCTCATTATCTACTGTGCCTGCAGCCTCCCTTGCCTTACCACCCACTGCACCTACAGTACTCTTCCCTCACCGCCTACCATGCCTGTAGCCCCCCTTTATTGCAGACATACTACAGGAGAGGGTCAGAGACTGCAAAACGTACTACAGGAAAGGGTCAGAGACTGTAAAAATTATACAAGAGATGGTCAAAGACTGCAGCCATGGTACAGGAGATGGTCAGAGATTGCAGACGTAGTACAGGAGAGGGTCAGAGACTGCAGACATAGTACAGGAGGGGGTCCGAGACTGCAGACATAGTACAGGAGAGGGTCAGAGACTGCAGACATGGTACAGGAGAGGGTCAGAGACTGCAGACATGGTACAGGAGATGGTCAGAGACTGCAGACATTGTCTGCAGTCTCTGGCCATCTCCTGTACTATGTCTGCAGTCTCTGACCCTCTCCTGTACTATGTGTACTTAGTACAGGAGAGGGTCAGAGACTGCAGACATTGTACAAGTGTGTCCTAGGCTAAACCTGTATTTGTTATTATATATATCTGTGCGGACGCACAGGTGTATATAAATGTGTCGCGCTGTGCTCTGCAGAGTGTCTGCAGAGTGTCTAAACCTGCTGTGCAGACTGCTAATAATATAAAATGGCAAACCTGTCCCAATGAGTATCTGAAACTGCTGTGCAGACTGTTAATGGAAAAATCACAGTCCTGTCCCAATGAGTGCTAATCCAATGCAAAACAAATAATATAAGTATAAAATATAAATAGTGTCTGCTGTAGATGACAAAGAGTGCTCGTGCTCCGTGGATTCCAAACAATGTGGCGTGAATAAATCAATATAAGGCAATCAAGTCCATTGGAAAAAAAGTATAAAAATAAAACAATGTTGTCGGAAATTCCGACCGTGTGTAGGCTCCATCAGACTTTTTCCGTTGGATTTTCCGACGGACAAAGTTTTATCTCCTGCTCTCAAATTTTCCGACAACAAAGTCCGATTGGACTTTTGCCGATCGTGTGTAGCGAATTCCGACGGACAAAGTGCCACGCATGCTCAGATCAAATTACAAGACCAAAGCTATTGGCTACTAGCCTCTACGTAGTTCCGTCGTACGCAATGAACGTCACCACGTTCAGAATGATTGGATTTTCCGACAACTTTGTCTGACCGTGTGTATGCAACACCAGTGTCGGACAAAATCCGTCGGAAAAAATCCGACAGATTTTGTGGTCGGAATTTGGGGTATGGGGCATAAGTCTCCTGCTCACACTGGCTGTTCTCCTCTCTCCAAGATGTCTCCACCAAGCCTCCTCACATGTCCCATAGGGAGAGTAATAAAGGCACACAATAGTGTAATACCGCTACAATAATGTTTAATATTCTATTCACAGGAGGACAGTAAATGGTTAACAGGTCTGTGAAGCTCCCACCCTGACCAGCTAATTCCTTCAAAGATAACAAAAAAAAATGTCAAACAAATCATGGATGGCTGGCACTGGACTCTGGCACAAATAGCTCTATAGAAACAGCTGAAGTTGCAGCATCTTGCAGAAGTCTAATCAGCATTCTCCTGTCCTGTGTGCAGTGTAAATAAAAACAGATATAAGAAGCAGCGTGAGAAGACGGAGGGAAGTCATCCCTCGATCAGTGTGTTCATTGCATATTCTACACACAGCGTAGGAGAAGGAGAACACACTGATATATTTCTGCAGCCAGCATTGTAACATGTTTGATCTCATACCTTCTTCATGCTCAGGTATGTTGGATCCTCTCCATTCCGCCCTGTTTTGGCCACTAGCATCTTCTGGTCAAATGTGGCGGGCTGGACAATCTGATTGGCTAAGGAGGTGGTGGGAGGCAGAGAAACTTAGCAGTCACGCCCTCCCACTCAGAAGAGCAGCGCTATTGGCTACCTGCCCTGTTACACACAGACGTCCCTCACCTTCCAGCATGTGAAAGCCGATGGGGGGGCCACCCGCATGCCGCACCGAACTCCTTGCTGTCTGGGTCCCCTATCAGTGGCTCTGCCGGGAGCTTGGGGGGGCAACAAGGATGAGGAAGAGGTGAGGCAAGGGTCAGCTGCGCCCCTAGGTGGCAGTGCGCCCTAAGCGGCTGCCTAGTTTGCCTAGTGGGAGTGCCGGCCCTGCACACATGCTATGCACATTCCTTTAGGGAATCACCACTTCTACAAATGTTTATTCAAAATATAATAAAGAAGGAAGTGAGCATCTGGTTTTAAAACTACATTTGCATTTCATATGCCATGCAAAACAGATTTTGGGACTTTGGGACTGAATTTAGGATGGCATCCACAAACATACTCTATATAGTATTGTAAATACCAATACAAATATGGAATCCATTGTGTGTCTCCTTGAACATTCTACAAGGATATCTAGGTTAATGGCCTTTTTGCATGGTAATTCTTTATGTACAGATCAGAGGCGTAACTAGAACCTTCAGGGCCCCGGTGCAAGAAACCATGAAGGGCCCCCCTGACCCCCGGGGCGACCCAGCCCCATATTTCAAGGGGCCCATGTGTCACCCCTGTACACCTGGATAGGAAGAGCGGCGGTGACGGCATAGAGGACCCAATCCCCTCCATGTTCTTCCTGCAGCCATGACTTCAGGATTGAGTTGGTCTCTGGCCTTCATTATCACAGAGCTGGTGGGGGGGATGAGTGGCAGTGAGCGGTGGTCAACAGGTAAAGGAACAGCAGGGTGTGGCTTTACCAGAGTACAAAGTAAATGAAACAAAAATGTCAGTGGTGGGGGGGGGTGGGAAGTGCTCGGCAGCGGTGATGGGATCAGTGGCGGCAGCGGTGATGGGATCAGTGGTGGGGGTTGGTGGGATTAGTGGCGGTGATGGGATCAGTGGCGGTGGCAGTGGTGGTGAGGGGGGTGGGATCAGTGGTGGGGGTTGGTGGGATTAGTGGCGGTGATGGGATCAGTGGTGGCGGTGATGGTGGTGGGATCAGTGGCGGCGGCGGTGGGGGTGGTGGTTGGTGGGATTAGTGGCGGTGATGGTGGTGAGGGGGGTGGGAGCTATCCTCCCCCACCACCACCTCTGCCTCATACTGATCCCATCCCCCCACCACAGATCTCATCCCTATCCCATGGGGGGATAGGGATGAGATTTGAGTGACAGGGGTCAGTAAGAGGCAGAGGTTGGGATCAGTTGCACTAGTCACTTACTTTGTCAGTCGCTCCATACCTCCAGGGATGCTCTTGTGTTATGGGATCTCCTGCAGAGGGGAGAGCTGCATTGGTGTCAGCTGACTTTACCTTCCAGTGTCTGCCCCTGGACAGCGGAGGACGTGCGGTGGGTCCCCGGCGGGGGAGAACGTGCGGGGGGCCCCCGGCGGGGAGGACGTGTGGGCTGGCCCCTGGACAGCGGAGGACGTGCGGCGGGTCCCCGGCGGGGGAGAACGTGCGGGCGGGTCCCCGGCGGGGGGAACGTGCGGGCGGGCCCCCGGCGGGGGAGGACGTGTGGGCGGGCCCCTGGACAGCGGAGGACGTGCGGCGGGTCCCCGGCGGGGGAGAACGTGCGGGCGGGCCCCCGGCGGGGGAGGACGTGTGGGCAGGCCCCAGGACAGCGGAGGACGTGCGGCGGGTCCCCTGGCGGGGGAGAACGTGCGGGCGGTCCCAGGCGGGGAGAACGTGCGGGCGGGCCAGTGGGCCCCCCCACAGTGACGGAACTTCAGGGCCCAGTCGCAAGTGCGACTGGTGCGACCCTGGTTGTTCCGCCACTGGTACAGATCACTGACCTGTGTACAGCATCGAGTTGGTCTCTGGCCTTCATTATCACAGAGCTGGTAGTACTGGTCAACAGGTAAAGCAACACAGGAGTGGCTTTACCAGAGTACAAAGTAAATGAAACAAAAATGTCAGGCAATGCTCCCAGGGAAATATTTGGGCTTCTCGCATGCTAATAAGCAAATCATGTATAATTCACCGCTTAAGACATTCCCATGAATCCAGAAACATGAATTTCCACAAAATTAGGTTTTAAAGTTTACCCTACACTTTGCATCCTAGATTCAAAATAAGAAAATAAATCTGTCCATAAATGGATCAAAATTCAGCCAGTTCAGCAGGACCCAGAAGAAATTCAATCAATCCATGGGCAGGATGGTTGTACTGAAGTCAATCTACCAGCCTGTAAGTTTTTTTCCTGCTACAGCCACCAGAAGTAACCATTGTATTCTGATGGCAGGGAAACATACTGCTGTCAGAATACATAAGTGCAGTGGGAAGGATCCCCCATCAACACAGTCAGAATCAAGCAATTTCCTTTCCATCGACCCATGGTTGAAAAAAGGAAATTGCATAATCTTTGCCCAGCCTAAAATGTGTATTTTTCTTTACCATGTAGAACCAGCAGATGAAAATTATTTATTTTTCACTTTTTGGAGCTAGCTAGCTGTGATCAAAGCAGTAACAGTGCATGCCCGAACAATACCAGGCCACATGCCCTCAACATTGAGGGGGAGGCAGTTTACAGGGGGGGGACCCAATATGTATTTTGTGGGAACCCCATACTATTTTTTTTTGGTGTGGGGTTCATCTAGATATCCACACCAGACCTAAGGGCTTGGTATGGATTGGGGGGGGGGGGGGTTCCCCACGCTATTTAAATGCTGGCTCTATAAATCCCTGACGGCAGGGATGACTCACCATTGTTAGGATGCCGGCGGGTGCCAGCTCCTTGACAACCAATGATTCCTCCCTGCTCCTGACAGCAGGGATGAACCACTGGTTGTTAGGAAACCATCAGGTGCTGGCTCCTAACAACCAAACACCAGGAGATTTTGCATAAAAAAAAAAAAAACAAGAGGGGAGAAAATGCACCTGGACCTATCAAAAACACATAAGAAACGCATCTGTCAGTGCATGAATCACAAGGTACAATTGGATATGTAGTCCTTAGTAATTTGAAAGTAAACAGAGGAGGAGAAGCCCCAAAGCATGCAGGCAATGCATAGATGCAAAGATGCTCAGCAGATAGGCAGAACTTCAACAACATGAAGTAAGCTTATATTGGATTGTCAAAAATAACAGTTGGTTTTGCTATTATAAAGCTGATGTTATAAAATTAAGGTGTATGCTGTGACCATAGAACACTTTAGAAGAGTAGCACAATGATTTATTTGTTAGCACTTCTGCCTTGCTGCTCTACAGCCATTGTTTCAAATCTCATCTATGACACTGCCTGCATGGAGTTTGCATGTTCTCTCTGTTCTTTCTTTGGTTTCCTCCTGGTGAGGTAGGGAGATTGTAATGGGATTAATGGCAGGGGCTGATGTGAATGTACAATATGTAAAGTGTTGCAAAAAATATAAATATAACTTCTTTAACTGACACGCCACCTTGTGGATATTTTAGATTGTGATAATCTTCATGTGCTGTACTCAATTTTCCTGGAAACCATCAAATATGAGTAATTTGAAAAATTTGATTATATCATCTAGTCACCCTGTGGGTTATTTGCTCACTACTCCTGTTGAAGATCAGCTATTGGCACATGGATAAAAAACGACAGTTTTACAACCTGTCACTGAAAAAGACTTCAAGATGGTTTAAATGCCTGGTAACAAGTCCGATTAATTAGGTGCATGCAGTATTGATTAATCTGTCAATGAAATTCAAAGAGATTTCTATGAACTCTTTCAATGTAAATCCAATTATGCAGATGGGAAATTAGAAGCACACCCACTATCTCCCAGCTAATTATAGAAAAGCATTCGCTGTATGCTGATATACAATAGTTGTCACGGAAAATTGTCTGCTTTTATCAGAGACTGAATTCTAATTTGAATGTGGCCATATGCACGTTATTTAGCTAACAATGCAACTAATCTGTGTTATGGACATGTACACTGAAATTCTATAAATCAGACACATTTATCTAGTTATTTACCCAAAATTTAAATCTTGCCCAAAAGTAATTTGCCCTGACACCTGGACAGATCCTGCAATATTTTCTTTATCTTCCCAGTATATCTTACAGGGTAGTACTGAAATATTTAATGTGAAAATACATTAATTAGCTATTTATAAAATACATCAATATTTATCTGTAATTGTAACAAATAGGCACAATGGCAGAGCTGTTTTAATACCCTAACTGCACTGCTGTATATATTGTTTTCCTATTTTCCTTTTGTTCTCTTCTTCCTTATTTTATGAAACTGCATGTTGCTAGCAAATGGCACTTATTCTTCAGTTTTATCATTGCTCACTAGAGGGCAGTGTTATATTGAGGATGGGCACACTACAGCCCATAATACTACAAGGCTAATCCAGAATCCTCTCCCTGGGAGCCTTTGCTGATCATTCATGAGAATCAGATACACCATGCTGTTTGGACCACTTGCCTCTAATTTAGCAGGTCACAGTCTGGCACATACATATGTAACCACATGCAAGTTGTCAATATTCATCTGCATTCCCAAATGTTATACTCTTTTTCCCTTATTATAATTGTAGCAGGCAGGCTGCGGACAGATTCAAAATGCTGAAGGACAAAAAACAAAAACAGGAAAAATAACCTTCAACAATCAGAGCATGTGTCACACAGGATCTGGGACAATTTCCACCAGCAGAACATGTAAAAAAAAAAAGAGGCAAAGAGAGCGCCACTACCTGAGTGTAGTAATTATTAAGACTCAATAAAAAATGAAAAGTATATATTTCACTCACATGTAAAATTTATTTATGTGCACATCGGTCAAGTCTTCAGTAGGTGGCAATATACAAGGTTGTAGGCATGTTGCTTAGTGAGGATTTTTTTGTTTAGTAAGATAGTTGGCCTGCTCAGGCTGGCAAGGGGTTAACTGGGTTCAGACTCCTTTCCCGGCTTTTTTCCTAGGAACAAGAAGAGACCTAGCTTAAAGATGTAATCTAAAGCTTTTGTGAGAGAAGGGCTCATGAGTCACTGCCACACTTGGGATACTGAAATGGGGCTGCTGTGCTATGTAGTCTGACGGAACACCGGGCACCGTCCCTATATAACTAGCTGCATGGTGCAGGAGAGTGAAAGCGTTAGGTAATATCACACATTAGGTCCGCGCTAGGTGCTCAGTGGGTCCACATTCTGTCACTGGGATTGAGGTGGCAGAGGTTTGCTGGACTGGTGGAGAGGGCATGGGCTTAGCAGTACCCTTACTAAATACAACATACATCAAGGAAGGTGTGTAGTAACATGGGACTGCATGACTGACTGACTTTTAATTACTGCACGCAGTCTACGACTCATCTCTAAGCTGGGGTACCACAATAATGTGTGATTTTGACATGAATCTGGCCCTGCCTGGTCCCGGGCATTGATAAGTGTGTACACAAGGATAGGTACCCCCACGTGCAGGGCGATTGGGCCCCACCCAAACGTGGTCAGTGGTGTTACATCAGACTCCTCTAGGTGAATGTGATTTCAGATACCAGGATCCAGGAAGTATACCACTGAGCACACCAGGAAGAATCAGCAGTATGTAAAAAACAAGATGGCGGTGCTGTGTAATGATGTCTCAGGCTTGGAAAAGGAGCTACATGCCTTGAAACATGTTGTCACGCTCATCTATGACACGTATGACATCCTCAAGCCCGCAGTGGCTGCCATCTTGTTTTTTACATACTGCTTGTTCATCTGATCGGTATTCCTGGTGTGCCCCCTGATAAAATATGTACTTTTCATTTTTATTGAGTTTTAAAAAATACTACAGTCGGAAGTGGCGCTCTCTCTCCCTCTGTTTTTCCTTTTTGTTGTTTATAGGTTCTGCTTGTGGAAACTGGCCCAGATCTTGTGTGAATGAAAGACTTCTGAAGCTGCCAGCATATGACCTTTCAGTGCAATAATAACCCCCAACATTGGTGTCAATTAGTGCAATAATAACCCTGATCATTGGTGTAAGTGGATGCAATAATAACCCACAGCACTGGTGTCAAGGAGTGCAATAATACCTTCCAACCTTGTTGTCAGTGAACGCAATAATAACCCCCAACATCGGTGTCAGTGAGTGCATAATAACACCCAACATCGGTGTCAGTGAGTACATAATAATACCCAACATTGGTGTCAGTGATCACAATGATAATGCCAAACATTGGTGTCAGTTGCCTCAAAAATAACCCCCAATCTTGGTGATGGTGGACAAAATAGTAACCGCTAACAGTGGTGTCAGTGAGTGCAATAATAACCCCCAACATTGGTGTCAGTGAGTGCAATAATAACCCTAAACATTGGTGCTGGTGGAAGCAATAATAATCCCTAATATTGGTGTCAGTGGCTGCAATAATAACACACAAGATCAGGGTTAATAAGTGTAATAATAACCCCCAATATTGGTGTCAGTGGACACAATTATTACCCCCAACATTGGTGGTAGACACCATACTAATCCCCAGTATTGATATCAGTTAGTGGAATAATAACCCTCAACACTGGCATCAGTGGACACAAAATAACCCCCAACACTGATGTCAGTGGATGCAATAATAACTCCCAGCACTGATGTCACTGAGTGCAATAATAACTCTCAACCTTGGTGTCAGTGGACACAATAAAAACTCTCAACATCAGTGTTGGTGAGTGCAATAATAACTCCCACCATTATTGTCAGTGAGTGCATCTATTTATAACCCACAAAAACAGTGTCAGTGGGCTCAATAACAACCCCCAACATTGTTGTAAGTGGATGCAAAAATAACTCCCAACCTTGGTGTCAGTGGACAAGATAGTAACCCAAAACATTGGTGTCAGTGAGTGCAATAATAACCCCCAACATTGGTGTCAGTAAGTGCAATATCAACCCCAAACATTGGTGTCAGTGAGTGCAATAATAACCCCCAACATTGGTGTCAGTGAGTGCAATAATAACCAATAGCACTGGTGTCAGTGAGAGCAATAATACTCTCCAACCTTAGTGTCAGTGGATGCAATAATAACCCCAAACATCGGTGTTGGTGAGTGCAATAATAACATCCAACGTTGGTGTCAGTGAGCACAATGGTAACCCCCAACATTGGTGTCAGTGAGCACAATGGTAACCCCCAACATTGGTGTCAGTGGACACATTATTAACTCCCCAACATTGGTGTCAGTAGATGCAATAACTCCAAGCATTGGTGTCAGTGAATGCAAAAATAATCCTCAATCTTGGTGACAGTGGACGGAATAGTAACCCATAACATTGGTGTCACTGAGTGCAATAATTACCCCCAACATTGGTGTCAGTATCCGCTACAATAGCTCCCATCGCTGGTGTCAGTGAATGCTATAAACATCCCCTACATTGGTGGTTGGTGACAGTGAAAGCTAACCCCTCACCTTTCCCCTGCATTTGTGGTCATGGCAAAGAAAGGTAACACCTCTCATTGGTGGTCACTGCAGTGAAAGTTAAAGTGGAATTCCAGTCAAAATTGAAAATTTGACCATGATTAGTATGTTAAATATGTTTAACTTTGATATTATTCATTTTCAGGTTTGCCGATTGTGTAGCTTAGAAAGTCTAATCTAAGCCAGACATTTAGCTACTTCCTATTCTTCAACGACAACAGTTTGCATGATGAGCTGAATTTGGCAGCTCTCAGGTACTTCCTGAAAAGGTTGTCAGTCCCTGTGTGAGAAATCCAGCCCTGTCCAACCCAGCACCGCCCAGCACCATCCCCATTTCTCCCAGCCTTCTGCATATTTTGTAGCAGCTCATCTCTTCCAAGCCACATTTTGGCTTAGAGCTAAGAGAGAGAGAGAGAGAGAGAGAGAGAGAGAGTAGTCATTGAAAGGCTGGAAAGATCACTGCACATGTATATACAACACATGACACTCACACTAGAAGGAGGAATCCAGTGCATTATACTGCAGCCTGTGTGTTACACTCTACAATGTTGGATCATGTGGAGTTCTCTGCTTGTCATGCATTACAAACACTCTAAAATGTTGGATAATGTGAAGTTCTCTGCTTGTCATGCATTACACTCACTCTACAATGGCTGATAATGTGCAGAGCTTTGCTTGCCATGCATTACACCCACACTACAATGTTGGATTATGTGAAGTTCTCTGCTTGTCATGCGTTACACTCACACTACAATGTTGGATTATGTGAAGTTCTCTGCTTGTCATGCGTTACACCCACACTACAATGTTGGATTATGTGAAGTTCTCTGCTTGTCATGCGTTACACTCACACTACAATGTTGGATTATGTGAAGTTCTCTGCTTGTCATGCGTTACACTCACACTAAAATGTTTGATCATGTGGAGTTCTCTGCTTATCATGCATTACTCTCATAACTACCGTGTTTCCCCGAAAGTAAGACAGTGTCTTACTTTCTTTTTATCCCTAAAAGCCCCACTATGTCTTACTTTCGGGGTATGTCTTATATTGGGAAAAAATTGTCGAATTATGGGGCACATAGCACATTATGGGGCAGATAGCACATCAGGGCACATCATGGGGC
This sequence comes from Lithobates sylvaticus, assembly GCA_028564925.1. Lineage (NCBI taxonomy): Eukaryota > Metazoa > Chordata > Amphibia > Anura > Ranidae > Lithobates > Lithobates sylvaticus. The sequence continues at coordinate 104,870,431 of CM053035.1, forward strand.
ACATAGCAGATCAGGGCACATTATGGCACATTATGGGGCACATAGCACATCAGGGCACATTATGGGGGACACAGCACATCTGGGCACATTAGGGGGCACATAGCACATCTGGGCACATTATGGGGCATGGGGCACATTAGGGCATCAGGGCATGGGGCACATTAGGGCATCAGGGCATGGGGCACATTACAGGGCACATCTGGGGATCTTACTTGCGAGCATGCAGAGTAGCGCAGGAAGCGTCTATCTGTCATATGTTTTCTCTCATGTCACGCTGCTCGCTCCCTGGCGGCCCCACCACTCTTCTCGTCTATCCCAGATGATGTCTCAAGCCAATGGGGATTGACGAGAAGAGAGGAGGGGCCGCCGGGGAGCGAGCAGCGCTGAGTGACATGAGAGACAACGTATGACAGTAGACGCTTCCTGCGCTACTCTGCATTCATCTCATTCGGCTCTGGCGGCGGCTCTGGTCTCTGCAGGCAAATCCCCCGTGTTTCCCCGATAGTAAGACATACGTCTTACTTTCGGGGTACGGCTTACATTAGCTGTCCCCTCTGACACTCCCGATACGTCTTACTATCGGGGGTGTCTTACTATCGGGGAAACACGGTACAAGGTGGAATCATGTGAAGTTTTCAGCTTGTCAGCTTGTCAGTGTTATCATGTGGCGTTAATGTATAGTGATCATTGTAGACTGTGAGCTGAGACCCCAGAGTACTTGCAGCTTCATTGACAGTTCCCTCTGCGTCCAGCTCCCCTCTCCTGTGGCAGTCTTGATTAAAAGCCCAGCACAGCTATACTGTGTATGTGCACTGGAGCTCCCAGCCCTCCTATGTCCTACGTGAATGGTTCTTTTTTTATTTTTTCATTTTCTAATTTTTCTTAATTTTCTCATGAATGAAGGTGATTCAGTAACCACGCCCACTGGCTGTTCTTAGATTTAGAAGGGAGAGGGATTGAAGTCATGTGATAGACACTGGATACGGCAAAATAAAGGCAGAAAAACTGGAATTTTTTTCATTCAAAGCAAAGGTCCATGAAGACATGGATGAGCGAGTTTGGGGTGGAGGAACTTTACTGGCCTGCACAGAGTCCCAACCTCAACCTGATAGAACACCTTTGGAATAAATTGGAGTGGAGAGTGAGAGCCAGGCCTTATCGTCCACATCAGTGCCAGATCTCACAAATGCGCTTCTGGAAGAATGGTCAAACATTCCCATAGACACACTCCTAAACCTTGTGGACAGCCTCCCAGAAGAGTTGAAGCTGTTATAGATGCAAAGGGTGGGCCAACTCCATATTGAACCCTACGGACTAAGACTGGGATGCAATTAAAGTTCATGTGCGTGCAAAGGCAGGGGTCCCAATACTTTTGGTTATATAGTGTAAGTAAGTAGCTCAGGAACAGGACTCAGGAGGGCAAGAAATTAGAATGGGCAGGCACACACACATGAAACTGACTCTCACAATGATACTGACAGCAGTGTGACACCTCACCGATAGGGATGAGCTGAACACCCCCCGGTTCGGTTCACACCAGAACATACGAACAGACAACAGACAAAAAATTTGTGCAAACATGCGAAGTCTATGGGACACGAACATGAAAAATCAGGTCTGGTATGGATTTTAAGGGGAACCCAGTGCCAAAATGTAAAAAAAAAAATGGTGTGGGGGTCCCCCCCAAAATCCATAATAGGCCCTTATCCAAACAAGCAGCCATGGCAGGCCAGAAAGGGGGGGACAAATGAGCGCCCTCTTAAACCATACCAGGCCACTTGCCCTCAAAATGGGGAGGGTGCTGATGGGGACAAGGGCCTCATCCCCACAACCCTTGCCCGGAGGTTGTGGGGGTCTGCAGGCGGGGGGCCCGGAATCTGGAAGCCCTCTTTAACAAGGGGTCCCCAGTTCCCACCCCCATGTGAATGGGAGTGGGGCACAAAGCACCCTCCCCCATGTTGAGGGAAAGCGGCTTGGTATGGTTTAGGAGGGGGGGACCAGCGAGCACCCCCCCCTCCTGAACCATACCAAGCCGCTTGTCCTCAACATGGGGGAGGGTGCTTTGTGTCCCACACCCATGCACCCAATGCATGACAAGCAGAGAACTCCATATAATCCAACATCGCAGTGTGAGTGTAATGCATGACAAGCAGAGAACTCCATATAATCCAACATTGTAGTGTGAGGCAGCTTGCCCTCAACATGGGAAGGGTGCTGGGCAAAAGCCTCGTCTCCACAACCCTTGCCCAGTGGATGTGGGGGTCTGAGGTTGGGGGGCTTATTGGATTCTTGAAGTCCCCTTTAACAAGGGGGCCCCCATATCCTGCCCCCCCTACCCATTTACAAAAAAGTGTCAAAAAAAAAAAATGACAGGAGACAGTTTTTGACAATTCCTTTATTATAAAAAAAGTGTCCACCCATCTTCAACCACGGCACCCAACGGAAAATGGAAAAAGAAAAGAGCTCCACCTCGATGGGAGTCGTCTCGCCGACTGCTGTCTCTTGGCTGTGATAGCTGTTATATAGGTAAGGGTGGGGCCACCCAGTGATGTCAGAAGTGGGCTGGGTCACCCAGTTATGTTTTTTTCTATTTTGCGGTACTGTTGGGCACCGTAATTGAAGATGGATGGACATCGCGGGACACTTTTTTTTTTTTTTAATAAAGGAATTGTCAAAAAATTGTCTCCTGTCGTTTTTGACACTTAATTTGGTGAATGGTATTGTACCCCTACCCATTCACATATCTGGGGCCCCATTCCAGATTCCAATAAGCCCCCTCCCGCAGACCCCCACAACCACCGGGCAAGGGTTGTGGGGATGAGGCCCTTGTTGCCATCAACATGGGGACAAGGAGCTTTGGGGGGACCCCAAAGCACCCCACATGTTGAGGGCAAGCGGCCTGGTATGGTTCAGGGGGGGCGCTCGCCCCCATTTACAGGCCTGCCATGGCTGCTTGCTCAGATGAGGATCTGGTATAGATATTTTGGCTCGGGGTTCACCTTAACCACTTAAGAACTGGGCCTATTTTTCAGACTCTGTGTTTACAAGTTAAAATCATTTTTTTTTGCTAGAAAATTATTTCCATCCAACCCCCAAACATTATATATATATATAGAGAGAGAGAGAATAAAATGCCATTTGCGCAGCCGTCATACAAGCACACTTTTCTTGAAAAAAATACATTTTTTTGAATAAAAAAATAACAGTAAAGTTAGCCTAATTTCTGTTGTTGTGAAATGTAATATTGTGAAAAATAATGTTATGCCGAGAAAATTGCTACCCAACATATCACGCTTAAAAATTGCGCCTGCTCGTGGAATGGCGACAAACTTTTACCCTTAAAAATCTCCATAGACGACAGTTAAAAGTTCTACAGGTTACCAGTTTTGATTTACAGAGGAGATCTAGGACTAGAATTATTGCTCTCGCTCTAAAGATTGCTACGATACCTCACATGTGTGGTTTGAACACCGTTTTCATATGAGGGCGCTACTCACGTATGCGTTCGCTTCTGCGCTCAAGCTCGTCTGGACGGGGCACTTTAAATTATTTTTTTTTCTTATTTATTTTACGTTTTAATTTTTGTTTATTTTTTCACTGTCCTTTTACAAAAAAAAAAAATCCCTTGTAATAGAAAAAAAGCATGACAGGACCTCTTAAATATGAGCTCTGGGGCCAAAAAGACCTTAGACCTCACATTTACAGTACAATGCAATAAAAAAAAAAAAATTTGAAAAAAAAAAAAAATCTCCTATAAGAGCATTGACGTCGCTTCCACTCTCCAATGCTATGGAGCAAAGCGGGGGGCCATCTTCCCCTCACTCGGCATCCAGGCAGTGAGGGGAGCGGATGCGATCGTCTCCGCTGCTACGAACGGCTCCAGTAAGCAAAGAGATGACCGGAGCATAGACCACTTTTATCTCAAAGAGAAACACATGCCGTTCATGAAAATACTGGGGTTATGGCAGCTAGATGCTGCCATAACAACGGTATTTAGCATCAAAGTACTTACGTACAGGTACGGCGATGTGCATGCAGTGGTTAACCACTTCTATACACTGTGTTATATATACTACACTGCCTGCACTGAATATGCTGGTGGTAAGCAATTTTTTTGCAGGCAATGGCTGGTGTTGGCACCTCAATGATTATGGCACCATGGTTGATATGGTGTCAGGGTGATTGAAGCTCATTGTTTCTATTGTTACATTCTAATATATAATGAAGTGGTTCAACTCACCATAATGCAGAATCAGTGTGAGCCCTGGGCGTGTCACTTGCCACATCTCCTGCCACCAGATGCAGCATGTCACTTGCCACGTCACCTTTCACCAGATGCAGGGTGTCACTTGCCACAGTTGCCACAGTTGCCTGTCACCAGATGCAACGTGTCACTTGCCACCATCGCCTATCACCAGATGCAGCGTGGCACTTGCCACCATCACCTGTCATCAGATGCAGCTTGTTACTTGCCACCGTCTCCTGCCACTAGATGTGGATTGTCACTTGTCATGTCGCCTGCCCCCAGATGAGGATTGTCACCTGGAACCAGATGTGGATTGTCACTTGCCACCTCATGTGGATTGTCACTTGCCATGTCACCTGCCACCAGATGTGGGTTGTCACTTGCCACATCACCTGCCACCATTTGCAGATTGCCACGTCACCTGCCACCATTTGCAGATTGTCACTTGCCACTTCACCTGCCACCATTTGCACATTGCCATGTCACCTGCCACCATTTGCAGATTGTCAATTGCCATGTCACCTGCCACCAGATATGGGTTATCACTTGCCACGTCGCCTGGCACCAGATGTGGATTTTCACTTGCCAGAGAGTGCCACCAAATGTTCTTTGCCGCTTGGTTACGGGTGGCGGTGGCGGGTTGGCAGCACTGGTCCATTTAGTGAGGGCAGGAGAGAGCGGTGATGCGGGGCGGGCAGTGAGAGATGTCATCTCTCTGCTCCCTGCCGCACCTCACTCCCACATTAAAGAGGCCTGGCTGTGAGGGCAGAAGAGCAATGATGTGGAGCGGGCGGAGATAAAGGATGTCATCTCTGCTTGTCTGCCCGCTCGCTTCTCTCCTCTCACCCGCCTCTCTCATGCACCCGCCCGCTGCAGCCACTGCCCGATGGTTAGGTAGGGATCCTGCAGCCAGAGACTCGGGCTATGGGCCCCAGATTCGGGGCTATAGCCCCAATGGCCACCCCCTAGCGAAACCACTGGTTAGCAGCCTTATATAGTGTGGGGCATGGTCTTAGTCCCCCTGAGCCATAATTGGCCAAAGGCACCCTGCCTTTGGCCAATTATGGTTCTCACAGTAGAGTGCGCTGTGATTGGCCAAAGCATGCAGGTCAGGTGCATGCTTTGGCCATTCATCAGACATCAATGCACTGTGAACTTGCAGTGCATTATGGGACATTCCATGGTGCTTGAATTTGCCGTGAACGCCCCATAATATTCGCTGTTCAGCGAATGGGCGAACACCCGATGTTCGAGTCGAACTTGCATTTGACTCGAACATCGAGCTCATCCCTACTCAATGACATGATACGTCCCAGTGACAGTCTCTCTCCATGCAGGTTATCCCTTCAGTCCACTCCAGTTCAAACAGCACTGACATTCCCGCTCCTGACTTGCCTTGCTCCCATCGACCCGCACGCTCGGCTCCACCAGCTCCACTCAGCTCCCTTGCACATGACATCACACGCTCAATTACTGCCACCATCAGATCCACCCCCTGCCAGAACTGCCTGAATACACTGTAGCAAGCACTCAAATGCGTTTCATTTACAGGCGTTTTTCATTTTTGGCTATTTAAAAAAAAAAAAATAATAAAAAAAAAAACGCTTCTAAGCGCAAACGCGCAAAACGATGCTGAACGAAGCATGTAAACGTGGCAAAACGGACTATCGGTTACTACTATCTGTCAAGTTAAATCATTCAGGAGAGGTTGTAAAAACGTGTACATGAATCCTTCCTGCCAACCTTTTCCTGTCACTGGCATTTACTGGCAGGAGAAAAGTTGCCCGGTTTTTACTGGCTGCCAGCAAAAATACTGATGGTTGGCAACACTGTCCAGGTGTCTTCAGGAGGGAAGGTGGGATGGAACGGTTTTCTAGGCTAAGAACACCCTCCTGCCTGAATGCCTGGGCTAAGGGCATGGTTCTAGTAAGTAAATACGACACAAATCATCTGAATCATATGCAAGGTGATCACAGCTAGAAATGCTAGGGAGTGTTATTCTCAGCAAAATAAAGCATGGAGACATGGATGGATGGATGGATGGATGGATGCGTTTGCTTTGAATATTACAAAGAAATAAAATTGCATTTTTGGTTTGTGGTGCTCAGATGAAGTGTAGTTCAGTTTCCCAAACAACTGCTGTCCACCTATAACTTTTCTTGTGTCCCAGTTTCATGTGATATGTCACCAGAGGAGTATGGGATATATTAGCTCACTTTAGTCTGTGTGATGCTTTGTTTTGCTGTGAGTGGTGCAGCAAGCAAATAAATGAACCATCAGTAACAGCACCTTTGGTTACATTTATTGTTTGACATTAACAGAGCTGCACAACTGTTTGTCTAAATTTACTTGGCCAGGCACATGCATGTGCTGCGCACTCCCAATTATTCCTATGAAGAATCAGTCTGGAACACGAGCTTACATGCCAAAGCTATTTGATTGAATTAAAGTGCAGAGGGCATGCTCAGGCCCAGCTCCAAAGATATTAACTAGGGGCTGTGTGCAGTCCCGGATTGGCCATAGTCCTTGCAGGGCCCAAGGCAGCTGGGCTGCTCTTTGAGCCCGCGCCATTCACCCGGCCTCTCTGCGGCCGCCCGGCTGCCAGTTAAGCTCAGCCATCGGCGCCAGGGGGACGGAAACATGAACGCCTCCCTGTGCTCTCCACATCCCCCCATGCTCTTCTCTGCCCCCTGTGCTCTCCACCTCCCCCCATGCTCTCCGCTGCCCCCATGTGCTCTCCACATCCCTCCATGCTCTCCGCTGCCCCCCTGTGCTCTCCACATCCCCCCATGCTCTCCGCTTCAACCCTGTGCTCTCCACATCCCCCATGCTCTCCGCTTCCCCCTGTGCTCTCCACATCCCCCATGCTCTTCGCTTCCCCCCTGTGCTAACCACATCCCCCATGCTCTTCGCTTCCCCCCTGTGCTAACCACATCCCCCCATGCTCTCCTCTTCCTCCCTGTGTTCTCTGCCTCTCCCCTGGGCTCTTACCCCACCCCATGTTCTTCAAGCTCCTCCCTGTGCTCTCCACCCCCCTCATGCTCTTTCTTGGTCCCCCCTCGCACCCAACCCCCACACCTATGCCAGGTTCCCCCCTCTCCTCTCCCGGGGGATCCATCAGGGTGGAGAGTGTGGAAGGAGGCAGTTAACATGTCATGGGCTGCTCAATCCAAAATGCCCGGGCCTATTTTTTGTCCTATTCTGGGCCTGGCTGTGTGGCACCAATGTGTTTGCCCAACCAAAATCTCGCTAGATCAGGTGAGTATAAATCTGTGAGGGAAGTGGGGGTTACAAGCATAAGATCATCAAAGTGGCTGTTGCAATTCATGTGTGTTTATCTAATGTGATATACAAGATCAGGCTGGATTTATATTTCCTATTTGACCAAACTGCGTTGCCTCCTTCTGTAGTGGACAGTTTCATGGCTTGCAAACCTATATTTGGATCCATTTGCAGGAAGGTCCATGCACTTGTCTATGCAATGATCACTCTGCAGAACATTCAAAAAGCGTGGCCAAATTTTACAACCACACTTAATATCTATGTCTAGCCTTTACATCACACTAACAGGATTTAGGTCATATATACAGAATTCAATCAATACCAAAATTGATTAGATCCGTACTCATACAGCTAGAATCCAAAGACATGTTTACAGAGAAGTAATCAGAGCTGAGCCGTGAAAAAACCAGAAATAGGTTCACAGAGACAAAACCACTCTGATAAAGCCAGAAAACAAACAGGTTCACAGGGAGAAAATTTAAATTAGATTCTAGTTGTATGGGCACAAAGTAGGTGACCTATAAGTTCTAAGTAGACTATGCCATCAGCAGAACCGGGAATATATGGGCAGCATCATGGAAGACACTGTCACGCGACCAGGGCCGTCTTTAAGGCAGGGCAAAAGGCCCCCATTATTGTTGTGGGGCCCAAAGCAGCTGTCTCGTATTTGCCAACTATCACAGTTTAAATTCCCTTGTCCCTTGAAGTTTTAGTCCTGTGCTGTATCCCAATATCTCAGTGTGAAGTTCTGTTACCAATGCTGCCCAGCTCTGCCCTATTACCATGTATAAATGACTCACTTGCAGACCCTGTATGTAAATAAACAGCAATGATATGTAAATAACGATGGCATTAATATTTAAATAGCCACAGACCGGTTGCATTGATATGTAAATAGAGGCGACGATCATATATATAACATGTCCCCCTGAGGTCATATCTACCATCACTTCTACTGAATGCTGCCCACTGGGGAGGTAAAAAGTCAAGCTTGAAAGTCCTGCCTAAAACTATGCTCATTAAGCCTAACATCAGCCTGTTCTGCAAAGGTAAGTAAATTGGATGTGGAACCCTTTTTCAAAAAAACACAATGTTTTGAATACACACTTCTCAGCAGATGCCTGAGGGTGTCATTAACAATTAATGGCACTGTTGTGTATCTGCTAAAGGGTAGCATGTTTCTGTGGTGTCAGGAAAGCGATACGTTCCCGACACACAAATGTGAAGGCAGGCTAAATGTCTCAGTTACATTGGTGGTCAGTGTAAATCTTCTCATTGCAGTGGGGCTTGGTGTACAATCCTTTCATTTACACTAGTGGCCAGTGGGAAGGTCCCCTTGCATTTGTGGTTACTGTGAATGCTCCCATTACATTAGTGGTCAGTGTAAATCCCACTAATTGATATAAAGTATACTGTGCTAAATGCTAAAAAAATGACATACAGGTAATAAATGATACACTGGTAACAAATAAAATTAATCAAACAGTCCCCAATGAGATTCCGTGCTTCTTAAGTGCTTTAAATAGGGTACCCCCCTAATAGATGTGCACTTACCCTTGGGAGTGGACCAACTATCGCTAGTTAGGTCAAATTAGTGTGTGGGGCGACCCCTATGGGTACCCTCTGGACCGATGATTGGCAGCGGTGAATATCCCTCATATAAATAAATATAATAGAAAAAGCCTCATTGCGCAGTACCGTTGATAAAGAGCTTTTTATTCCAAAAAATATAAAGGTATTCAACTCACATGCATGAGTGCCTAATGTCCTGGCACCCGAAGTGAACAGCAAGTATAAGTAAATCCGCGAAATTCACCTGGTTGTTTCATGCAGCTGCTGGCTCAGAAAAGGCTTGATTTCCAGATTGAATGTGTGGGCGGAAGTGTGTCACGATAAAGTGACTCAGCATCTATGCATTTCAGCCTATCAGATTGGCCGTCCTCAGGAAGTAACTTCCTGAGGACAGCCAATCTGATAGGCCGAAATGCATCATCGGTCCAGAGGATACCCACAGGGGTCGCCCCCACACGTGCATTTGACCTAACTAGCATTAGTTGGTCCACTCCTAAGGGTGAGTGCACATCTATTAAGGAGGCACCCTATTTAACCTCCCTGGCGGTATGATTCTGTCTGGAATTTAGTGCTGAAAGCGGTACAATTATTTTGCATGGAAATTTGCCGTTTTTATATTGTAGGCATGCAATTCTTATGAATAACTCACTTAAATGTGTCCGAACCAGAGTCTAGTAGACATCCCGTGTATGATAAAGTTTGAAACACAAAATCATAAATTATAATATAATAAAAATATATATAAAAATTATTCAATAATGTAATCGAATCAAAAACACTGAAATTTGCTCTGTTGCAGAATAGTCGCTGTCATTAAATTTATTGTTTGATGATAAATTGTGATTCTAATTTTTTATCAGTGTTTTCTAGCTGGTCTAAAACCACTTTTGACATAAAGGGACACTTTTTGGTTGCTATGGACAATCTCCAGTTTCCAGGCAGAAAAAAAAAACTTTTTATTATATAAAATGACATGCAGGGCACTGGGCAGACCACTAGGGACAAAGGGGATGTGTATTTTTTGTATACAGTACTGTAATCTGTAATATTACAGTACTGTATGTGTTTTGTGTTTTTAAACTGTGTTTTTTGAATTTGGCGCCGATCTCCGCTCCCGTGCGTTGGAACGTCGGAGGGAACGGAGATCAGCAGCACTCGGGCACTGTGTGAATCGCTCACACAGCAGGGAGACATCGCAGGATCCAGGGGATAAGGTAAGCAACTTCCCCCTGTATCCTGCAATGCGAGCCCGAGTCTGGCTCGGGGTTACCGCTCCTGGCACCAAAAACTCAACCCGAGCCAGACTCGGGAACACCGCCAAGGAGGTTAATGCACTTAAGAAGCATGGAATCATCCATCTATTATTCAAGTCACAGCACTGGATATTGTTTCCCTAGCACAAGCACCTTTTTTTCACTGGGGACTGTTTGATAAATTTTATTTGTTACCAGTGTATCATTTATTACCTGTATGTCATTTTTTTTAGCATTTAGCGCAGTATACTTTTTATCATTTATTAATTGTTCAAACCAATTTCACACTGCAGCTGCTTTTATTATGTGGTAAAGCAATTTGTTCTCTTTAGCCATATTAACACATACATGAGGTTTTTTCACTTACTTTCTTCCTTTGGCGCTTTGGTTCATTTTTACATTTGTTGTAAATCCCACTAATGTAATCGGTATTTGCCCTTACAATGGTGGTCAGTGTAAATCCCCCTTTACATTTTACATTGGTGGCAGTTGTAAATCCCCCCCCCTAACATTGGTGGTCGGTGTAGAAGTGTCACCTTACATTGTTGGTCAGTGCAAATCTCCTCGACAATGGTTATCAGTGTAAATTCCCCCTTATTTGGGGGTCATTGTATATCCCCCCTTACATTGGTGGTTGGTGTAAATGCTCCCATTACATTTGTTGTAAATCCCACTAATGTAATCGGTATTTGCCCTTACAATGGTGGTCAGTGTAAATCCCCCTTTACATTTTACATTGGTGGCAGTTGTAAATCCCCCCCCCCTAACATTGGTGGTCGGTGTAGAAGTGTCACCTTACATTGTTGGTCAGTGCAAATCTCCTCGACAATGGTTATCAGTGTAAATTCCCCCTTATTTGGGGGTCATTGTATATCCCCCCTTACATTGGTGGTTGGTGTAAATGCTCCCATTACATTGGTGTCAGTGTAGAAATCCACTCTTTATATTAGTGAGTGGCATCAAATCCTCCCTCACATTGGTGCTCATTGTAAATTACCCATTACATTGGTGGTCATTGTAGAATCCCCCACTATATACTTGCCAAAGATTTCCATCTTTGCTCTACATAATTCAGAATTTGCCACAGTGTCCTGCCTCCTAACTAATCCCATCCCCCCCACTTCCACTGATTCCTTCAACCCCCCAGCATTGCCCTTGATCACACACCCCCCCTCCCCCAGCATTGCCACTGGTCCCAGGAGTCCTAGGATCCCTAGGAGTTTTCTATCTATTGATGGGGTACCCTCACCTCCGCAGTCCATGGTGTGCAGGCAGTGAGGAGATGATTTGCTATAACCTTCAGCAACCAATAAGTGAGCAGTAATAATGTGCAGTAACCTCTAATAACCAGTGAGCAGTATTGATGTACAGTAGTCTCTAGCAACCAATCTACAAGCAGAAGTCATGTGCTGTAACCTCTAGCAAAAACTTAGTGAGTGGTAATGATACACTGCCTGATCTGATAAATTAAACAGATTTTGAGTCTAGCTGCTATTTATTGTATGTTTCAGAGCAGGTGGAGAGCGAAATTGCATGGAAGGGGCCCAAGAAAATGTTTGCCCAGGGTCCAATCAATATTAAAGAAGGCTCTGCACATGACCCTGTCTCCCTGCCTACCTGAGTCATTTAAGATGAAGCCTCCTGTCATGGAGGGGGGTGGGGGGGCAATTGTCTTTTGGCTATGCCTCTCATTGTTTCCCACATTGGGCAGCCATGGTCCACCACTGTCACTGTCATCAAGCTGGTTCAGAGAAACGATGAGCAGTCAAAGAATAAGGGCATGTAGACAAAAAGTAGTTTACATTTTAGAGGATTAATAAATAATATAGAGTATACAATTGCAACACAAGTCACACTGGCGTTGTTGTGAGTAAGGGGGGAGTAAGTGCCCCCCCCCCCCAAAATATGTCATTTTTGGTGAGGTACTCCCTTTCCACTCTCCTCATTAGAGTCCTGCAAGTACAGCAGCTGATTGATAATTATAAAACCACTCCCATTCTCCTTCACTTTGAACATGGATACAGACAAACAAACAAATATATCTTCAGAATAACAAAAGGTAGGAATATGCAACAATGTTTTTTTTAATCCCTGCAGTGTACACTATATTATCAAAAGTATTGTGGCACCTGCCTTTCCAAGGACATTAAATTTAAGGGCATCTTAGTCTTAGTCCGTAGGGTTCAATATTGAGTTGGCCTTCAAAAATGTGGTGACGTACAACACTACGACAAGCCGTAAAAATTAAGTTCAATGCTTCCGAACATGAGTCGAATTGTTTCCGAGCATGCGTAGGAATCAGTATAGAATCCCCCTTAGTGCACACCCCCACAGTATAGACACCCCCCTTAGTGCAGACCCCCTATCAGTATAGACACCTCCTTAGTGCAGACCCCCCCATCAGTATAGAATCCCCCCTTAGTGCAGACCCCCCATCAGTATAGAATCCCCCTTAGTGCAGGCCCCCACAGAATAGACACCCCCCTTAGTGCACACCCCCACAGTATAGACACCCCCCTTAGTGCAGACCCCCATCACTAAAGACACCCCCTTAGTGCAAACCCCTGCAGTATAGAATCCCCACCTTAGTGCAGACCCCCCCATCAGTATAGAACCCCCCCATCAGTATAGAATCCACCCTTAGTGCAGACCCCCCATCAGTATAACCACTTCACATCCGGCCGTAGCCGAATGACGGCCACAGCGCGGATGTGAAATCCCGGGAGGCCGTCATATGACGGCCTCCCCTTTCCTCGTTCCCTGTGCGCGCTCACGAGCGCGCAGCAGGGAAATTCTGTGTTGGCCGTGTCCCTCGGACACGGCCAATCACAGATCGCTGTAAACGGCCAATCACAGCGGCCGTTTACAGCGCGATCGCCCTGGCCAATGAGAGATGATCTCATATGTAAACATATGAGATCATCTGTCAGCGCCGCTCCCCCTCCTCACACAGAGACAGCGTGTGAGGAGGGGGAGATGAACGGCTGCAGCGCCGTAAGTTTTAAAAAAAATTAAAATAAAAATGAAATGTCAACTGTGCCCACTGCCACCACTGCAATCTGTCCCCAATGCCATCTGTGCCCAGTGACATCGCCATCTGCCAGTGCCATCCCCAGTGCCATCTGCCAGTGCCATCCCCAGTGCCATCTGTCAGTGCCATCCCCAGTGCCATCTGCCAGTGCCATCCCCAGTGCCATCTGTAGTCAGTGCCATCTGCCAGTGCCATCTGTAGTCAGTGCCATCTGCCAGTGCCATCTGTAGTCAGTGCCATCTGTAGTCAGTGCCATCTGCCAGTGCCATCTGCCAGTGCCATCTGTAGTCAGTGCCACCTGTCATCAGTGCCACCTGTCATTAGTGCCATCTGTCATCAGTGCCACATAGTGCCATCTGTCATCAGTGCCACATATTAGTGCCATCTGTCATCAGTGTCACGTATTAGTGCCATCTGTCATCAGTGCCACCTGTCATCAGTGCCACGTATCAGTGCCACCTGTCATCAGTGCCATCTGTCATCAGTGTCATGTGTCATCAGTGCCACGTATTAGTGCCGTCTGTCATCAGTGCCACGTATTAGTGCCATCTCTCATCAGTGCCACATATTAGTGCCACGTGATATCAGTGCCATGTATGAGTGCCATCTCTCATCAGTGCCACATATTAGTGCCATCTGTCATCAGTGTCATGTGTCATCAGTGCCCCGTATTAGTACCATCTGTCATCAGTGCCACGTCAGTGTCACGTGTCATCAGTGCCACGTCAGTGTCACGTGTCATCAGTGCCACGTCAGTGTCACGTGTCATTGTCCTGTTGCTCCAGGGCCTTCAAAAGTGTAATAGGTAGTCAACAATTTAGATGTGTAATTTATGCTCCCAGAACACGTGATGGCGCTCCCTGCATGTTGGGCCTCTCTATGTGGCCAGGCTGTGTAAAAGTCCCACATATGTGGTATCGTAATAATCAGGAGGAGTAGCAGAATTTATTTTGGGGTGTCATTTGTGGTATACACATGCCATGTGAGAGAAATAACCTATTACAATGACAATTTTGTAGAAAAAAAATAAAAAATAAAAAAATAATTCATTTTGCAAAGAATTGTGGGAAAAAATGACAACATCAAAAAGCTCACCATGCCTCTTACTAAATACCTTGGAATGTCTACTTTCAAAAAAGGGGTCATTTGGGGGGTATTTGTACTTTCCTGGCTTGTTCGGGTCGCAAGAAATGAGATTGGCCACCAGTGCATCAGATGCGATCAATTTTGTATAATTCGCACCACAGTTTGTAGAGTCTGTAACTTTCACAAAGACCAAATAATTTCCACTAATTTGGGTTATTTTTACCAAAGATATGTGGCAGTATAAATTGTGGCCAAAATTTATGAAGAAAAATTAATAATTTCCTAAATTGTATCACAGAAACAAAGAAAAATGCGTTTTTTTTTTCAAAATTTTCGTTCTTTTTTCAATTATAGCGCAAAAAATAAAAAACCCAGAGGTGATCAAATACCACCAAAAGAAAGCTCTATTTGTGGGAAAAAAAGGACAAAAAATTAATTTGGGTACAGTGTTGCATGACTGAGTAATTGTCAGTCAAATCATGAGAGCACCGAAAGCTGAAAATTGGTCTGGATGGGAGGGGGGTTTAAGTGCCTGGTAGGCAAGTGGTTAAATTCTGATTGTGTGTAGACAATTCCGGCGGACAAAGTGCCACGCATGCTCAGAATACATTTAGAGACGAAAGCTATTGGCTACTGGCCCGTTTATAGTCCTGACGTACGTGTTAGACACAAGGTTTAGGAGTGTCTTCTTCCATAAGTGCATTTGTGAGGTCAGGCACTGATGTTGGGCGAGAAGGCCTGGCTTACAGTCTCTGCTCTAATTTATGTTCTGTTGTGTTGAGGTCAGGACTCTGTGGAGGCCAGTCAAGTTCCTCCACCCCAAACTCACTCCTCCATGTCTTTATGGACCTGCTTTGTGCACTGGTCCAAATCATTTGGTGAAGGGGGAATTATGATGTGGGGTTGTTTTTCAGGGGTTGGGCTTGGCCTCAGCATACCAAGACATTCTAGAAAATTTCATGCTTCCAACTTTGTGGGAACAGTTTGGGGATGGCCCCTTCCTGTTCCAACATGACTGCACACCGGTGAACAAAGCAAGGTCACTAAAGACATGGATGAGTGAGTTTGGGGTGGAGGAACTTGACTGGCCTACACAGAGTCCTGACCTCAACCCGATAGAACACCTTTGGGATGAATTAGAGCGGAGACTGTGAGCCAGGCCTTCTCATCCAACATTAGTGCCTGACCTTAAAAATTTGCTTCTGGAAAAATGGTCAAACATTCCCATAGACACTCTCCTAAACCTTGTGGACAATGAGACAATCCAAAGGAAAGTAACAGTTCTTGGAGGGGAAAAAAAGGAAATTCTATAGTGCAATCTCATAATTCCTAGGCCATAAACAGGTGAGAGTCCAATCGTCCCGATCCTTATATTCAAATGATAAACATGAAAGATGTAACATTTTAACAAGATGGCATTTCTCTAAAGTAAAATACAGATTTTACCTTTTTATATAGCTTTTTATGTATATCAGTGCTGCTGAGTCTTTTAAAGAGTAACTGTTGAGAAAAAAGCATTCCCCTCTCTCTGGGTGATCTATGTACACTATATTGCCAAAAGTATTGGGACACCTGCCTTCACACGCACATGAACTTTAATGGAATCCCAGTCTTAGTCCGTAGGGTTCAATATTGCGCTGGCCCACCCTTTGCAACTATAACAGCTTTAACTCTTCTGGGAAGGCCGTCCACAAGGATTAGGAGTGTGTCTATGGGAATGTTTGACCATTCTTCCAGAAGCGCATTTGTGAGGTCAGGAGCTGATATGGACGAGAAGGCCTGGTTCGCAGTCTCCACTCAAATTCATCTCAAAGGTGTTCTATCAGGTTAAGGTCAGGACTCTGTACAGGCCAGTCAAGGTTTCTCCACCCCAAATCGCTCATCTATGCCTTTACGGACCTTGCAATGTGCACTGGTCCAAATAATTTGATGGAGGGGTGATTATGGTGTGTGGTTGTTTTTTAACCACTTCAATACAGGGCACTCCCCACCCCCCCCCCCCCCTCCTGCCCAAGCCATTTTTTAGCTTTCAGCGCTGTCGCTGTTTAAATGACAATTGCGCGGACATGCTATGCTGTACCCAAACACATTTTTTTTTATAATTTTCTTCCCACAAATAGAGCTTTCTTTCTGGTGGTGATTGATCACCTCTGCGTTTTTTATTTTTTGCTAAACAAATAAAAAAAAAAACGGAAACTTTGAAAAAAAAAATGTTTTCTTTGTTTCTGTTATAAAATGTTGTAAATAAGTACGTTTTCTCCTTCACTGATGGGCACTGATGAGGCTGCACTGCCAGGCACTGATATAGTGGCACTGATGAGCACGGATGAGGTGGCACTGATGAGGTGGCGTTGATGGGCACTGATAATGGGCACTAATACGCGACACTGATGGGCACTGATAGGTGACAGTGATATGCTGCACTGATGGGCACTCATAGGTGGCACAGATGGGCACTCATAGGTGGCACAGATGGACACTAAAAGGTGGCACTGGTGGGTACTTATGGGTGGCACTGATGGGCACTGATAGGTGGCACTAATGGACACTGATGAGTGGCACTGATTGACACTGATATATGGCACTGATTGGCATCACTGATTAGGAGGCACTGGCAGGTGTTGCTGGTGGGTACTGATTGGCATCATGTCTGGGCACACATTGGCATCATGTGTGGGCACACATTGCCACCCATGGCCACCAGGGATGCCATACCTGGTGATCATCAGTGGTGACCATCCCTGGTGGTCCTGGTGGCATCCCTGTCAGAGGAGCAGCTGTCAGACGCGAGTGGTGAAAAGCCGATAAACAACGCTTCCTATTTACATCGTGATCAGCCGTTATTGGACACGGCTGATCACGTGGTAAAGAGTCTCCGTCAGAGGCTCTTTACCTAGATCGGAGTTGCGGTGTGTCAGACTGACACGCCGCATCAACGATCGCCGCGATGCGCACCCCCACGTCATATGGCATCCGGTCAGGATATCACAACCACTTTGCCAACGTCATTTTGTTATATGGCGGGCAGCAAATGGTTAGGGGTTGAGCTTTGCCCCTTAGTTGAAGGGAACTCTTAAGACGTCAGCATAACAAGACATTTTGGACAATTTCATGCTCCCAAATTTGTGGGAACAGTTCCAGAAATGCACTTCTGAAAGAATGGTCAAACATTTCCATAGACACGCTAAACCTTGTGGACAGCCTTCCCAGAAGCTGTTCTAGCTGCAAAGGGTGGGCCAAATCAATTTTACAGACTAAAGCCTGGTACTCACGATCGGATTTTGAATTGTGTGATGACAGACTGTTTGCCTAAAATCCGACCATTAGTACACTTCATCAGACAATTGTTTGCCAACTTTCTGCCGACGAATGTTGGTTAGCAGGCTAATAAATTTTCGGCGGACAATGGTCTGTTGTCAGATTTTCCTATCGTGTGTACACAAGTCCGTCACACAATAGTCCAAAGTACATACACGCATGCCCAGAAGCAAGGACGAGCCGGAAGTGGCCAGTCTTGTAAACTAGCGTTCGTAATGAAGAATTAACATTCATGACGTTGCAAATTATGAATTGGTGAAATGCAGCGCACAATTCTCTTCTTCTTTAATGGGATAATAATGAAGCTGCTTTGCTGGTGATACTGATGAAGTTATGGCAAACGTATTTGAAAATCCTTTTGTTTTCTAGTGATATCAAGAATAATATTATTATGCTTGTTTTTTCTTTTGTTGGCCAAGTTACCACAACACTATTATGCTGTAGTTTTTATGTTGGTGTCCCTTGTTAATTTTACATTGTATTTTTGAAAATGTAATGGCCTACTCCCAAACTGTAATTTGAAGTAAAACACATAGCCAAGTATTATTGTACACAATTATTTTATTGTGCATTAAAAAAAGAAAACTAAAAAAATTAGACATGCTATCTGCCAATAGAACGTAACCAAAAAGTGCATTCTATGCATCCAAAAATATAGAAAATCTAACACATGCATGTGTCCTGCTTCCTAATATAGGGGGTCAACAATGCCAAGAGTTGGTGAAAGCAGGGGTCCGTCGTCTAGAGATAATTCATTTTTGGGCCAAGAAATCCTCCTCCTCCTGTTCTTGGACTGGACTTGGGTTAAAGCAATGACTCCATGGCCAATAATAGCACGTTCTCTCTTCCGATTCCTCAACATGGATGGTTGACGAACGGCTGTTCAGAAACAAAATGAAAAGTGCAAAATGAAAAGCACGAAATGAAAAGCGTGAATCAACACTCACCAAACTTCTACTAACACTAAATTAGCAGAAGGAGCCCAAAGGGTGGCGCATGACAATTGAACTTCCTCTTTATCGGCTCATAGTATGTCTAATGCGTCACTACATTCGTGTTTGTTGGCCAACAATTGTGTATCGTTTGTATGCAAGACAAGTTCACGCCACAAAAGTCTGATGCTTTGTCTGCGGAAAATCCGATCATGTGTACGAGGCTTAAGACCGGGCTGCCATTAAAGTTCATGTGTGTGTAAAGGCAGGCGTCCCAATACTTTTGGCTAGATAGTGTATCTGGCAAGATTTACAATGGCGGTGGAACCGTCCTACACATAAATACTACATTTAGACATTGTTTTAGGACCTGGGAGATGAGACAATTTCTCTACATGAAGCAGCACTCAGGGATGCTAAGCAGAAGTTCTAACCTCAAAGCCACGGAGCTGCCACATGTGAAAGCCTCCTACACATAAATATACATAAATACTGCATTTCTTTGGACATACAGGTGGTGGAATTACATTACTCAAGAGTTATTCTTCTCGATTTATTCTGTGATGTTTGGTGGTTCTTTGAGGGTGAGTGTAGAATAGTGATATTACCCTCAAATTTTGGGGAATTACATTTTGTTTTCTGATGTTGGTACACATATCACATTTGTTAGGCTCAAATTTTGATTATTTGGAAATAATAAAAAGCACAAAAAATTGTGGCTCATTTTAAATTTGCATCAGCAGTGGTATTGTTTGTGGTTTGTAAAGACACCTGTGTGAGTTTGGATAAAGATTGCTGTGAGATGGAGAGTAATACAAGTGAAAGTGACAGAAAAATATATTTTACCAAAACATGAAAACCTTCCACATTCTTAAAAACAAAATAGATTAAGTAGAAGCAACAATGTTGCAAGGAAAATTTATTTCAGAGAAAGATACACTTCATCTCAACATTAAAAGGATTTATTGGGGGGAAGTTACAATTGTACCATTAGAATCAATGGCTAAAACTTGCATTCGACTATAATAGCAACGATTTTCACTCCCAAAAAATGCTCTTTAACACAAAAAAAAAGACATTGAAGCTAAATTGAGAGCTATTTGCAGGTCTGAGCATGCTCAATTGTGTTGGCACCAAGTTGTATAGAGACAGGGAATTTATCTCTTCTCAGACTTTTAAAGATATTTCAGTGTAGAAATCACTTTTTCACACAGTTTAAAAGCAGATTATATTTAAACAATATACCGCATATTTCAGTACCATTTAGGCAATTATATCATGCTCTAAACATTATTTCCATGTGCACTACTCCAGGTTTTAGCAGAGTAAGGGTTTGGGCGCTATTTTTTTTCAGGGAACTATAGTAAATTCGATTTTGGGAGTATTTTTTTTCCAGCGCTATAGTGAATACGGTTTTTGCAATAATTAGCGCGATTAGCAATGATTAGCGCTAATAATTGGTAATTAGTGCTAATAAGCGCTATAGTAAATGACCCCCATAGTGTCCTGGGTAAGGTGAGTATCCTGCAGGCAGACAATCGACAATGTTTATAAATATAGCTATTTTACAATCATTGCAGCATCATTTGAATATAAGGATCGGGATGATTGGACTCCCACCTGTATATGGCCTAGGAATTATGAGATTTACGAGATTGCACTATAGAATTGCCTTTTTTTTCCCTCCAGGAATTGTTAATTTCCTTTGGAATGTCTCATTGCCCACAAGGTTTAAGAGTGTGTCTATGGGAATGTTTGACCATTCTTCGAGAAGAGGATTTGTGAGGTCAGGCACTGATGTCGGATGAGAAGGCCTGGCTCACAGTCTCCCCACTAATTCATTCCAAAGGTGTTTTATCGGTTTGAGGTCAGGACTCTGTGCAGGCCAGTCAAGTTCCTCCACCCCAAACTCGATCATTCATGTATTTATGGACCTTGCTTTGTGCACTGGTGCACAGTCTTGTTGAAACAGGAACTGTTCCCACTAATTTGGGAGCATGAAATTGTCCAAAATGTCTTGGTATGCTGACGCCAAGCTCAACCCAAGGGGCTCAAGGGGCCAAGCTCTACCCCACACCATAATCCACCCTCCACCAAATGATTTGGACCAGTGCTCATAGCAGGGTCTATAAAGACATAGATGAGCGAGTTTGGGTGGAGAAACTTGACTGGCCTGCACAGAGTCCTGACCTCAACCCGATAGAGCACCTTTGAGATGAATTAGAGTGGAGAATGCGAGCTAGGCCTTCTCGTCCACATCAGTGCCTGACCTCACAAATGCACCTCTGGCTGTCCATTTAAAATGCAGTGAGGGGAGGTGGGAGGCAAAGATCAGCAGCTCTATGTTGCCTGTGGGCGGAGGGATCTCCCTGGGGCTAGTAGTTCTCTTCCTGAGTCTATACAGTGGAGAGGGGAGGGGCCTCTAACATAAGGATCAGTTTCACTCTTCAGTATACAAGTCAGTCGGCTATGCTTGTACACTGTTACTGATACATGTCCAGGTCAGAGGCCCCTCCCCTCTCCACTGTATACACTGGGGAAGAGAACTACTAGCCCCAGGGAGTTCTTGCCCCCCCAGAGATGTGCTGGGGGTTGGAGGTGCACAGACAGCAGAGACCAGCCAGGTACAGGGGGACCTCTGGAGGGGGGCTGTCTGGGCGCCCTGATGTAAGAGGGGGGCCCTCTGGGGACACTAATGTAAGAGGAGGGCCTCTGGGGACACTGATGTATGAGGGGGGCTCTCTGGGGACACTAATGTAAGGGGAGCTCTGGGGACTCTGATATAAGGGGGCCTCTCTGGGGACACTGATGTGGGGGGGGGGGGCTCTCTGTGGACAATAATGTAAGGGGGGGCTCTCTGAGGACACTGATGTAAGGGGGGCTCTCTGGGGACCCTGATGTAAGGAAGGAGCCCTCTGGGGACACTTATGTAAGGGGGGGCTCTCTTGGGACCCTGATGTAAGGAAGGGGCCCTCTGGGGACACCAATGTAAGAGGGGGGCTCTCTGGGGACACTAATGTAAGGGAAGGCTCTGGGGACACTGATGTAAGGGGGACCTCTCTGGGGACACTGATGTAAGGGGAGGCTCTCTGGGGACACTGATGTAAGGGGAGGCTCTCTGGGGACACTGATGTAAGGGGAGGCTCTCTGGGGACACTAATTTAATGGGGGCTCTCTGTGGACACTAATGTAAGGGGGGCTCTCTGAGGACACTAATGTAAGGGGGGGCTCTCTGGGGACACTGATGTAAGGAGGGGCTCTCTGGGGACCCTGATGTAAGAAAGGAGCCCTCTGGGGGCACTGATGTAAGGGGAGGCTCCCTAGGGAGCCTGATGTAATGAGGGGGGCTCTGGGGACCCTAATGTAAGTAGGGAGGCTCTCTGGTGACCCTGATGTAAGGGGAGGCTCTCTGGGGACTCTGATGTAGGGGGGGGGGGGCTCTCTGGGGACCCTGATGTAGAGTGAGGCTCTCTAGGGACCCTGATGTAAGTAGGGAGGCTCTCTGGGGACCCTGATGTAAGGGGAGGCTCCCTGGGGATCCTGATGTAATGAGGGGGGCTCTGGGGACCCCGATGTAAGTAGGCTCCTTCAGTAGCCCGAGATCTTTTGTAGACCCAGCAACACCCCTGGTGGGGGTCCTTCATGGTTTCTTGCACCATGGCCCTGAAGATTTTAGTTACGCCTCTGCCTTGTGGACAGCCTTCCTAGAAGAGTTGAAGCTGTTATAGCTGCAAAGGGTGGGCCAGCGCAATATTGAACCCTACGGACTAAGACTGGGATGCCATTAAAGTTCACGTGTCTGTGAAGGCAGGAGTCCCAATACTTTTGGCAATATAGTGTACATAGATCACCCAGAAGGGAATGCTTTTTTCTCAAGAGTTACTCTATTAAAGACTCAGAAGCACTAATATACATAAAAAGCTAAATAAAAAGGTAAAATCTGTATTTTACTTTAGAGAAATGCCATCTTGTTAAGATTTTAGATCTACTTTAACTGCCCCAAATGTCAACTGAAAAGTCCAAAATATGACAAAATAACTATTTAAAACCTTACTGATATTTAGGTTTGCGAACTGAATATTTTGAAAAGAAAATTATTATGAGACTAGGTCATCCATCTTTGTAAATAGAACCCAAGAAATGTCATATGCGCTAAAGGAAAATACACTTTATTCTGCACAATATCTCTCTAGGTAGAAGGACTGACAATACATACAGTATTTCAGACAGAAACAGAATACATTTTTCTACACATATTTCGGAAAAAAGATCCATAGTGTTGGAAAATGAGCTATTTTTCTCCATGCAGGATAGATTTCCATAGAAATGTCATAAGCGCCGGGCTGAAATGTGCATTTTGTATCTATATAGAACGCATTTCCATAGAAATCCCATATAATCTATGGGCAAATGAGCTTTATCTCTGTAAACAGGGCAGATATCCACAAAAATGTCACAGGCGTTGAGGTAAAAATATTGTTGTTTTTTTGTTTTTTTTACAAAAAAGCCAAGCATATGCTCCAAACATGAAAAGTTGCAAATGAATAATAACCCAGCTGATTCACTTTGCCACAGTCATAACAACCCCACCAGCCTTTCATAGTAGATTTCATTGCACCAATGCTTCTTCGCTTCCTGTTTTGAAATCTTGATTCGTGTTCAACATTATAACAGAGGGAGAAAAATGGGTAATACTGGGCAATGGGGGACCACAGAGGTCACCAAAGTGCGGTAAGAAACCCGGTCATCACACTGTGATCCTTGCTGAACTTTTTCTGGGATTGATGTGTTTTGGACAGCTTCACACTTCCTCTGGTAACAGCATCCCTTGCAATGTTTTTTAACTGTACCAGGTAAATCAGTTGGTAATGCTTTTGAAAACCTGGCATTTTGTTTAATAACCAGATTTCCATGCTTGTCTACATATTTGTAGCGACCCATAGGGGTTGCAGATGTCAGGGTTCCCCACTGCTGCACAGCCAGGCCACAAGAAACTTCTACCCTTTTTCATAGCTCCCAATTGTCCCCCTGATTTCGAGGGACTGTCCCTGATTTAGAGCAATGTCCCTCTGTCCCTCATTCCTCCTCATTTGTCCCTCATTTTAATCTGATCTGTATAGATGTATAGAAAAAAGGAATTTTTATTTATCAAAAAGTGTTTTCCAGCACTAAACCTTTCATCTGATTTCTAAATTGCTGCATTTGTAAATTCCAGAAGCCAATATAAAGGAATAGTAGTGGTAAAAAAAGTACTTGTGGGTTTAACCAATCTTGTTTTTTGTACAATTCTCCTTAAGGGGGTGTGGAAAGGGGTGTGTCCTATGCCTGCATACTTGCTGATAGGTGTCCCTCATTCCCATCTCAAAAAGTTGGGAGGTATGCTTTCTACAGAGAAAAGGAACTGTCTTTGAGCTTTGTTTTAATGTTTTATTAACCTCCCTGGCGGTATGATTATGTCTGGAATTTTGTACCAAAAGCGGTACAATTATTTTGCATGGAAATTTGGCGTTTTATATTGTAGGCATGCAATTCTTATGAATAACTCACTTAAATCTGTCCAAACCAGAGTCTAGTAGACATCCCGTGTATGATGAAGTTTGAAACACAAAATCATAAATTATAATATAATAAATAACTATAAAAATTATTCAATAATGTAATCAAATCAAAAACACAGAAATGTGCTCAGTTGCAGAATTGTCGCTGTCATTAGATGTAGTGTTTGATGATGAATTGTGATTCTAATTTATTATCACTGTTTTCTAGCTGGTCTACACTTTTTGGTTGCTATGGACAATCTCCAGTTTCCAGGCAGAATTTTTTTTTTATTTATTATAAAAAACGACATGCAGGGCACTAGACAGACCTCTAGGGACAAAGGGAATGTGTATTTTTTTTATACAGTACTGTAATCTGTAAGATTACAGTACTGTATGTGTTTTGTGTGTTTTAACTTTTTAAAATTTGGCGCTGATCTCCACTCCCGTGCGTCGTAACGTCGCAGGGAACGGAGATCAGCGGCACTCGGGCACTGTGTGAATCAAGCAGAGGAGCTCGCACACACAGCGGGGAGACATCGCAGGATCCAGGGGACAAGGTAAGTAACTTCCCCTGTAATGCAAGCCCGAGTCTGGCTCGGGGTTACCGCTTATGGTACTGAAGTTTCCACCCCAAGCCAGACTCGGGATTACCGCCAGGGAGGTAAGGGGTAATAACTTGGATGGGGAATAGGAATTATGGGATGCCCAACTTGATAGCAACAAAACCAGGGGCAACTTCCTCCCTATGTACAACTCCAACTGATTCTTCTCCTTTGCTCTGTATAACTCTGATTAATTCCTCTTCCTCAGTCTGTACAGCTCTGATCAATTCCTCTTTTGGTAGGTAACAGTCAAAAGCAACAGCCCCTTATGGACTAGCAACTCTCAGTCCCTTTAGAAAGCAGCACAATGTGTTGTGAACTGCACCCTGGAGCACCTCCAACTCCCCTGTAGACACTGGTCCCACCTCTACCACTGCAGAAATACTAGCCTACCTGGCTGCTTCTCCACCAGCCCACCTAGCTGCTTCTTTACCAGTCTATCCAACTGACTCTCTTCACCATTCTATCCGACTGAGTCTCTTCGTCAGTCTTCCTGACTGACTCTCTTCACCAGTCTACCAGACTGACTGCTCCAGAGATCTCCCAGGGCAAGGTTAGGGAAGATTTAAGCACACCACTATCTTCAAGCGAGATCTGCCAGGATCCTCCCAGGCCAGCACTTGAGTCCCGGCCCGAGGCAGAGCACCCTCAGCACTGCATTTTCCACCCAACTCCCTTGCTGGCATGTTCATTCATATTTAAGGGCTCACTTAGTCCCCTGCCAGGCCCACTGCTTGGGGATTGGCTAAGCTCCCCTAAATATGCAGAACAACCCTCCTAGCTTCCGCCCTCCAGCTTCCAGAATGTTCTCAAACTTTGCAGAACCAGGGGGAGGCACCAGAGAGCTGCCTGCATGAGTCGGCACGACCCCGATCTGTGTAAAGAGTCGCGTCTGTGGCTCTTTAACCATGTTATCGGCTGTGTCCAATCACAGCCGGTCACATGTAAACATGGAGATGACAGTAATCGGCTCTCCTCGCCTCACACTGACAGAGTGTGAAGAGAGGAGAGCCGATCAGCGGCATCTCCTCACAGGGGGACATCTAGGGATGTAATCAGGGCACTGATCATTATTACAATAAAGAAATATAGTGCAACAATACAGTGCCCACCAATGCCAGCATACAGTGCCCACCAGTGGCAGCAATCAGTGCCCACCACTGCCCACAAGTGCCACAAATCAGTGCCCATTAGCCATGCCAGTCAGTGCTGGCAATCAGTGCCCACCACTGCCCACAAGTGCCACAAATCAGTGCCCATTAGCCATGCCAGTCAGTGCTGGCAATCAGTGCCGCCTATCAGTGCTACCCATCAATGCCCATTACTGTTGTCTATCAATGCCGATCAGTGTCGCCCATCAGTGCCACCCATCAATGCCCATCAGTGCCCATCTGTACCGCCTTTCCATGCCACCTATCAGTGCCACATATCCGTGCCCATCAGGCTGCCTATCAGTGCCCACCGGTGCCACCTAATAGTGCTCATCAGTGCCGCCTATCAGTGCTCATCAGTGCCACCTATCAGTACCCATAAGTGCAGCATATTAGTGCCTCCTCATCAGTGCCACCTCATCAGTGCCCATAAGTGCCGCCTCATCAGGGCCCATAAGTGCCACCTCATAAATGCCCACCAGTTCAGCCTATCAGTGCCCATTGGTGCTACCTCATCAGAGCACATCAGTGAAGGCAAAAAAATTACTTAGTTACAAAATTTATTGACAGAACAAAAGTAAAAAAAACGTTTTTTTCCCAAAAATTTTGGTCTTTTTTTGTAAAAAATGGAAAACCCAGCAGTGATTAAATACTACAAGAAAGCTCTATTTGTGTGAAGAAAATGATAAAAAAATTGTTTGGGTACAGTGTAACATGACCGCGCAATTGTCATTCAAAGTGCGACAGAGCTGAAAGCTCAAAAATGGTCCGGGCAGGAAGGGCGTGTAAGTGCCTGGTAGGCAAGTGGTTAAACAAAGCCTTGAGTCAGACTATGTTTTACCTATGTAATAAATAATAAAGGAAAGCACTTGAATCCACTTAGAGATCTAATTCAATTTAAAGGATAATTCCGTCAATATGGCAGGCTTCCTTCCCAGGAGCAAAAACGTATTATAGAGGCAAACAATGAGGGAGGGTGTGAGACCATAGCGGACTCACGAATGCTCACATTGGGACAAGAAAGCTAAGAAATATAATGAATGAAAAAATTGTAAACTTTATTAGAAAATTCAGGCAACCATCTTAAACAGTAAAAAGAGACTCCACAGGTAAATCATCCATCAAAACCTGTGGGGTCCTTTCTATGACAATACCAGATATACACAGGTGAAATAAATGGCTGTAGAGAAATGTGTAAAAAAACTACATATTATAATAGTCCATATACTGTATACAAGCCATGAGATCGTACATTCTATGCACAATATATATTGGAAACATGATGTTAAATGTACTTTAGAATACATTTTAAGCATGTATTAAATAAAGAGCAACAACTTTTTTCTTCGTTTCGGGTGGCAAGTTTTTGTTTCAGTCTGTGTCACTGCTGGGAAGATTCGTCCATCTATTTGCCCCGATGACCATTTCACAGTGTAAAAACATGAGGGGAATTCCAAAATCTTATAGTTGCCATCAGAACATGAGGTAAGGAGAAATCTTCCAATGAGGGGCACTTGTTCCAGTGACATTAAAGATGGGAAGATTTCCTTTCACTTCCTGTTGCTTTTCTGGGGCAGGATGTTAAGGGAAATCTCCCCAGCAGGAATTTAACAGCAAAAAAACAACTCCATAGGGATTTTAACCCTCCATTTCCTACTCGACTTGAAACAAAAAGCTTTAGTTTTACAGGCACTTAATGTTTTTTTTTTTCATTACCCATTTTATTTTAATCATGTGATCATATTTATAAAGTGCCATAAATGGCTTTTTCCGGGCCTTTTTTATAACCATGGATCGTATTCAATGAGAATTTTGTTTTTAATAAGGAAGAGGATTCTCAGATATTGGTTAACTTCTATATATCCCAATGCCCACATGGATCATTGGAATTTACAGCATGCATGTTACATTATCACATTTTTACTTTATATCTTATGGTTACATAATGTTTTATAGCTTATAGTTACCTAAAAACATTTCCGTTTTTTTAATGAGTGCCCATATGGAGTCATTTTGTTGGGAACAAAAAAAATACAGATTTTTGTGAAATAAAGGCTTTCAATAGTTAAAGCTGAATTCCAGCAATGATTTGCATTGCATATTCACATTGTTCCAGCTTAGCACAATGTAAGTATGCAAACCTTTACCTGGTGGCTCATTGGGGAAGCAGGAAATCATTGTAGTAGTCAGTGCAACTACAGTGATTGTTGTTATCTTCTGGGTTCTGTGCGAGCGACTTACCCACTGCATAGTGACCATAGGGCAGTGATGGCGAACCTTGGCACCCCAGATGTTTTGGAACTTCATTTACCATGATGCTCAACAACACTGCAGAGTGCATGAGCATCATGGGAAATGTAGTTCCAAAACACCTGGAGTGCCAAGGTTCGCCATCACTGCCATAGGGGGTTGCTCGCTCTGCATCTCTGCCATTTATAAAATGCCTTATATTCCTTTCAATTAATAAAAGGTGCTCTTTTATTGGACAAGGTGGAGGCCATGACATCACTGACTGTCCTCTCCACTTCATCTAGTCCAAGAACCCCTTCTATGTATGTATGAAAAAATGAGGAAAGTTTATAAAACTGGTATACTCTCAATATGGTTTATTTTCTTTCTTTCTTTTTTTTAAGGGAGATTTATAGCATCAAAATGGAAACTAATTTAATTCTGCAATTCTGAAGTGGCTGCCTGTGATGCAGGGCGCCCTAATCTACATGTGACTTCAAAAAAGGTGGACTCGGGGAGCACTACGCCCTGAGCCCACCAACTCGTGTGACAATAGCGAATTAATATTTGCTATTGTCTTCCTGATTCTCCTCCCGTCCAATCAGGGAGTGGACCTGTCACCTGATTGGCCAAAAGGAGAAGTGATCCTATTGACTGCCAATGAGGAGGAGGGAGGAGATGCAGGGGAAGCCGCTGTCCATCGCCTGGAGGAAGCGCTGCCTGATAGACGAGGTAAGTGCAGGCTGGTGACCGACTGGCTGGGAGGGGGGGGGCGTTGGTGCGTGCATTGTGTGCTGCCCCCCAAAAGAATATATACCACCAGCTGCCACTGCCACCATCCACCACTGCAATTCTGCCTGTTTTGTTTTCACAATAAATACTCAATTACTCAATATATAGTAAAAGACATATTATAGGGTAATTATTTGAAACTCAATAAATGCAGTAGAAAAATCTCCTTAAAAATCTCATTAAATTATATGTGCTTTCTTCGGCTAGTGAAAGGAAACAACCACGAAACAGAATAAAAGTATATATCATGTTTAAAAGAGAAAACCTAAAGTTTCCCCCGGAGCAACCCCACAGCAGCATTATTTTTTAAATGTTCTCTATACATATACTATAGCTGTTTTATTGTTGGTCTTGTGAAGTCTTCAGCTCTTCATTCTTAAGCAAAGATTGCTTGTTCTAAATGCTACATAGAATAGTGCCATGTAGAGACATTAGCCTGTAAACCCAGAGTAGCTCGATAACTTACCTCCAGGGGGTATGGCCTGGATTTCCTGGGCTCATATGAAGTGGATTCAGGGATGGCCAGCATCATTCAACCCTCAAGAGGACCGGTGGTCACAGATTAGGGGCAATACAGATTAAGGGCTGTATTGAATATGGTTATTCAGTGCAAAGAAACCTTAAGAAAAAATAACTGTGGGTATATAAGAATAAGAGAGTTCGAATTGATTCCACATATGTACATTAGATAAATATTAAATTATTAAAAAAATAAAGAAGAAACATTGAAGCAAATCTTTAATTATCAATGATATTTTTTAATTGTATGATTATTTTTTAAAATAATATATTTGCAAAAGGAATGTTAACCCAATAAACAAGATAATATCAAACTTAAAGTACATTTCAAATATATCTAGTTTACTTTTTGAAGTGCGTCCAACTATTATGTGACCAAAAAAACATTATGTAACCTTAATGATCAGAAAATGAAAAATCAATGAATAAATGCTAGCATAATACATATTTTCTGTAAACAAGGGTAAACAAAGCTTAATTGCTGAATTAATTATCTTCAATAAAGATTTTTTAGTGTTTATACTAATACACAGGCTCTTTGATGCTTTCACATGTATTTCTATTTCTTTCATTATTATATTAAATGTACAGATTTATGAAAGCAGTATAGATCGATAGACAGCGCTGTTTTATCCAATACATAGATTGACTTTGCCTAACTGCTTAAAAGTAGTTGAGCTGACCTTAGTCACACAGGGAGTGCGTTGTTTTGTCAACTCACAGGTAGGGATGAGCCGAACACCTGCGAAACACCAGAACCTGCAAAAGGACCGAAAGTTTGCGCAAACATTAGAACCCCATTAAAGTCTATGGGACTTGAACGTTCAAAATCAAAAGTGCTAATTTTAAAGGCTAATATGCAAGTTATTGTCCTAAAAATTGTTTGGGGACCCAGGTCCTGCCCCAGGGCACATGTATCAATGAAAAGAAAAGGTTTAAAAACAGACGTTTTTTCGGGAGCAGTGATTTTAATGATGCTTAAAGTGAAATATTCCTTTAAATATCGTACCTGGGGGGTGTCTATAGTATGCCTGTAAAGTGGCACGTGTTTCCCATGCTTAGAACAGTCCCTGCACAAAATTACATTTTTAACCACTTTCAGCCAGGACCATTTTGCTAGCTTAAGACCAGACCACTTTTTGCGATTCGGCACTGCGTCGATTTAACTGACAATTGCACAGTTGTGCGACGTGGCTCCCAAACAAAATTGACGTCCTTTTATTCCCACAAATAGAGCTTTCTTTTGGTGGTATTTGATCACCCCTGCAGTTTAATTTTTTTGCGCTATAAAAAAAAAAGAGCTATAATTTTGAAAAAAACACATTATTTTTTAGATTTTTTGCTATAATAAATATCCCCCAAAAATATATTAAAAAAAAAAACATTTTTTTCCTCAGTTTAGGGAGATACGTATTCTACAAATTTTTGGTAAAAAAATTGCAATAAGCGATTATTGATTGGTTTACGCAAAAGTTATAGCGTTTACAAAATGGGGGTTAGTTATATGGCATTTTATTGATAATTTTTTTTGTACTAGTAATGGCGGTGATCAGCGATTTTTATTGTGACTGCGACATTATGGCGGACACATCGAGCATTTTTGACACATTTTTGGGACCATTGTCATTTATACTGCCATCAGTGCTATTTAAATGCACCGATTCCTGTGTAAATGACACTGGCAGTGTAGGGGTTAACCAGGGGGTGGCAGTGTAGGGGTTAAGTGTATCCTAGGGGCGTGTTACTAACTGTGGGGGGGGGCGTGGCTGTGTGTTAGTGAACACTGATCTCTGCTTCAGTCACAGGGAGCAGAGATCAGTGTCACTTGTTGCTAGGCAGAACGAGGAGATGCTGTTTACTTCTGCATCTCCCCGTTCAGCCTCCCCGTGAGATGATCGTGGGTATTCCCGTGGCGATCGAGTCCGCGACTGGAAGCACGCGATTGCATGACGTACATCATCGTGCGCCGGTCGGGAAGTGGTTAAAGTAATAAAAGAGATTTAAAACTGCTTTCGGCTTTAATGTAATGTCTGGTCCCAGCAATATGGATGAAAATCAGTGAGACAAACGGCATGGGTACCCCCCCAGTCCATTACCAGGCGCTTTGGGTCTTGTATGGATATTAAGGGGAACCCCGCACCCAAATTAAAAAAGGAAAGGCGTGGGGCCCCCAGGCCCTATATACTCTGAACAGCAGTATACAGGCGGTGCAAACAAGACAGGGACTGTGTAGGTTTGTTGTTAAGTAGAATATGTTTATAATTTTGAACTGGTACATTTTTAACTGTAACTGCAGCCAAAAAATCTATTTTTAAGCTTTTTGGAAAACATAGGGAAGGGTTATCACCCCTGTAACATTTGTTTTGCTGTCTGTGCACCTCTTCAGAAGATTTCAACTCACTTTCTGTCCCAATGACAAATGTTTTTTGAAAATTTGGGTTTTTTAGTGAAACAAGGATTGGGATAAAGCATCAGTGGAGAAAGGCACGTTTTTTCCCATTTTCCGGACATTCCGACCACAAAATCCGTCAGATTTTTTCAGACGGATTTTGCCCGAAACTTGTCTTGCATACACATGGTCACACAAAGTTGTCGGAAAATCCTATCCTTTGGAACGAGGTGACGTCGAACACATACAAGGGGACTATGTAGAGGCCAGTAGCCAATAGCTTTCATCTCCAAATTTTTTCTGAGCATGCGTGGCACTTTGTGCATCGAAAATTTGAAATCCAGCACTCAAACTTTTTCTGACAGAAATTCCGATGGAAAAAGTCCGATGGAGCCCACACACGGGCGAATTTTCCGACAACATGGTCCGATCGGACATTTTCCGTCGGAGTTTCCAACCGTGTGTATGGGGCATTACAGGAGAGAATTTCCCTTCTTAGGGGTAGATTTCATCTCACTTCCTGTTTTCTCCTTCCGTTTGCAAGTAGGAGTCGAAGAAAAGTGGGGGTGATGCTGCGCTGTTCCCCAGGAGAATGTATTAGATCTACCTCAAGGTGGTAGTATTGGGGCAAAAGCGTGAACCCCTAATGCATACAATGGTAATGGACAATAGTATTGTCTCGTCTACCAGTCTCTAAGTATGAGGTGAATGATACCTAGTGGTAAGCACAATGTACTGCGATCAATAAATATACTGATAATAGTGGTGGCTGATAGATAAATATGTAAAAAGTGCGAGCTTGTCAAAATGACTAATGACACATACATATAATAGCTAGTAAAACATCATAAATATGAGACATAAACAATATCAATAAAATATATAAAAAATATTAGGTGAACATATGGTGTAGATCAATATAAAATATAAAGTGCATACTGCAAAGAATAAATATATATAACCGTGACGTGTCGGTATATATAGTAAAACTGTGAGGTGCTGGTATATATAATAACACTGGCTAAGCGATACAGTGTAGAAAAAAAGTTGATATCTCAATCTGAGGAATGTGATGATAGTGCAGAAAGTAAGATGCGCTGACAAGAATAAACAATTAAACCGTGAATGAAAGTGCACAATGCATTAAAGGTGCAGATAGTGAAGCATAAGTGGAGCTAGTCTGCTTGACTAGAGAGAGTTATACATATGTAGATATGCACAAAAAAAAAAAAAAACTGAGTTGCAAAAAACGCAGAATGCGATTTGCAAAAAACCGAGTTGCATAAAAACGCAGAATGCGATTTAACAGAGAAAATACGATTTCAACAGAAAAAAATGCAAAATAGAGTAGCACAAAGTTATTATATGAGAACGTGGCTGGAAATAAATACCCGTAAAGAGGTAAATGTGACCAAAATCAAGTAGCAGACTCAGCTGCATGCACATAGGTCCGTGATATAGAGAAAAAAAGTCCTTGACAGTTTGATAACTGTGATTACAAATCTCGGTGTAAGTGATATGATCCTTATACAGAAGTGGTGTTCGTGCAGTGGGGTGTCATAAAATAGTGGAGGGCGTTCCTCTTCGTGCGGGGCACACTATGATAAGTAATGGACCCTTACCTTGCGCTAAAGGGTTAACCGCATAAAGATAGTGATATGGGTTCTGCTGTCCTCTTCTTCTAACGTGCTGCTCTGCCTAGGAGGGTGCGTGTTTCCTTTTTCCTTCCCTGGCTCCTGGTATCTTTAGCCTTATCTCTCTCGGCAATCGCCGGAGTGGTAGGTGAAAAATAAATGAAGGGGAGCCGTATAGTGTAGTACGTTTAAATAATAGCTTAGTAAGCAGTTTATTCAAGCATTAAAATAGAAACTCACAGTAAAAAACTCACAGAATAAAAATAAAGGTTTTGCTTATCTCAAAACGAGCACCGAACTCGTTATCTTTCAGGTAGGAATGCCTGTAGGAGTCGTTCGTAAATTGGACGACGTGGCAAGTGACACACTAGGGGCTCCCACTGATTCTGATTCTGCATTATGGTGAGTTGAAGTATTTCATTTTATATTACAATGTGATAATAGAAATAATGCGCTTCAATCACCCTGACACCATAACAATCATGGTGTCGGGATGATTGAAGAGCTAACACCAGGTATTTGGAGTATCTTTATCTGCTGATTGTTTTTTCTGGAATACACATATTTCTATTGTGGTGTAGGATCTGGGTCTGCTGTCCCTCCGTTTCTTTTTTTTATCTTCCTCTCTTTCTTTCTTTGTTTATCCCTCCATCCCTTGTTCATCTCAGACTCTAACCACACCCCTTTGAGTCACACCCCTTTAAGCCAAGCCCAATATTACGATGAAACGACGCCCATACTTCGCTGCGGTGCACTTTGTGCACCGCATTTTTCTTTCCCCACTAGGCCACACCTATAAACAAATGTCCACCCCTAATTTTAATAAGACTCCGCTCACCGACAAAAAAAGTGTGGAATGTAAGGTGAGGATGAGGAATGTAAGTTTACTGTTAAGCCTCCCAGGCCTCGCAGGTCCGGCCGTGTCCCGACACATGCAGCTGCATACAGCAGGAGCAGGGTGGTGGGCGGGGCAGAATGCTCAAGTGCAGGGACATTGTTTTTGGCACATGAGGAGGCTCTGGAGTCTGGACAGGAGGAAGGAAGGGAGTGGGAGACAGACTCTGTTTTGCACAGTTCATTTTTTTTGTGGGGGGGGGGGGGCTGTTTGAAGGGGGGGGGCATACATTTTGCTATGGGGCCCTGTGATTTCTAGTTACACCCCTGCCACCCACCTCCTACTCAACTTGAAACAAAAAGGTTTAGTTTTACAGGCACTTAATCATTTTTTTTTCAGTACCCATTTTATTTTAATCATGTGATCATATTTATAAAATCCCATAAATGGCAGTTTCAGACCTTTTTTTAACCATGGATCCTATACAATGAGAATTTGGTTTTTAACAAGGAATATTTCTCAGATATTAGTTAATAGGGATGAGCCGAACACCCCCGGGTTCGGTTCGAACCAGAACCTTCGAACCGACCGAAAGTTCGCGCAAATTTTCGAACCCTATACGTTATAATGGACGCGAACGTTCGAAATCAAAAGTGCTAATTACAACGGCCAATATGCATGTTAATGTCATAAAACAGGTTTGGGGACCCGGGTCCTGCCCCAGGGGACATATATCAATGCAAAAAAAACTTTTAAAAACTAACGTTTTTTCGGGAGCAGTCATTTTAATGATGCATAAATTGAAAAAAAAAGTGAAATTTTCCTTTAAATATGGTACCTGGGGGGTGTCTAAAGTATGCCTGTGAAGTGGCATGTGTTTCCCGTGTTTAGAACTGTCCTTGCACAAAATGACATTCGTAAAGGAAAAAAATAAGCCATTTAAAAACACTTGCGGCTTTAATGGCATGTCTTGTCCTGGCCGCCATATGGCTGAAAATCCTTGAGAAAAATGGCATGGCTACCCCATCACCCCCCCCCCACCACCCCAGCCCCTTTGGGTCTTGTATGGATATTAAGGGGGACCCCGCACCCAAAATAAAACCCTATACCTACAACCCTATATACTCTGAACAGCAGTATATAGGTGGTGCAAACAAGACACGGACTGTAGGTTTGTTCTTAAGTAGAATCTGAACAGGTACATTATGAAGTGTAGCTCCATCCCAAAAAAATCAATTTTATTTTTTTTTATTTTTTTTTTTCAATCTCATTTTATTATCCATTAAGTGTACAAACTAAGACATTTTCAGACAGTTACACGATTACTCAAAAGTTGAATCACTTAATTAGTCCATCATAATTCTTGTAAATATCTTTACACGTAATTACTATTACTTCACCGGACTAAACAGTACCATTAAGACACCAACACACGGTACAAACACAACAAACAAACCACAAAACAAAAAAAAAAAAAAAAAGAAAACACACCCCACATATTAATATCCTCCCATTCCCCCTCTCCCTCCCCTCCCTTCCTCTTTCTCAGTGACGAGGCTCTGACTGTTGTTTCCCTGAACTATATTATGTAGGTTAATTTTTTGTTTTCACTCTTGTCTAATTTAACTATGTTTCTCTATATTTCCTCCAGGGGGCCCATGTCCGCATCCATTCCTCCTGATTGTCTAGTTCATATGCCAGGTGTTTTTCTAGTCTTTCTATATTGTCCATTTCCATAGCCCATTCCGTTATTGTTGGAGACTGAGTTGAGAGCCAGTGTCTTGGTATAACCAATCTAGCCGCTGTCAACCATTGACATAGAAGACTTTTTTTTATGTTATTATATGTGCCTGGTAGGATAGAGAGAAGTGTAATTTGCGGGGTATTTAGTATTACCTCCCCTGTGATTGTGGTATACATTTGTGTGATCTGTTCCCAGAAACTATGTATTTGAGGGCATTCCCACCAAATATGGAGCAATGAGCCCCTATCTGAGTGGCAGCGCCAACATATGTCTGATCTATCTGGATATATACGCTGTAGAGTCACTGGGGTCCAATACCACCTTGAAAGAATTTTATAGCTAGTTTCCTGTGCTTTAATTGCTATTGATAAACCATGGGTTAGGTTAAACGCCTTCTCCCAGTCTTCTGCCTCAATTGGAGCATTAATCTCCTTTACCCAATTGTTTATAAATTCCGGTGGCTCCGAGTAATATTTTGTGATAAGCATCTTATATATCTTGGAGAGAACATGTTTTGGTTTAGAGTCTTGTAGCAAGAGGCTTTCAAGTTGGGTCAGTTCTCTGTATAGGGATCTATTGTGTGAGATTGATATCCAGAAGGACATTAATTGACAATGTTCCATCCTATGTCTACCCGATGGTTGTTGCGCAGGGAATAGGTTTTGTAAGGGGGGGACTCTTCCCTGACAGAGAATTTGACCCAATCTTAGATGAGACTCTTTGTTCCAAATTAAAAAATGTGTACGATTTACTGCCGGTGGAAAGTCCGGGTTGTCAAAAAGCGGGGTCATTGGTCCCATAGGGGAGGACAATTCCAGCTGTACTACTGTTTTTGCCCAAATTTTTAATAAATGGGATGTAAGGGGGGGCATATTTTTTTGTAGCTCTCGACCGATATCTCTGGTGGATAGATTTAACCAGGGTATCACCTTGAGATCCAGTTGGTTTAAACCCTGTTCTATTTCTACCCATTGTTTAGTTTTAGAATGATGGAACCAGTTCACTAGTCTAGTCAAGACTGCCGAAGCATAATAATAGTATAGATCAGGTGCACCTACTCCTCCTTTATTTTTTGGGGTTAATAATAGTTTCTTGCGTAATCTAGGTTTCTTATATCCCCAGATAAATTTTACAAATGCGGTTTGTAGATTTGAGAAAAAAGATCTTGGAATAGGCACAGGGATAGTTTGGAAAAGATATAAAAAGCGCGGTATTATATCCATTTTTAGTATGTTAATCCTCCCAAACCATGAGTGTTGCTTAGCATCATATTTTTTCAAGTCTAGTAAAGTACTTTGCAAGAGAGGGATATAATTCATTAAGTAAAGATTGGTTGGGTCGGAAGGAATCTTAACACCTAGGTATTTCAGCGCTTTTGAACAAATTTTTAACGAAAAATTGTTACTTATATCTTTAATTTGTTGTGGTGTTAATGATATATTGAGGATTTCTGATTTCTGAATATTTACTTTAAAGTTACTCAAGGTTCCAAATCGCTGAAATTCAGATAGTATTGAAGGTAGTGAGATATGGGGGTTAGTAACATAAAGTAATAAATCATCAGCGAATAGAGCTAACTTTACTTCCTGTTCCTTAATTTTTATACCTGTTATTGATGGGTTCTGTCTAATTGCTGTTGCCAAATACTCCATCACTAAAACATAAAGTAGAGGGGAAAGTGGGCATCCCTGGCGTGTGCCATTTTGTATACTAACACTCGATGTCAGTGATCCATTTATCTTTATCCTGGCCGATGGGCCGGTATAGAGTGCCATAATTTTGTTAAATAAATTTTCCCCCAAACCTATTTGTAGTAATGCTTGTCTCAGAAAAGGCCATCCTACCCGATCAAATGCCTTTTCTGCATCGACTGAAAAAAGGCATACTGGTATTTTAGCTGTTTTAACATGATTCATTAGGAGGAAAGTTTTAATCGTGTTATCACGTGCTTCTCTTTCTTGAACAAATCCTACCTGGTCTGTGTGTACTAGACCAGGGAGGAGAGGCTGAAGACGGAGCGCTATCAATTTTGAAAATTTTTTTATATCTACCCCAATCAGAGATATCGGTCGATAGCTAGAGCATAGTGTTGGATCCTTGTCTGGTTTTGGAATCAAAGTGATATGT
Organism: Lithobates sylvaticus; assembly: GCA_028564925.1. NCBI lineage: Eukaryota > Metazoa > Chordata > Amphibia > Anura > Ranidae > Lithobates > Lithobates sylvaticus. Next base: position 104,908,713 of record CM053035.1, read on the forward strand.
GATTCCAAAGATTGTTTTGGGAATTGGTTATTAATCGAGATAGAATTAAATACCTGAAGCATAAAAGGCGATAACTGATCTTTATAGGTTTTATAAAATTTTGGGGTGAAACCGTCCGGGCCTGGACTTTTATCTGATGGTATATTAGAGATTACATCTAATAGTTCTTTTTGTGAAAATGGTGCATCCAGAGAGATTTTATTACCATTGTCTATTCTTGGTATAGCGTTTTCTCGTACATAATTTTCAATATCATTCTCTTCCAAGGGGGACATTGGAGGCAAGTTGTATAGGGACGAGAAGTATTCCTTAAATATTTGTTGAAGGGTTAATGGATCTGATGTAAGCTCTCCTGGAGTTTTTTTTATACTTGCTATAAAAGCTTGAGAGGATCGTGGGTGCAATTTATTTGCTAGCAATCTCCCACATTTATTCTCGTACCTATACCTGCCTAAAGCTCGCCTCTGTTGGTATGAACTTTGATAGGTGTCGTATAGCTGTAGTAAGGACAATCTTGTATTTGTTATGTCAGCTAATAGCTCTCCCGATGGGTGTGTTTTATGTTGAGTTTCTAGCGCACCAAGTTTTTTCAAGGTAGTTTCAATATTTTTAGACTTTTCTTTCTTGATGCGCGAGCCATGTTGAATAAACACCCCCCGGAGTACAGCTTTAAGAGCTTCCCATTTTATAGGGAATGTAGTTTCGTCTTGTTCGTGGTCTGTAATAAAATTCTCGATTGTATCTATAATTGCCCTATGACAGATTTGATCTGTCATTAGTTTGTCGTTTAGACGCCAGGACCAATTCGTCCCCTGCGTTTGGGGAGGGGTTATTGTTAGGAATACTGGGGAATGATCAGACCAGATAAGAGATCCTATTTCCATTCTCGGGTGCCATTCTAATATTTTAGGACCTGTTAGAAAATAATCTAACCTACTGTATGTTTTATGTGCTGAAGAGAAGTAGGTATAGTTACGATTTTTAGGATTTAAAACTCGCCAAAGGTCAAATAGCATATGGTCGTAAAGTTTTTTTTTTAGTTCTCTCAAACAGGAATATGGAGTATTTGATCTTTGGGATGAAGTGTCTAATATAGGGTCCAAAGCTAGATTAAGATCTCCCCCTACAAGAACTGTACCTTCTGCGAATTCATCCAAGAGGTTAAGATACCTTGGGATTGTTGTTGTTTGGGCTTGGTTTGGGATATAAAAATTTGCAACTGTAAAGATTTTATTCCATATTTTAATTTCTAAGAATAGATATCTACCGTTTTGGTCTGCTTTATGATTCAAGTATTCTATCGGCAACTGTTTATGAAAAGCAATAGATACCCCTCTCGCTTTGGAGCCTGGCATAGTACTATGAAACCATTGAGAATAATGTTTATGCGAACACACTGGAATGCTACCTGTGCGGAAATGGGTCTCCTGGAGCAAGATAATGTCTACCTTTGCTTTGTGCATACTATATAGAATTTGACCTCTTTTTGATTTATTGTTCAGTCCTTTAACATTATAGGTGCAGAGCTTCAACACGGTTGGAGATGTGTAGTTTACTGCCATTTATAAATAACTAATGGTCAGGAGGGGGGAAGGAGGGAGGCAGGGAGGGGAAGGAGAAAAAAAAAAAAAAACACAAATAGGCTTCGAGAGGATCCCTCTCGCAAATCCCAGTACTACTCTGGGAGATGCTCGCTACTAACTCTTCAGGGGAGAAAAGAAGAAAAAAAAAAAAAAAAAAAAACACACGCAAGTCCCCTAAGATCCCAAAAAAGGGAAAAAAAAAACTCCCAAGCCCTACCAGAGGACTGGGGTACCTATTAAGGGGAAAAACAATAGACTTGGCGAGCACGGAGAATGCCTCTCCGCAGTGAATCAGGACCTTCAATCTTTTATTAAAAAAAAAAAAAAAACAAGAAAATAGATGATTTATATAGATAAGTGCCTTTTAGAGCCATCTCCCCCCACTTCGTCCCCCCTCCCCCCTCCCCCCCTCCAATATAACTCAATCATATCATATGCTATATATCTCCCAATGCATACATAGAGCATCATAGAATCGAATGTAAACATGGTGAAAGGAAAGAAAAAAAAAAAAAAAAAACACCAAATCAGAAAGAAATGAAAACAGTAAATACACCTGCTTTTTATCTTCATTATAATCATTCATATATTCAAAACTATAATCTGTTGTGCTTTATATCATAAAGCGTATAATAGTTTTACGGATATTTCGGTTCTAGGATTACTAGTTCTATTCTAATATTAGCTCACAAAACAAAAAAAAAAAAAAAAAAAAAAAAAAAAACAGAGAATGGAGAAATGGGCATGAGAGTAAGAATTATGGAGGTTAGAAATTAAATTATTTCTTTTCCCCTTTTTTTCTTTCCCTCCTTTTTCCCCTCCTCCCTCCCTCCCCCCCCCCCCCTCCCTCTCCCTCCCCCCCTCCTCTCTCCTCCTTTTCTACTTATAAGGGGAAGAGAGTAAATGAGAAATGGATGAAAAACAGGAGAGGAGCATAGCCCCTCCAGCAGAAATGTCCAGTCCTGCCACTCTCTAGACAAAAATTATTTCCATGCTTTTTTTGGCCGATTAGTCTTTACTATTATCTTGCTGTTTTGTTGCCTCGCCCCCCCGACGTTCTGTCCTTCTAAATGATGTATATGTCTGTGGCCAACTTATTGGCGGGAGGTCTGGTAGCCCCATAGCAGTTTGTATTGTCGGGATGTCTGATGGATCTCGTAGGTTATACCACCTGCCCTCCTTTTTGATTTGCAATTGGAAAGGAAAATTCCATCGATATACAATATTGCGATCTTGCAGCATTTTAAGTAGTGGCCTTAACGCCTTCCTCTTCTCCAATGTAAATGGGCATAGGTCATGCAATAGTTGAATGGGGTTCTCCATAACTTTGATCTGTCCCCTCTCTCTAGATTTTCTCATAATTTCCTCTTTGTCTATAAAAAAATGAACACGACAGATAATATCCCTTGGTTTATCTGGATCTGTATTGCGTGGACCAAGAGACCGATGGACTCTGTCTAGCTCTAGAGTTGTTTCTTCTGGTCTCCCTAGTAACGATGTAAAAATTTTATTTACTGTTGGGGTTAGTTCTCCTACCCCAACTGTCTCGGGTAATCCCCTGATCCTAATGTTGTTACGTCTATTGCGGTTATCTTGATTCTCCATAAGCTCAAACAGTGTATGTATTTGTGATTCTTGAACGTCTATGCGTTTTTCCTGTAGTTGCACACGATCTGCTATCATATCTACAGAATGCTCCACCTCTGCTATTTTCATCCCAGTAGCCCGTAGTTCAGTATTTACAGTGTGAAGCTCTTTATGGAAACCGTGTTCTAGGCGTTGTACAAAGGCCTCCATCTCATTACGGGTTGGTAGGGCTCTTAAGAAATCCCATAGGCCACTCGTCTCCGGTCCTATTTCATTGTTTGTACTGTCTCCTTTTACCTCCCCTATTTTTTCCATACTCTCGGTACTGTGGCTAGGTATTGAGTATATTACCTTGTCTATCCCCTTCGCCTTTACATTTCCACTTATAGTTCCTGATATAACTGACTCTATTGGTTCTTTAGTTTCCGCCGAGTCCATAATTTCTATACATTTGTGATGTTCCAAATGGGAAGTCCCGTCCGAGATTCCATGAAATATAGGCCCAGTGATCTGTAATCCTGGGGGAACCTTGCCAATAGAACTTTCTTCCTTAGCATTGATGCTTTTAGCGACTTCTTTCTCCCCTAATTCAGTAGCTGACGACATCATTGGTGATACTGATGGGGGCACTGGTAGATATATCGAAGGAGGAGGGAGTGGGGGAGGTACTGATGACAACAATGGTACTGGTAGTTCAAGTACTGAGAGAAGTTCTGTTAAGGTTCCCACCAGGGGAACCGGTGCCGCTTCTGGTGCTGGTATAGGTCCTGATCTTATTGCCAACCCCGTTATAGAACTTGAATTAAATGCAGATACGGGGACAGGTGCCAACAAAAGAGGAGCTGGGAAACCAGAAGCTATAAGAGGTACTTCTGGTACTTTGGGTGCTGATGGTTCTGCTGTTAGTATTGGTGATGATAATGATATAGCTATTCGAGATATAGGAATAGAAGGAGATTGCCCTGTACTTCCTGCGATATTGTTTTTATTAGACATGTGCGATTTGTTTCGTACGAATTCGTAATTCGTACGAATTTTTCGAAATTCGTACGAATTTACGAATCTGTAGTACGATTTTTTTTTTTTACGAATTCCGTACGGAATACGAAATTCCGTTTACGAATTTCGTCGCCGAATGATTCGAATGAATTCGAATGAATTCGAATGAATTCGAATGACAAAGTGTAATTTTTGCAGGAAAAATTCCGTTTACGAATTTCAGCTCCAAATTATTCGAATCCAACTACCAATATCAAATTTCAACTAATTCAAACGAAATTATTATAGCAGATATAACGAATGAATTCGAATGCATTCGAATGAATTCGAATGACAAAGTGTCATTTTTGCAGAAAAAAAAGCTATTTAAAAAACAGTCATTCATTGATATAAAAAAAAAAAAAAAAAGCGTAGGGGTCCCCCCAAATTCAATAACCAGGCCCTTCAGGTCTGGTATGGATATTAAGGGGGACCCCAGCCAAAAAAAAAAAAACAAAATGGCGTGGGGTCCCCCCCAAATATCCATACCAGACCCTTCAGGTCTGGGATGGATTTTAAGGGGAACCCCGGCCAAAAAAAAAAAAAAAAATGGCGTGGGGGTCCCCCTCAAAATCCATACCAGACCCTTTATCCGAGCACGCAACCTGGCAGGCCGCAGGAAAGGAGGGGGGGACGAGAGCGGCCCCCCCTCCCGCCTGAACCGTACCAGGCCACATACCCTCAACATTGGGAGGGTGCTTTGGGGTCCCCCCCAAAGCACCTTGTCCCCATGTTGATGAGGACAAGGGCCTCATCCCCACAACCCTGGCCGGTGGTTGTGGGGGTCTGCGGGCGGGGGGCTTATCGGAATCTGGAAGCCCCCTTTAACAAGGGGACCCCCAGATCCCGGCCCCCCCCCTGTGTGAAATGGTAAGGGGGTACAAAAGTACCCCTACCATTTCACCAAAAAAGTGGCAAAAATGGTAAAAATGACAGGAGACGGTCTTTGACAATTCCTTTATTAAAATCTTCTTTCTTCTGGTCTTCTTTCTTCATCTTCTCCTTTCTTCATCTTCTCCTTCCGGCATCTTCTTCCATCTTCTTCTTCCTTCGATTCGCTTCTTCTTCCTCCGGTCTTCTCGTCCTTCTCGTCCGGCGTCGTCCTTCTCGTCCGGCATCAGCGTCTCTTCTCGCAGGCCGCTCCTCGCAATGGGAGGCTCCCGCTCTGTGAGGCTCCGCTCCGGGTGACAGGTCTTTTATAACGAAGGCACCTGGTGACCCCGCCCCCTCTGACGCACGGGGACGTCATGTGGAATTCCCTATGGCTTTCCCCATGACGTCAGAGGGGGGGCGGGGTCACCAGGTGCCTTCGTTATACAAGACCTGTCACCCGGAGCGGAGCCTCACAGAGCGGGAGCCTCCCATTGCGAGGAGCGGCCTGCGAGAAGAGACGCTGATGCCGGACGAGAAGGACGACGCCGGACAAGAAGGACGAGAAGACCGGAGGAAGAAGAAGCGAATCGAAGGAAGAAGAAGATGGAAGAAGATGCCGGAAGGAGAAGATGAAGAAAGGAGAAGATGAAGAAAGAAGATTTTAATAAAGGAATTGTCAAAGACCGTCTCCTGTCATTTTTACCATTTTTGCCACTTTTTTGGTGAAATGGTAGGGGTACTTTTGTACCCCCTTACCATTTCACACAGGGGGGGGGGCGGGATCTGGGGGTCCCCTTGTTAAAGGGGGCTTCCAGATTCCGATAAGCCCCCCGCCCGCAGACCCCCACAACCACCGGGCACGGTTGTGGGGATGAGGCCCTTGTCCTCATCAACATGGGGACAAGGTGCTTTGGGGGGGACCCCAAAGCACCCTCCCAATGTTGAGGGCATGTGGCCTGGTACGGTTCAGGCGGGAGGGGGGGCCGCTCTCGTCCCCCCTCCTTTCCTGCGGCCTGCCAGGTTGCGTGCTCGGATAAGGGTCTGGTATGGATTTTATGGGGGACCCCACGCCATTTTTTTTGGCTAGGGTTCCCCTTAAAATCCATCCCAGACCTCAAGGGTCTGGTATGGATTTTGAGGGGGACCCTACGCCATTTTTTTTTTTTTTTTGGCTGGGGTCCCCCTTAATATCCATCCCAGACCTGAAGGGCCTGGTTATTGAATTTGGGGGGACCCCTACGCTTTTTTTTTTATCAATGACTTCAATGAATGACTGTTCTCTGTATTACGGATCCAACAATTCATTTGCCGGCAAATAGCTGCGACTCGTGATTTTAAATAGTTTTTTTTTCCTGCAAAAATGACACTGCAGGAACAGTTCTCTATATTAGATATACTGAATCTCGAAGCATTCGAAGCATTCGTTATATCCGCTATTATAATTTCTTTCATGTTAGTTGAAATTACATATTTGTTAGTTACAATACAACATTCGAATTGTTCTCTGTATTACGGGAATCGGCAATTAGCCGCGAGTGATTTTAAATGTCTTTTTTTTTTTCCTGCAAAAATGACACATTGTACAGAGAGAGTTCTAAACACGGGAAACATGACCCCTTCTATATACTATATACTCTATAGTATGCCTATGAAGGTGGTCATGTTTCCCGTGTTTAGAACTCTCTCTGTACAATGTGTCATTTTTGCAGGAAAAAAAAAAAATATTTAAAATCACTCGCGGCTAATTGCCGATTCCCGTAATACAGAGAACAATTCGAATACAACTAACAAATATGTAATTTCAACTAATATGAAAGAAATTATAATAGCGGATATAACGAATGCTTCGAATGATTCGAGATTCAGTATATCTAATATAGAGAAATGTTCCTGCAGTGTCATTTTTGCAGGAAAAAAAAACTATTTAAAATCACGAGTCGCAGCTATTGCCGGCAAATGAATTGTCGGATCCGTAATACAGAGAACTGTCATTCATTGAAGTCATTGATAAAAAAATGTGTAGGGGTCCCCCCAAATTCAATAACCAGGCCCTTCAGGTCTGGGATGGATATTAAGGGGGACCCCAGCAAAAAAAAAAAAAAAAAAATGGCGTAGGGTCCCCCTCAAAATCCATACCAGACCCTTGAGGTCTGGGATGGATTTTAAGGGGAACCCTAGCCAAAAAAAATGGCGTGGGGTCCCCCATAAAATCCATACCAGACCCTTATCCGAGCACGCAACCTGGCAGGCCGCAGGAAAGGAGGGGGGGACGAGAGCGCCCCCCCTCCCGCCTGAACCGTACCAGGCCACATGCCCTCAACATTGGGAGGGTGCTTTGGGGTCCCCCCCAAAGCACCTTGTCCCCATGTTGATGAGGACAAGGGCCTCATCCCCACAACCCTGGCCGGTGGTTGTGGGGGTCTGCGGGCGGGGGGCTTATCGGAATCTGGAAGCCCCCTTTAACAAGGGGACCCCCAGATCCCGCCCCCCCCCTGTGTGAAATGGTAAGGGGGTACAAAAGTACCCCTACCATTTCACCAAAAAAGTGGCAAAAATGGTAAAAATGACAGGAGACGGTCTTTGACAATTCCTTTATTAAAATCTTCTTTCTTCTGGTCTTCCTTCCTTCATCTTCTCCTTCCGGCATCTTCTTCCATCTTCTTCTTCCTTCGATTCGCTTCTTCTTCCTCCGATCTTCTCGTCCTTCTCGTCCGGCGTCGTCCTTCTCGTCCGGCATCGTCGTCTCTTCTCGCAGGCCGCTCCTCGCAATGGGAGGCTCCCGCTCTGTGAGGCTCCGCTCCGGGTGACAGGTCTTGTATAACGAAGGCACCTGGTGACCCCGCCCCCCCTCTGACGTCATGGGGAAAGCCATAGGGAATTCCACATGACGTCCCCGTGCGTCAGAGGGGGCGGGGTCACCAGGTGCCTTCGTTATAAAAGACCTGTCACCCGGAGCGGAGCCTCACAGAGCGGGAGCCTCCCATTGCGAGGAGCGGCCTGCGAGAAGAGACGACGATGCCGGACGAGAAGGACGACGCCGGACGAGAAGGACGAGAAGACCGGAGGAAGAAGAAGCGAATCGAAGGAAGAAGAAGATGGAAGAAGATGACGGAAGGAGAAGATGAAGAAGGAAGACCAGAAGAAAGAAGAAAGAAGATTTTAATAAAGGAATTGTCAAAGACCGTCTCCTGTCATTTTTACCATTTTTGTCACCTTTTTTGGTGAAATGGTAGGGGTACTTTTGTACCCCCTTACCATTTCACACAGGGGGGGGGCCGGGATCTGGGGGTCCCCTTGTTAAAGGGGGCTTCCAGATTCCGATAAGCCCCCCGCCCGCAGACCCCCACAACCACCGGGCACGGTTGTGGGGATGAGGCCCTTGTCCTCATCAACATGGGGACAAGGTGCTTTGGGGGGACCCCAAAGCACCCTCCCAATGTTGAGGGCATGTGGCCTGGTACGGTTCAGGCGGGAGGGGGGGCCGCTCTCGTCCCCCCCTCCTTTCCTGCGGCCTGCCAGGTTGCGTGCTCGGATAAAGGGTCTGGTATGGATTTTATGGGGGACCCCACGCCATTTTTTTTGGCTAGGGTTCCCCTTAAAATCCATCCCAGACCTCTAGGGTCTGATATGGATTTTGAGGGGGACCCTACGCCATTTTGTTTTTTTTTTTTTTTTTTGGCTGGGGTCCCCCTTAATATCCATCCCAGACCTGAAGGGCCTGGTTATTGAATTTGGGGGGACCCCTACGCATTTTTTTATCAATGACTTCAATGAATGACTGTTCTCTGTATTACGGATCCAACAATTCATTTGCCGGCAAATAGCTGCGACTCGATTTTAAATAGTTTTTTTTTCCTGCAAAAATGACACTGCAGGAACAGTTCTCTATATTAGATATACTGAATCTCGAAGCATTCGAAGCATTCGTTATATCCGCTATTATAATTTCTTTCATGTTAGTTGAAATTACATATTTGTTAGTTACAATACAACATTCGAATTGTTCTCTGTATTGCGGGAATCGGCAATTAGCCGCGAGTGATTTTAAATGTCTTTTTTTCCTGCAAAAATGACACATTGTTCAGAGAGAGTTGTAAACACGGGAAACATGACCCCCTTCATAGGCATACTATAGAGTATATAGTATATAGAAGGGCGCAGGTTTCCCGTGTTTAGAACTCTCTCTGTACAATGTGTCATTTTTGCAGGAAAAAAAGACATTTAAAATCACTCGCGGCTAATTGCCGATTCCCGTAATACAGAGAACAATTCGAATGCAACAACTAACAAATATGTAATTTCAACTAACATGAAAGAAATTATAATAGCGGATATAACGAATGCTTCGAATGATTCGAGATTCAGTATATCTAATATAGAGAACTGTTCCTGCAGTGTCATTTTTGCAGGAAAAAAAAACTATTTAAAATCGAGTCGCAGCTATTTGCCGGCAAATGAATTGTTGGATCCGTAATACAGAGAACTGTCATTCATTGAAGTCATTGATAAAAAAAAAGCGTAGGGGTCCCCCCAAATTCAATAACCAGGCCCTTCAGGTCTGGGATGGATATTAAGGGGGACCCCAGCCAAAAAAAAAAAAAAATGGCGTAGGGTCCCCCTCAAAATCCATACCAGACCCTTGAGGTCTGGGATGGATTTTAAGGGGAACCCTAGCCAAAAAAAATGGCGTGGGGTCCCCCATAAAATCCATACCAGACCCTTATCCGAGCACGCAACCTGGCAGGCCGCAGGAAAGGAGGGGGGGACGAGAGCGCCCCCCCCTCCCGCCTGAACCGTACCAGGCCACATGCCCTCAACATTGGGAGGGTGCTTTGGGGTCCCCCCCAAAGCACCTTGTCCCCATGTTGATGAGGACAAGGGCCTCATCCCCACAACCGTGCCGGTGGTTGTGGGGGTCTGCGGGCGGGGGGCTTATCGGAATCTGGAAGCCCCCTTTAACAAGGGGACCCCCAGATCCCGCCCCCCCCCCTGTGTGAAATGGTAAGGGGGTACAAAAGTACCCCTACCATTTCACCAAAAAAGTGGCAAAAATGGTAAAAATGACAGGAGACGGTCTTTGACAATTCCTTTATTAAAATCTTCTTTCTTCTTTCTTCTTCTTCCTTTCTTCATCTTCTCCTTCCGGCATCTTCTTCCATCTTCTTCTTCCTTCGATTCGCTTCTTCTTCCTCCGGTCTTCTCGTCCTTCTCGTCCGGCGTCGTCCTTCTCGTCCGGCATCAGCGTCTCTTCTCGCAGGCCGCTCCTCGCAATGGGAGGCTCCCGCTCTGTGAGGCTCCGCTCCGGGTGACAGGTCTTGTATAACGAAGGCACCTGGTGACCCCGCCCCCCCTCTGACGTCATGGGGAAAGCCATAGGGAATTCCACATGACGTCCCCGTGCGTCAGAGGGGGCGGGGTCACCAGGTGCCTTCGTTATAAAAGACCTGTCACCCGGAGCGGAGCCTCACAGAGCGGGAGCCTCCCATTGCGAGGAGCGGCCTGCGAGAAGAGACGCTGATGCCGGACGAGAAGGACGACGCCGGACGAGAAGGACGAGAAGACCGGAGGAAGAAGAAGCGAATCGAAGGAAGAAGAAGATGGAAGAAGATGCCGGAAGGAGAAGATGAAGAAGGAGAAGATGAAGAAAGAAGACCAGAAGAAAGAAGATTTTAATAAAGGAATTGTCAAAGACCGTCTCCTGTCATTTTTACCATTTTTGCCACTTTTTTGGTGAAATGGTAGGGGTACTTTTGTACCCCCTTACCATTTCACACAGGGGGGGGGGGCGGGATCTGGGGGTCCCCTTGTTAAAGGGGGCTTCCAGATTCCGATAAGCCCCCCGCCCGCAGACCCCCACAACCACCGGCCAGGGTTGTGGGGATGAGGCCCTTGTCCTCATCAACATGGGGACAAGGTGCTTTGGGGGGGACCCCAAAGCACCCTCCCAATGTTGAGGGCATGTGGCCTGGTACGGTTCAGGCGGGAGGGGGGGCCGCTCTCGTCCCCCCCTCCTTTCCTGCGGCCTGCCAGGTTGCGTGCTCGGATAAAGGGTCTGGTATGGATTTTGAGGGGGACCCCACGCCATTTTTTTTTTTTTTTTTGGCCGGGGTTCCCCTTAAAATCCATCCCAGACCTGAAGGGTCTGGTATGGATATTTGGGGGGGACCCCACGCCATTTTTTTTTTTTTTTTTGGCTGGGGTCCCCCTTAATATCCATACCAGACCTGAAGGGCCTGGTTATTGAATTTGGGGGGACCCCTAGGCTTTTTTTTTTTCTGTAAAAATGACACTTTGTCATTCGAATTCATTCGAATTCATTCGAATTCATTCGTTATATCTGCTATAATAATTTCGTTCAAATTAGTTGAAATTCGATATTGGTAGTTGGATTTACTAACGATTCGTAACTATTCATAACGATTCGTAACGATTCGTAACTATTTATAACGATTCGTAACGATTCGTAACTTGAAATTGAAATTCGATATTTGTAGTTGGATTCGAATTGTTCTCTGTGTTATGAAAACCAACAATGCATTAGCCGCGTTAACGATTCGTAACGATTCGTAACTTTACTAACGATTCGTAAAAAAAATTACGATTCGTCCGAATTTCGTATTTCGTACGAATTCGAACGGAATTTCGTACACGAATTACGAATTACGAATTTTTTTATATACGAAACGGGACGAAACGAAACGAAACAAATTTTTTGACAGTTCCCATGTCTGTCTAGCACTGCGCCTTCAAAATGGTGAAAATAATGTATATAATGTTTGTACTTTCTATCATGAGACCCAAATAACGGTTAATACAGACTTATCCAGACTTATCCAGACAGCCGGAGGGAGAGAGGGATAGCCGAGAGGTGTATGCTGTATGTGTGCTGTTTATGCTGTTTATGCTGTGTCCTTTAGCATTTACCTCTGTCGCCGCTAGCTCCTGCCTTTGCCATCTGTAGCCAGCGTTTACCTGGAGCCACACGCTCTCCCGGTCTGCTCTCCTTGATGAGTGGATGGATGGAGGATGAATGAAGGTAAAGTTGTGTTTACTTGTGCTCGCTTGTGCTTGTCAGCAGGTGTCGGCTGTATCGGCGGTATCGGCGGGCTGGCTGTGTCAGTTTGTCGGCGTGTCAGGCATGTCAGGTGTCCGTCAGATATCCGTGAGGGGCGGCCACCAGCTCCTGCTGTTGCCGCCTTGGAGTAGGCTCTGTTTAGGCTGTTTAGGCAGGCGCTCTTCTGATCTCTTCCGATCTATTTTTAAGCTTTTTGGAGAACATAGGGAGGGGTTATCACCCCTGTAACATTTGCTGTCTTTGCACATCTGTTCAGAACATGTCACCTCACTTTCCGTCCCAATGACAAATGTTTTTGGAAAAGTGGGGTTTGAATTGAAACAAGGATTGGTGATAAAGCATCAGTAGAGAGGAGATACCTTTTTCCCAAATTAAATCTAACAGCATAGAGTTTCCCTTCCTAGGGGTAGATTTCCTCTCACTTCCTGTTTTCTCTTTCCGTTTGCAAGTAGGAGTCGTTTGTAAGTTGGATGTTTGAAAGTAGGGGCCTGGCGTATATACTCTGCAGAAATTTGCCCTATTAGATGTTGGTGTAGCCACAAGACTGGTGGGCACAGGAATGGGCCCTGCTGTGAGTTAATAGATCAAGATTTGTACTTGCATGCACCTGTTGAACCGGGCAGAAAAATTGGGCCTTTGGTGGTGGTGGTGGTGGTGGTGGACGTTGTTGCCACAAGACTGTAAGCTCTCACAGTTACTCTTGGTGGGCGCAGGAATGGGCCCTGCTGTGAGTTATTAGATCAAGATTTGTAATTGCATGCACCTGTTGAACAGGGCAGAAAAATTGGGCCTTTGGTGGTGGTGGTGGTGGTGGTGGTGGACGGTGTTGCCACAAGACTGTAAGCCCTCACAGTTACTCTTGGTGGGCGCAGGAATGGGCCCTGCTGTGAGTTATTAGATCAAGATTTGTAATTGCATGCACCTGTTGAACAGGGCAGAAAAATTGGGCCTTTGGCGGTGGTGGTGGACGGTGTTGCCACAAGACTGTAGGCCCTCATAGTTACTCTTGGTGGGCGCAGGAATGGGCCCTGCTGTGAACTATTAGATCAAGATTTGTAATTACACGCCCCTGTTAAACAGGGGCTGAAAAATTGTGCCTTAGACATTGGTGCTGGTGCCACAACACTGCAACCCCTCACAGATACTGTACTCTTAGCACAGCAATGAGACCTGTTGCAAAGCATTGCCTAAAAATTGTAATTACACGCCCCAACAGGGGCTGAAAAATTGTGCCTTAGGCACTGGTGCCACAACACTGCAACCCCTCACAGATACTGTACTTGGAGCACAGCAGTCACACGTGTTGCGAAGCATTTTTTTTTTTAAATTAATTGTAATTACACGCCCCTGTTAAACAGGGGCTGAAAAATTGTGCCTTAGGCACTGGTGCTGGTGCCACAACACTGCAACCCCTCACAGATACTGTACTTGGAGCACAGCAGTCACACGTGTTGCGAAGCATTTTTTAAAAAAACTGTAATTACACGCCCCTGTTAAACAGGGGCTGAAAAATTGTGCCTTAGGCACTGGTGCTGGTGCCACAACACTGCAACCCCTCACAGATACTGTACTTGGAGCACAGCAGTCACACGTGTTGCGAAGCATTTTTTTAAAAAAAATTGTAATTACACGCCCCTGTTAAACAGGGGCTGAAAAATTGTGCCTTAGGCACTGGTGCTGGTGCCACAACACTGCAACCCCTCACAGATACTGTACTTGGAGCACAGCAGTCACACGTGTTGCGAAGCATTTTTTTTAAAAAAAATTGTAAGTACACGCCCCTGTTATACAGGGGCTGAAAAATTGTGCCTTAGGCACTGGTGTGGTGGCATGGATCATTGAGGAGGAGGAAGAGGATAGTCAGTGAACATAACAGGACAGTCACTCAGCATCAGCATAGGCAGTCTTGAAGGGATGTGACATTATAAATTATTCCGTTATATCCGCTTCAGCTGCCTGGTAGCTGGTGGTGATCCAAGACTGATTCATTTTGATGAAGGTCAGTCGATCAACCGAGTCGGTGGACAGGCGCACCCTATGACCGGTGACAAATCCTCCAGCAGCACTGAATGTGCGTTCGGAAAGAACGCTGGAGGCAGGACAGGCCAGTAGCTCAATTGCATACTGTGCAAGCTCTGGCCAGTGATCCATCCTCAGGACCCAGTAAGCCAGAGGATTTTCGGTGGGAAAGGTGTCCAAGTCTGACCTTGCCCCAAGGTATTCCTGCACCATGTATATCAGACGCTGGCGATGGTTGCTGGAACCGATCATACCTTGGGGCTGCGGACTAAAAAATTGTCTGAACGCATCGGTCAGACGTCCACCTTCCCCACCGCTCCTTCTGCTACTGACCGAAGCCTCAGCAACTCGTCGCCCAGGACCAGGAGTTTGTAACCTCCCAGTTTCTGGGAACGCGTTGCACAGACCTTTCTGCAAGGCCTCCCTGAGATGTCTCATCCTCTGCTCCCTCTGCGACGGCAAGATAAGGTCCGCAACCTTACCCTTGTACCGTGGATCAAGGAGAGTGGCCAGCCAGTAATGGTCCCTCTCCTTGATCCGAAGAACACGAGGATCCTTCCGCAGGCTTTGCAGGATCAGGGAGGCCATGCAGCGTAGGTTAGCTGAGGCATTCGGTCCGGAGTCTTCTGGGTCACTGAGGATGACATGATCGCCAGCCACCTCCTCCCAGCCACGTACAAGTCCACTGGTTTGTTGGGACTGTACATCATCCCTAAAAGACTGCTGCTGCTGCTGATGCTGAGTGCCAGGCTCCACCTCCATGCTCACACAATCCTCCTCCTCCTCCTCCTCCTCCTCATCCTCTTCCTGTGTGATGGGTGGGACAGAAGGAACACTGTCCGGATAAAGGGGGCCTTGAGAGGCAAGGAGGTCCTCCTCTTCCTGCCTCTGTTCTGCCTCAAGTGCCCTGTCCATTATCCCACGCAGCGTATGCTCCAACAGGTGGACAAGAGGTACAGTGTCACTGATGCATGCACTGTCACTGCTCACCATCCTCGTGGCCTCCTCAAATGGTGAGAGGACAGTGCATGCATCCCTGATCATGCTCCACTGACGTGGGGAAAAAAAACCAAGCTCCCCTGACACTGTCCTGGTGCTGTAGTCGCAAAGGTACTCATTGATGGCCCTCTGCTGCGTATGCAGTCGCTGCAGCATGGCCAACGTTGAGTTCCACCTGGTGGGCATGTCACATATTAGGCGGTTCTTGGGCAGGTTCAGCTCCTTTTGCAGCTCAGTCAGCCGAGCACTGGCATTATAAGATCGGCAGAAATGCACACAGACTTTCCTGGCCTGCCTCAGGACATCCTGTAAGCCTGGGAACCTGCCCAAGAACCGCTGCACCACCAGGTTGAGGACGTGAGCCATACAGGGCACATGGGTGAGCTGCCCCTGTCGCAGGGCGGAGAGGAGGTTGGTGCCATTGTCAGAAACGACCATTCCTGGCTTAAGCTGGCGTGGCGTCAACCACCTCTCGGCCTGCCCCTGCAGAGCTGCCAAAACCTCTGGCCCAGTGTGGCTCCTGTCCCCCAAACACACCAGCGCAAGCACGGCATGGCATCTTTTTGCCTGCGTACTTGCGTAGCCCCTTGTACGCCTACGGAGCACCGCTGGTTCCGAGGACAGAGCACTGGAGGAAGAAGAAGAGGAGGGGGTGGAGGAGAGAGGTGTGTCACAACCAGTAGCAGTAGTAGCGTTTTGGAGGCGTGGTGGCGGAACAACCTCCAACACTACTGCACCTTGTCCTGCATCCCTCCCAGCTGCCAATAGAGTGACCCAATGGGCCGTGAAAGAAAGGTAACGTCCCTGTCCATGCCTGCTGGACCATGAGTCAGTGGTAATATGCACCTTACCGCTGACCGCCCTGTCCAGCGAGGCATGGACATTGCCTTCCACATGCCGGTAGAGAGACGGAATCGCCTTCCGTGAGAAAAAGTGGCGTTTGGGAACCTGCCACTGAGGAACCGCACATTGAACAAACTCACGGAAGGGGGCCGAGTCTACCAACTGAAAAGGCAGCAGTTGAAGTGCTAGCAATTTAGCCAAGCTAGCATTCAACCGCTGGGCATGTGGATGGCTGGGAGTGTACTTCTTTCGACGGTCCAGCAGCTGGGGCAGGGAAATTTGCCTGCTACTATCGGACGTCGGTGTACTGCAATTACTTGGTTGTGACACACCTAATTCTACACCTTCAGTCCTCTCACAGCAGCTTTCAGAGAGGACTGAAGATGTAGTGGGGATGGAGATCCCAGCTGATGAGGAGCAAGGAGAGGTCTGCTTAGTTCTTTGGTGGGGGTCTTTTATGTGTGCCTGCCAACGAGCTGCATGGCAGGTCGACATATGTCTGGTCATGCTTGTGGTGCCCAAGCGGCTGATGTTTTGGCCACGCGAGATACGCTTGAGACAAATATTGCAAATAGCAGTGGTGCGATCTGATGCACTCGTCTCAAAAAAGGCCCACACCAAAGAACTTTTCTGATAACGTGCAGAGGCAGCGCCCTGCACAGGCGGAGCTCTGCGGTGTTGTACAGTTGCTGTGCTGGCCTCTAGTTGGCCTCCAGGGGGCATCCTGCCTCGTTGGACATGTGACGCCGCATCCTCCTCCTCCTCGTCCTCCTCCTCATCCTCTCTCCCTCCAGGCACCCACGTGGCATCAGTGACCTCATCATCCCCTCCCTCTTCACCACTAGAGCAAACCTGGCAGTAAGCTGCAGCTGGTGGAACAGTACTGCCAGATTGCTGTCCTTCAGCATCCCCTCTCTCTGCGCGCACACTACTGACTTCCTCAAGCTGGGTATCATCATCCGAGCCTTCGAATCGTTGGGCATTCTCCTGGAGCATGTACCCAACACTGTGCTCAAAGAGTTCGGGGGACTCCTCAGGAGGACATGGTGGGTCTAGGGAAGGGGTGGCTGATGATGCCATTGAGTACGCGTTGGCAGCTGCTCTGCCAGTACCCTGAGCCTGGGTAAGAGAGGATGAGGAGGATGAGGAGGGCTTGGTCATCCATTCTACCAAGCCTTCAGCATGATGCGGCTCCACATGTCCAGCTGCCGAAAACAAAGACGCGCGTGTCCCATGGTCACGTGCTGATGACGATGCACGACCATGTCCACGTCCACTAGAAACAGAGCCTGCCTGCCCTGTGTTCTTGGCTCTGCACGCTCTGCCTCCCCTTGGCGGTCTTCCAGCCATTGTAGTCGGTAGTCCTGTGGGTGCTGCTGAGAAGAAAATATAGGAGCTCTGTGTGATGCCACTAACACACTAGAAGTCCTATGGGTGCTTCTGCAAAGAAAATATAGGAGCTCTGTGTGATGCCACTAACACACTAGAAGTCCTGTGGGTGCTGCTTAGAAGAAAATATAGGAGCTCTATGTGATGCCACTAACACACTAGAAGTCCTATGGGTGCTTCTGCAAAGAAAATATAGGAGCTCTGTGTGATGCCACTAACACACTAGAAGTCCTGTGGGTGCTTCTGCAAAGAAAATATAGGAGCTCTTTGTGATGCCACTAACACACTAAAAGTCCTGTGGGTGCTGCTGAGAAGAAAATATAGGAGCTCTGTGTGATGCCACTAACACACTAGAAGTCCTATGGGTGCTTCTGCAAAGAAAATATAGGAGCTCTGTGTGATGCCACTAACACACTAGAAGTCCTGTGGGTGCTGCTGAGAAGAAAATATAGGAGCTCTGTGTGATGCCACTAACACACTAGAAGTCCTATGGGTGCTTCTGCAAAGAAAATATAGGAGCTCTGTGTGATGCCACTAACACACTAGAAGTCCTGTGGGTGCTGCTGAGAAGAAAATATAGGAGCTCTGTGTGATGCCACTAACACACTAGAAGTCCTGTGGGTGCTTCTGAGAAGAAAATATAGGAGCTCTGTGTGATGCCACTAACACACTAGAAGTCCTATGGGTGCTTCTGCAAAGAAAATATAGGAGCTCTGTGTGATGCCACTAACACACTATAAGTCCTGTGGGTGCTTCTGAGAAGAAAATATAGGAGCTCTGTGTGATGCCACTAACACACTAGAAGTCCTATGGGTGCTTCTGCAAAGAAAATATAGGAGGTCTGTGTGATGCCACTAACACACTAGAAGTCCTATGGGTGCTTCTGAGAAGAAAATATAGGAGGTCTGTGTGATGCCACTAACACAATAGAAGTTCTGTGGGTGCTGCTGAGAAGAAAATATAGGAGCTCTGTGTGATGAGACTAACACAGTACAAGTCCTATGGGTGCTTCTGGGAAGACAATATAGGAACTCTGTGTGATGCCACTAACACAGTACAAGTCCTATGGGTGCTTCTGGGATGAAAATATAGGAGCTCTGTGTGATGCCACTAACACAGTACAAGTCCTATGGGTGCTTCTGGGAAGAAAATATAGGAACTCTGTGTGATGCCACTAACACAGTAGAAGTCCTATGGGTGCTTCTGGGAAGAAAATATAGGAACTCTGTGTGATGCCACTAACATAGTACAAGTCCTATGGGTGCTTCTGGGAAGAAAATAAAGGAACTCTGTGTGATGCCACTAACACACTAGAAGTCCTATGGGTGCTTCTGGGAAGAAAATATAGGAGCTCTGTGTGATGCCACTAACACACAATTGAAGTCCTATGGGTGCTTCTGGGAAGAAAATATAGGAGCTCTGTGTGATGCCACTAACACACTACAAGTCCTATGGGTGCTTCTGGGAAGAAAATATAGGAGCTCTGTGTGATGCCACTAACACACTACAAGTCCTATGGGTGCTTCTCGGAAAAAAATATAGGAGCTCTGTGTGATGGCACTAACACACAATTGAAGTCCTATGGGTGCTTCTGGGAAGAAAATATAGGAGCTCTGTGTGATGGGACTAACACTGTACAAGTCCTATGGGTGCTTCTGGGAAGAAAATATAGGAGCTCTGTGTGATGCCACTAACACACAATTGAAGTCCTATGGGTGCTTCTGGGAAGAAAATATAGGAGCTCTGTGTGATGGGACTAACACACTACAAGTCCTATGGGTGCTTCTGGGAAGAAAATATAGGAGCTCCGTGTGATGGGACTAACACACAACAAGTCCTATGGGTGCTTCTGGGAAGAAAATATAGGAACTCCGTGTGATGGGACTAACACACTACAAGTCCTATGGGTGCTTCTGGGAAGAAAATATAGGAACTCTGTGTGATGGGACTAACACACTACAAGTCCTATGGGTGCTTCTGGGAAGAAAATATAGGAGCTCTGTGTGATGGGACTAACACACTACAAGTCCTATGGGTGCTTCTGGGAAGAAAATATAGGAATTCTGTGTGATGGGACTAACACACTACAAGTCCTATGGGTGCTTCTGGGAAGAAAATATAGGAGCTCTGTGTGATGGGACTAACACACTACAAGTCTTATGGGTGCTTCTGGGAAGAAAATATAGGAACTCTGTGTGATGCCACTAACACAGTACAAGTCCTATGGGTGCTTCTGGGAAGAAAATATAGGAGCTCTGTGTGATGGCACTAACACACAATTGAAGTCCTATGGGTGCTTCTGGGAAGAAAATATAGGAGCTCTGTGTGATGGGACTAACACACTACAAGTCCTATGGGTGCTTCTGGGAAGAAAATATAGGAGCTCTGTGTGATGGGACTAACACACTACAAGTCCTATGGGTGCTTCTGGGAAGAAAATATAGGAGCTCTGTGTGATGGCACTAACACACAATTGAAGTCCTATGGGTGCTTCTGGGAAGAAAATATAGGAGCTCTGTGTGATGCCACTAACACACTACAAGTCCTATGGGTGCTTCTGGGAAGAAAATATAGGAGCTCTGTGTGATGGGACTAAACACACTACAAGTCCTATGGGTGCTTCTGGGAAGAAAATATAGGAGCTCTGTGTGATGGGACTAACACACTACAAGTCCTATGGGTGCTTCTGGGAAGAAAATATAGGAACTCTGTGTGATGGACTAACACACTACAAGTCCTATGGGTGCTTCTGGGAAGAAAATATAGGAGCTCTGTGTGATGGGACTAACACACTACAAGTCCAATGGGTGCTTCTGGGAAGAAAATTTAGGAGCTCTGTGTGATGGCACTAACACACAATTGAAGTCCTATGGGTGCTTCTGGGAAGAAAATATAGGAGCTCTGTGTGATTGGACTAACACACTACAAGTCCTATGGGTGCTTCTGGGAAGAAAATATAGGAGCTCTGTGTGATGCCACTAACACACTACAAGTCCTATGGGTGCTTCTGGGAAGAAAATATAGGAGCTCTGTGTGATGGGACTAACACACTACAAGTCCTATGGGTGCTTCTGGGAAGAAAATATAGGAACTCTGTGTGATGGGACTAACACACTACAAGTCCTATGGGTGCTTCTGGGAAGAAAATATAGGAGCTCTGTGTGATGGGACTAACACACTACAAGTCCTATGGGTGCTTCTGGGAAGAAAATATAGGAGCTCTGTGTGATGGGACTAACACACTACAAGTTCTATGGGTGCTTCTGGGAAGAAAATATAGGAGCTCTGTGTGATGCCACTAACACACTACAAGTCCTATGGGTGCTTCTGGGAAGAAAATATAGGAACTCTGTGTGATGCCACTAACACAGTACAAGTCCTATGGGTGCTTCTGGGAAGAAAATATAGGAACTCTGTGTGATGCCACTAACACAGTACAAGTCCTATGGGTGCTTTTGGGAAGAAAATATAGGAACTCTGTGTGATGCCACTAACACAGTACAAGTCCTATGGGTGCTTCTGGGAAGAAAATATAGGAACTCTGTGTGATGCCACTAACACAGTACAAGTCCTATGGGTGCTTCTGGGAAGAAAATATAGGAACTCTGTGTGATGCCACTAACACAGTACAAGTCCTATGGGTGCTTCTGGGAAGACAATATAGGAACTCTGTGTGATGCCACTAACACAGTACAAGTCCTATGGGTGCTTCTGGGAAGAAAATATAGGAGCTCTGTGTGATGGGACTAACACAGTACAAGTCCTATGGGTGCTTCTGGGAAGAAAATATAGGAACTCTGTGTGATGCCACTAACACAGTACAAGTCCTATGGGTGCTTCTGGGAAGAAAATATAGGAACTCTGTGTGATGCCACTAACACAGTACAAGTCCTATGGGTGCTTCTGGGAAGAAAATATAGGAACTCTGTGTGATGCCACTAACACAGTACAAGTCCTATGGGTGCTTCTGGGAAGAAAATATAGGAACTCTGTGTGATGCCACTAACACAGTACAAGTCCTATGGGTGCTTCTGGGAAGAAAATATAGGAACTCTGTTTGATGCCACTAACACAGTACAAGTCCTATGGGTGCTTCTGGGAAGACAATATAGGAACTCTGTGTGATGCCACTAACACAGTACAAGTCCTATGGGTGCTTCTGGGAAGAAAATATAGGAGCTCTGTTTGCTGCCACTAACACACTAGAAGTCCTATGGGTGCTTTTGGGGTGCAGTGCTGTACTAACAGCACTGCGGTTGGTACTACTGAAATACTGTACTAACAGTAAGACACGTACCAGACTAACCCCCAGCAGCAGCTAAAAACACACTAACCAGCAGCAGCAATGGACGATCAATGACAGGTAGCAATGGTTTAGCAAATAAATAGCCAATGGTTTAGCAAAGTAGAGCAAATCTTTCTATATGAATCTAGCAAAGAGTGACACAGAATCAGCCTGATCTCTCCTAAAGCCGGAACTCATGTGACCGGCGCCGACGGCGTGGCGGCCTTTTAAATGAGGGGGCGTGTACTAAAGCCCCTGAGCTGTAATTGGCTACAGGCGTCCTGCCTGTAGCCAATTATGGCTCTCCGAGTTTCCGGCGCTGTGATTGGCCAAGCATGCGGGGTCACAGTGCATGCTTGGCCAATCATCAGCCAGCAATGCACTGCGCCGGCCGCGCCGGCCGCAATGCATTGCGGGGGCCGCTCGCATCACACGAATGTGATGCGAGCGGCCAAAATAGTTCTGGGCTCGCCGAGCGAGCGAACACCCGGTGCTCGATGCGAACATGGGTTCGCATCGAGCACCGGGCCCATCCCTAAGGTGGAGACCATGACATCACTGACTGTCCTCTCCACTTCATCTACTCCAAGAATGCCTTCTATGTATGTATGAAAAAATTAGTAATGTTTATAAAACTGATATACTCTCAATATGGTTTATTTTCTTTCTTTTTCTTTTTTTTTAAGGGAGATTTGAAGCATCAAAATGTAGACTAATTTAATTCTGCAATTCTGCAGTGGCTGCCTGTAATGCAGGGCGCCCTAATCTACATGTGGGGTGCCGGACGCATGGATTTCAATGTTCCAATTTTTATTTTATTTTTTTGAAGCATGTGCTTAGAGCCAGAGGCTCTAATGCCTCTTGCACACGATACTCCTGTTTGAGCAGCTACTTTTTCGGACTTTTCACGCATATGCATCCGCGCATGTTTTGCGCACACTTTTCAATTTTGTTTTTCAACTGAAGAATACACGGCGCTTGTTTTCACGCTTGTTTGCATAGGCACATTACAATTAATGTGCTGTATTTTAGCTCAGTAAAAAAATAAGCTGTACTGAGCATTTTTAAACTGTAGTGTGCAAGAGGCCTAATAGGCTTCAAAAAAGGTGGACTCGGGGAGCACTACTCCCTGAGCCCACCAACTCGTGTGACAATAGCGAATTATTATTTGCTATTGTCTTCCTGATTCTCCTCCCGTCCAATCAGGAAGTGGACCTGTCACCTGATTGGCTGAAAGGAGAAGCGATCCTATTGACTGCCAATGAGGAGGAGGGAGGAGATGCAGGGGAATCTGCTGTCCATCGCCCGGAGGAAGTGCTGCCTGATAGACGAGGTAAATGCAGGCTGGTGACCGACTGGCTGGAGGGGGGGGGGGGGGTTGGTGCGTGCATTGTGTGATGCCCCCCAAAAAAATATATACCACCAGCTGCCACTGCCACCATTCGCCACTGAAATTCTGCCTGTTTTGTCACAATAAATACTCAATTACTCAATATATAGTAAAAGACGTATTATAGGGTAGTTATTTTAAACAAATTCAATAAATGCAGTAGAAGAATCTCCTGAATTAGCTTATATGTGCTTTCTTCGGCTAGTGAAAGGAAACAACCACAAAACAGAATAAAAGTATATATCATGTTTAAAAGAGAAAAACTGAAAGTTTCCCCCGGAGCAACCCCACAGCAGCATTATTTTTTAAATGTTCTCTATACATATACTATAGCTGTTTTATTGTTGGTCTTGTGAAGTCTTCAGCTCTTCATTCTTAAGCAAAGATTGCTTGTTCTAAATGCTACATAGAATAGTGCCATGGAGAGACATTTGCCTGTAAACCCAGAGTAGCTCGATAACTTACCTCCAGGGGGTATGGCCTGGATTTCCTGGGCTCATATGAAGTGGATTCAGGGATGGTCAGCATCATTCAACCCTCAAGACAAGAGGACCGGTGGGTAATAACTGTGGGTAATAAAGAATTTGAGAGTTTGAATTCGAAAGTTTGAATTCGAGAGTTTGAATTGATTCCACATATATACATTAGATAAATATAAAATTATTAAAAAAATAAAAAAGAAACATTGAAGCAAATCTTTATTTTTTATTTGTATGATTATTTTTTAAATAATATCTTGTTTATTGGGTTAACATCCCTTTCGCAAATATAATATCAAACTTACAGTACATTTCTAATATATCTAGTTTACTTTTTCAAGTGCACCCAACTATTATGTGACCAAAAAACATTATGTAACCTTAATGATCAGAAAATGAAAAATCAATGAATAAATGCTAGCATAATACATGTTTTCTGTAAACAAGGGTAAACAAAGCTTAATTGCTGAATTAATTATCTTCAATAAAGATTTTTTAGTGTTTGTACTAATACACAGGCTCCTTGATGCTTTCACATGTATTCCTATTTCTTTCATTATTATATTAAATGTACAAATTTATGAAAGCAGTATAGATTGTCTATCACAATGACTTTGCCTAACTGCTTAAAAGTAGTTGAGCTGACCTTAGTCACACAGGGAGTTGTTTTGTCAACTCATAGGGGTTGATTTACTAAAGTAGCAAGGACTGCACACAGCAAATGACTATTCACCGAGCATGGCAAATAAGGTGAGTGTGTTCATGTCAATCAACAAATCATGTGCTAGCCACAATCTTGTTTTTATTTTTTAATTTGAATGTCATTTGGATACTCAGTCATGTGAGCACAGGTTCAGCCTTTTTACTAACATTGCACTGAGCAAAATAAGCATATTATACCAGGCATCACTAAATGGCTAACTGTGGTCCAGATCTAGACCAAGTCAATGTCCCATCTGGCCGGATTGTTCCCGCCACCTAGCAGCCTTCTGCCTATCAGCTATCACCGCTGTCGCTAAAATTCTCACAGAGCCAACAATGGGAGCAGGACAGCTCTGAACAGATGGCGGGGGCTGCCCAAGTTAACAAGCAGTTGATTGGTTTCTAGGATGCAGGGCAGTTCTAGCAACCAATCGCCAGCTTGCAGCTCCCGCCCTCTGTCTAGGCCTGCTGTGCCTCCCACTGTTGTCTCTGTCTGTATAAGGTAGGACAGGAAGGGGGGCAATGTGGAGGGGGACTGAGAACAGTAATGGGGGGAGTTGAGGACAGTAATGGTGGGTGCTGAGGACAGTAATGGGGGGGCTATGAACAGCAATGGGGGGGCTATGGACAGCAGTGGTGGGGGGGGGGGCTGAATACATTAATGGATGGAGACTGAGGACAGTAATGTGAAGGGGGGATTTTGATGGGAAGGGGAGTGACTGTGATGTAAAGGGGAGACTGAAGATGCAGATGTAAGAAGGGGATTGTGATATGAGGCTTGGTTCAGATTTGTGCATGCGTGTTTGAATGTGCACGTCACGTGTAGGGCAGCTCATTGTGCTGCTCTATTCCAGAGGAAAATTTTCCAACCCTGTTTTTTAAGTACAATTGTGTGTATGGGTAGTTGATGGAAAGATTAGATCGGCACCTACATCCCAATTTACACAATTCCACCAAAAAATTTAAGCTAGGGGATGTTGTGGGCACTTAGCAGAAACATTCAGGTTACACCTTGTAGGTAAAAGATTAAAAACATTAAAATTTTATTGAAGTATACATGTTAAAATAATGACAGCAAAAACAATGACAATTGTCTTGTCATTATTTTAACTGGCACAATTCAGTAAAATTGTAATGTTTTTAATCTTTCACTACAAGGTGTGACCTGAATGTTTCTACTAAGCACCTGAAAAGTGCCATAGCTTTAACTTTTTTGTTGCCTTTTTTTTTTAAATTGCACCCCGCCAAGCCACATGTGGTTTGGCACGCGTGAAAATGTTGCCATAGTTGCCGATGTGTGGCAATACTATTAAGAATTAATGGCACCCCCACGCATCTGCTAAAGTGCAGCACATTTTTCTTTGGGTCAGGAATGCATGCCATTTTGCGCATGTTCCTCAGCCACAGAGAAGGGGGCTGTGAAGGAAGGATCGGAATAATCCTACAAACTATTTGGATCTCAGCAGTTAGAATATTTTACTGTCTTCCATGAATTTTAATTCAATACCCCTGTACTATAAAAATTTCCACTGCATTGGAATGTCAGTCCTATACACAAAAATGCTAGTCGCAGGTACATAAACAATTATTAACTTTATATAGAAACATATTTTTTGTAACAGTAATTCACGCTGATAGAATTATTAATGTCCATCTTATCTCCTTTACATATAGATTACAGTACATCAAAAAAGTGAAAACATGAAGCATTCCCTTTAAATGCAAAACTAGCCTACAGCTTAGGAATTTCTAATTCATCAAGAATGACCTGTGTCTGTGTCAGCATTGCCTCATCTATAAGGCTGCTTATGGATTCCATCAGTGCTAAACTAAATCCAAATGGACTAAAAAAATCCCTTCTTTAATCTACTGGTTCCAACCAGTCTTATCTAACTAAACGTTAAATTGAAACTGCCAGTCTTACTTTGCAAAGAATTGGGGAGATGTACGCTTCAGGGAGAGGTGAGAAATATGTGCACCTGTCTACTACTTTTATCTAATTAAATGTAGGTCTTTACAGGGCTTCAGAGTGTAGGTCATTAATGTCACAGTCATGGTGGCATGCAAGGTCTCCCTGCTTGCTGTAGATATGGATGATGTGCAGCACCAATGACTGTTTTTTTTTAGCCTTTGCATGTAAGAGTGACAGAAAAGATGGTCCAGGCTGATATTCTGTCAGTATTGCTCATTTACACAGATATCGCTCCACCTTTTTACCAATATCTTTACAATTAAATGAAAAAGTGGAAATTGTAAAGGAAAATGTTATTCGCTTACATACATATACATTTATAAATAATTGTCTATAAAATATATAAATAAAATGCAAAAATTAGCAATGCGTGCTAGAAAGCATAGAATCCACAGGTAAGGATCTCAAATATTTATACATTTATTACAGGTACTTATATAGCCCAGAAAATGTATGCAGTATAGTGTATATTGTACATTCACATCAGTTCCTGCCCTCAAGGAGCTTACAATCTAAGGTTCCTAACTCACATTCATACACACGCATACTAGGACCAATTTAGACAGGAGCCAATTAACCTATTGGCATGTCTTTGGAGTTTGGGAGAAAACCTATGCAGGCACGGGTAGTGGAATGCAAACTCCAGACAGGTAGTTCTATGGTAGTGTTTCGAAACTAAGACCCTAGTGCTGCTGCGTGTAAGTGTTAGCCACTTAGCCACGGTGCTGCCCAATACATACATAGCAGTATATATATATATATATATATATATATATATATATATATACACACATATACATACACATATATACATTTTTCACGGAAGTGAGTACACCCCTCACATTTTTGTAAATATTTTATTCTATCTGTTTAATGTGACAACACTAAAGAAATTACACTTTTCTACAATGTAAAGTAGCGAGTGTACAGCTTGTATAACAGTGTAAATTTGCTGTCCCCTCAAAATAACTCAACACACAGCCATTAATGACTAAACCACTGGCAACAGAAGTGAGTACACCCCTAAGTGAAAATGTCCAAATTGGGCCCAATTAGCCATTTCCCCTCCCTGGTGTCATGTGACTCGTTAGTGTTACAAGGTCTCAGGTGTGAATGGGGAGCAGGTGTGTTAAATTTGGTGTTATCGCTCTCACTCTCTCATACTGGTCACTGGAAGTTCAACATGGCACCTCATGGCAAAGAACTCTCTGAGGAGCTGAAAAAATGAATTGTTGCTCTACATAAAGATTGCCTAAGCTATAAGAAGATTGCCAAGACCCTAAAACTGAGCTGCAGCACGGTGGCCAAAATAATGGTGGCCACAGAAAATATTGACACTTTTGGCCCAATTTAGACATTTTTAATTAGGTGTGTACTCACTTTTGTTGCCAGCGGTTTAGACATTAAGTGTGTTGAATTATTTTGAGGGGACATCAAATTTACACTGTTATACAAGCTGTACACTCACTACTTTACTTTGTAGCAAAGTGTAATTTCTTCAGTGTTGTCACATGAAAATATAGAATAAAATATTTACAAAAATGTGAGGGGGTGTACTCACTTCCGTGAGATACTGTATATGTGTGTATATACACATATATATACACAGTATATATATAATTTTTAAAGCAATTCGAAAAGTGTAGCATAGAAAAGATATAGGTCCACAAAATGTTAATTACAATTAACAGAATCAAAGTATTCCCTATACTATACTTTGACAATTATTTCGCTAATTACATCAACATTGAACCTAAAACACAAATGGAGAGAAATAAATGGGTTGATTTACTAAATCTTGAGAGTGCAAAATCTGGGAAGGCTGTGCAGAAGTTGATCTGATTTCTTTTTATGAGGAGATAAGTAAAACCTTGGATTTTGCAAAAGCGTTTGGCGCAGTTCCCCACACACGGCTAATGTGTAAGGTTAAGTCTACAGGCCTGGAAAAATCAGTTTGTAAATGGATAGAAAACTGGCTAAAAGACAGAATTCTGAGACAGAGTAGTGGTTATGGATTCTTACTCTGAATGGTCTAAGGTTATTAGTGGTGTACCACCAGGTTCAGTTTTGGGACCCTTACTTTTTTTTATATATTCCTAAATAATATAGGGTCAGGGATTAAAAGTACAATTTCAGTCTTTGCAGAAAATACTATTGGAATAATGTCCTTAGAGCAGGGGTCTCAAACTGGTGGCACTCCAGCTGTTGCAAAACTACAAGTCCCATGAGGCATTGCAAGGCTGACAGTTACAAGCATGACTCCCTCAGGCAGAGGCATGATGGGACTTGTAGTGTAGCAACAGCTGGAGGGCCACCAGTTTGAGACCCCTGCCTTAGAGGATGTCTCCAACTTACAAGCTGACCTCAATTTACTGTTTCACTGTAAAGTTATGCATGTGAGGGCTAAGAATATTCACACATTATACATACTAGGGGGAGTACAACTGGGGGAATCAATGGTGGAGAAGGATCTGGGTGTTTTTATAGTTGCCTAAATTTCAGCTTTGATACATTTGCTGTGAATGTCTATGATCAATTGTAAACTCATTTTACAGGGATGTGCTGATGGGCTTTTATTGGTGTCAGAACTGCTTCTCTCCCCATACAAGTCAATGGGCTTGCAGAAGCAGCTTGCAACAGGTTAAAGAAGAAGGAGTCAAATGTACGTGTCAAAAAAGTGTAAATGGTCTCAGAATAGTATCAAAATGATCTTAAATCACAGGACAATGGATCAATATATGCCCATATGTAGTGCTCGTCTCTAAAAAGGCTGCTGTATTTAGTATATTTAGAACAGGTTCTTTCCCAGATGGTACAGAGGCAGCCGGACACGCATCAACAGCTCATTCACTTCAGCTCTGTAATCTGAGGAGATGTCCTTTTAAAGTTTATAAAGTTTATTGCTGTAGAACTTGTAACAGAAGGAGAACAAAGAGCAATAGGATACTCCAAAGTGCTTGAGTGCAAATTTAAGCTGAAGACTGACATGGCAAAAATCTGACTGTCTGTATAGCAAACAGCCAATTTTTCCTGTTTCTAATATAAATACCCATTTCTGTCTTAATGATATAATGCCTTACCTACAGATCTTCCATTACCTCCAAAACCCCTTCATCCATGCATTCATCCTTGCCTCAGCCCCCTCATTCAAACCTCACCAGCCAAGCATTCCATCTATCACCACCTCAGTCTGGCTGTTTCCATCTTAGCCCCTGGTTTCCCATTGCCCAGTAAACAGCCATCAACAGCAAGTATTCTTACATGTTCATCTCAGCCTTGGTCAGCCAGCCATCCTTCTGGCACACTCCCCAGCATGGCCTTTTTATTATCTTTACTTTATAAACTGTGGGCTATGTAGTTTCTAGAAATGTATCGATAAATTCCATTTAGAAATGTCTGTTTGGAGTCTTTTCACAACTCCTCACACCAATATTATCACACACCGCTGTCATCACTGGGGCACCAGAGCTCCGTGGAGACTCAGAGTAGACCCAACCATGTGTCCTGTTCACTTTATTAGCTAGTTAGGAAATACACTTTAAAAAAATATAAATAAAGATACTTCTCTTCCTTGTTGTCTTGTTCATCAATCTTCTCTGCAACAACCCAGTCACCTGTCACCTGTCACAAACTTGGCTAGAATTAGAGTGGTTAGTATCATTGGTTTGAAAAATTGTCACTCAGCCCTCTCTTCCCCCCTTTTCCTCATCTTTACAAAGTGGAGGAAAACATTCAGGGTTTAGAATGGTGCAGAGCCTCAGAAACTCCTTGGACCTGAAAAGATACTTATACACACAAGTTATTAATCTGTCAATCATAAACAATACAACATTCGTGTCCATTGGTAAATTGTCAATGACATTCGTCGAAACCGATAATAGCCAAACCCTCTACAACCCTTACTTTCACGTTTTTACTAAAATACAACACCCACAACACGACTGTCGCGGTAGGTTCAGACTTATTCTTGTTTCCACATAGAACATGAGACAACTAAAACTTTAGACAAACATTTTGATACTTATGTGGGGGAGATATTTCATAGTTCCTAAATCAAAAATTAAAATTAAAACCAACCAGATGGAATTCTGCCTTCACTCTTAGCGATAGAAGAAAATACATACAATTTGGAAAGAAAAAAAAACACAACAGTAGTTTGAAATCTTTGCATGGACCAGCCGCACAAAGTTCAAAAACAGGCCTGAAAATGTTTTTATTTTGTTTGTTAATCTAGTTTTCTTGATCCCACCAAAATAAGTTGGTTACATTGGCAGAATTGTCAGAGGAAACTACAACAGATCTAGTGTTGGTGGACCCAGCCTGCCTCTCGGCATTGGATCACCAGTCACTGCTATCCCCTCGGGCCAGGTGCACATAAATGCGGTTCCTTCCGGACTGAAACCACCCCCTGTACACCCCCTCCCGCACTACCATAATAAACTTCTGAAACCACAGCTGAGCTACACATTTCATGCACTGTGCCATACTGTCTGACTGTGGGAAATCTCTATAATTTCCCGTACATGAACCCGTAGTGTCCATGGCAATTCGAATTGGCTTATCGTCTTACCCCCGCGTCCAGGGAAACCGTCGCACCTAAATTCGGAGATCACCGCCCAGGTGCCTGCTTTTGCGGTGAATCGTCAGACTACAGCTAGTCCTTCAACTAGAAACCTGAACGAGGGCGTCATCACCCCCCCGATCAGATCTCTACCCCTCACAGTGTATGCATACACAAACGCATTGCGCTGTACGACCGTACACTGCGTCGCCAGACAACACTACACAGAGCACTTATGTCTGCTCAATAATGTGGCTTTTCTTAAAAAGAAATAAAAATAAAATGGGGACAGCCGTGTTCTCAGTAGTTACATGATCAACCTAATAATAAACTAACAATCTGGACATGAACAAAAATAATGTACTACTTACTGCAAACTATATAGTGAATATAAAACAAGTTTTTTCTTAAAAACCAAAGTCTTTTCTACAAGACTCAGCTAAAGCTATAAAAACCAAAACAAATAAAGACTAAAAATGACCCACACCACTAAAAGTACAAAAATGCAGTTAAAGCTAGTCTTGTTATCCATTGAATTTATAGAGACTTAATATTACAATAACTTGAATGCCTTCTTCCAAACGCAAGTCAAAGAAAAACCCCTCCTGTGGATACATTAGGCATGAACTCATCAAACTGGTTCATTTAAATATCAATGAAGAGGAAGAGCCTAGATTTTCAAATGCAGGCTTAAACAATACAAGCCTAAAAAGAACAATGAATTACCATTTGAGACACTCCCATATACTTGCAAAGCTAGTTTCATTATACACTGAAATCCAGTGCAGATTCCAATGTAAACCAAAATTCAATACAGAAAACGCAAAAGCTTTACTTTGAGAGTTGAAAAGCACAAAATCCTTCAAAATGTGATTTCTCCTGCATAAAAGGCTGACAAGATCAAACTGCCCCTCTAAATCACCTTTCTAAAACAGGACAGACCGTACTATTTACCTCGTACTAAGCATTGAAAATCTGCCCCAAAGGCTGAACACAGCAGATACAACAAGATGGCAGATGGTAGCAATCAACAAAGGTCAGACTTCAGTAAGATGGAGTTTTTCCCGCCAAACGAAAACAGCTAGCCTATAATAGCTTACATTAAATGAGGCCTAGAAACAAGCATGACAAGGGCTAGGCTACAACATGGAGAATTTTTTCCCGCCGAAACTAAAACAAGTTAAACTACAATAGCTTACATTAAATGATGCCTAGAAACAAGCACGACAAAGGCTAGGCTACAACATGGAGGGTTTTTTTCCCGCCGAAACTAGCACATGGTTTCACACACAAAGGAATGATGTTTGCCACTTCCCCTATAGGAAGACCCAGCACAACTTAAGACAAAATACACTTCTTGTCCCCCCCAAAGGTACTCACTGTGGCATCAACTTCCATAACCAGCCAACCCTTCTCCCCATGCATAGCCAAACAATTTACTTATAAACTGCTCAGCCAGCCACATTGTAAGATGCACCTAAAATGCCACATTTATACTGACTAATTATATCCAATATACAGTTTGTTACTTACACCACATACACACATTCACACACATAGACACGATCACACACACACAGACATACATACATACATACATACATACACACACAGACATACATACACACACACACACAGACACACATACATACGATCACACACACACAGACACACACATACATACACACAGACATACAGACATACACACACATACGATCAAAATTCCAGCATTATACCAAAAGACAAAACATTTGTTCTTTTTGCAAAGCTGAGTTTTCCCAATGCATCAGGCAGAGAAAACGCACCCCTTTTATCTCAGGACAACAAACGTGTCTTGGACGGTGCTCCATTTTCCCCCTTTCTCTGCCTGTGAAGAGAAAAAGCTCTGTTTGCCCTTTAAAGACCTGGCCCGCCATTAACTGTCGTGGATATTTCGCCACACTCTTGCGCTAATAAGCGCCTTTCAATCTTATGATATAATACACCCTCTGATCGTATGCCTCCCTGGATCCCCAGCTCCCAAAAACAGACATTACCAGCAGCTTCACGTCATCCAAACCTCACCAGCCAAGCATTCCATCTAAGCCCCTGGATTCCCATTGCCCAGTAAAGAGCCATCAACAGCAAGTATTCTTACAGCCTCATCTTTGCCTGGTCAGCCAGCTATCCTTTTGGCACAGTCCCCAGCATGGCCTTTTTATTATCACAAAAGCTTTCACAAACAGGAAATGCCTGCCTCCAACAGCAGACACTCCCACAATACAAAATGACATCACAGGAAGTGACATGGAGTAAAAGGGTAGGGCACTCACAAAAGGAATTGCACATGATTAAATCAGACACATGGAGACAGATGACAATCTATAAAAACACACATCCTAGAATAAAATGTCCACATACATTTTATACAATATAATTTCCACAACAAGACACTTTCTATAACAGTATCCCAGTCATTAGTTTCACAGCTGAAGACTATGAACAATGACGTTTAGTACAATTGCAATAGACTGGATCAGTCTATTTCTTGCAGCTTACAACCACAAGTTAATGGCTTTAGGAAACAGCAGACTGGAACAGTCCAGGCTTTTGAAGCTGGCGACCACAAGAAAGTTTGGACAATTTGGTCTAGCTGGAACAGTCACACATCCACAGCTGGGGATCAGGGATAACTACTTCACAGTGTTCAGGCTCTACCCACAGACCTGGAAGGGAGATCCTGTTTGCAAGCTCTGTCCATAGCATGGAGTAGTCCAGCAGCCAGTCCAGGAGGACTGGAGCATCCACAGTCCTTTCTTGGCAGGGAGGACGGCCAAGCACCAAAGACCTTGTCTTTCCAAGATTCAGCCTATTTACCCCTCTTCTCCCCAGTTACTGGGCACAGGTCCCCAGTGATTGGGCAGAGAGTAGTAGATATTCAAACTGGGGATTTTAATTTTCAAACCCCAAGATCTGGAAGGTTTTCAACAAAGCCAGGGGAAAACAATCAATCCCACAGATTGTGGAGCCACAACAGACCAAAGCAAGCGATCCAGCTTCTCTGGCTACAGAGTGAGCCAAAAATGAAATTTCCCTAGCAACCTAACTAGGAAGGTACTACACATATGGTTTTATGCACACAAAATATAGACATACAGTAGAAATCCAGAAGAACTTCATTGAAAAAGTTGTGGAATGAATGGAGAGATCTTCCACATAGCCCAGGACCCCAGGCAGGAGATTTTTCCATAAAGAATCAGTGTAACACCCCACCTAGAAGACAGATGAGTTTAAAGCTTGGGGCAGGTTGCTTGGAGGTCATTTAAAAAGTAGCTATAAAAAAGTGCAATTATCCTTTCACACTTTTTGAATCACCAACCTGGAGTAAAAATAGAGAATTTTATTCTTCCTTTCCTACATGCTTGCTACTGGTTTGTGACCTTTGCAAGCAACCAATGGTGTCCCAGGGAAATGGCAAATCAGAAGATGGACAATAATGGCAGCTCAATTGTTTATATTTTGACAGGTGCATTTTAATAAACAGCAAATGTGTGTAGTTGATAGTCCTATAGGCTTAAGATAGGGATACCAAATTCAAACATGTTACTAAATGTAACTAAAGGTGCGTACATTTTATAAAAAGTGCATCAGATAACAGAAGCAGCGTGAAACAGAAAACGAAGGGCCAGAACCATTGTGATTTTTATTTTTAGCCCTGAAATTCCTTAAATAGAACCTGTCATAAGAGATATGCCTTAGTTCTTGACGGATTCTGAACATACACTATATTGCCAAAAGCATTGGTACACCTACCTTTACATGCACATGAACTTTAATGGCATCCCAGTCTTAGTCCGTAGGGTTCAATATTGAGTTGGCCCACCCTTTGCAGCTTTAACAGCTTCAACTCTTCTGGGAAGGCTGTCCACAAGGTTTAGGAGTGTGTCTATGGGAATGTTTGACCATTCTTCCAGAAGTGCATTTGTGAGGTCAGGCACTGATGTTGGACGAGAAGGCCTGGCCTGCAGTCTCCGCTCTTATTAATCCCAAAGGTGTTCTGTCTGTACCTCACAAATGGGCTTCTGGAAGAATGATCAAACATTCCCATAGACACACTCCTAAACCTTGTGGACAGCCTTACCAGAAGAGTTGAAGCTGTTATAGCTGCAAAGGGTGAGCCAACTCAATAGTGAACCCTATGGACTGAGGCCCCATACACACGATTCGATTTTCTGCAGATTTTTGTCTTCAGATTTACCAAAACCATGTAGTGCAAGGGCCTGCCTGATTGCATACAAATTGAAACTCTTAAGGTTTGACCTCATATTATGGTTATGGTAAAGCTGAAGACAAAAATCTGCAGAAAATCTAATAGTGTGTAGTAGGGTTGTCCCGATACCACTTTTTTAAGACCGAGTACAAGTACCGATACTTTTTTTCAAGTACTCGCCGATACCGATTACCGATACTTTTTTTTAATGTCATGTGACAGTTTGACTGATGGGCACTGACTGGTGACTGATAGATGGCACTGATAGGCAGCACTTATGGGCACTGATAGATGGCATGGATAGGCAGCACTTATGGGCACTGATGGATAGCACCAATGGCTGGCACCAATGGATAGGCATTTATGGGCACTGATAGGTGGCTGGCACTGATGGCTGGCACTGATAGTTGGCACTTATGGGCACTGATAGGCAGCACTTATGGGCAGGCACTGATGAGCACTAAAATGCAGCATTGATTTGCAACTGCATAATAAATGACATGAATGATGAGGCAAGGAAGGATTTTGCAATGCTATATGGCATATAGCATTGCAAAATCCTTCCTTGCCTCTCATCATTCATGTCATTTAACATTTAGTATGCTGCAACGCCCATCTTGGTACACCTTGCACTCAGCTGCAGTAAGCCAGCAGCAGACATCTTGTTACACCCAGCCCGAACTATATGGGCTGGGTGTCACAAGATGTCCGCTGCTGGCTTACTGCAGCTGAGTGCAAGGTGAGTACAAAGGTGTGCCAAGTTGGGCGCCGTGATGTTTATCCTCCGACGAAGACACGGAGCCGTCACTTCCTGTTCCGAATGGGACGGCTCCGGGCACCGCTTTGAACACAATATATACGGCAGCACCCTTCATCCCTGCCCTGGCCAGCTTACCCCCCTGTTCCATGGCTACCAGATCGATCTCCGCTCCGCCCGCTCTGCCTGTTCCGCCCTCTCCGCCCGCCGACTTCCGGTTACAAGTATCGGATTAGGCATCGGGAGCATTTGTGCGAGTACAAGTACTCGCACAAATGCTCGGTATCGGTCCCGATACCGATACTAGTATCGGTATCGGGACAACCCTAGTGTGTAGCACTAACCCCTGAACGAGCTGCTGGTTTTGTTTGGGCTTACCGTTACCTTCTTGACCTCGTAGGCATCTAGAGGTTTCCCGAGGTAGATGGCCCAAAGAACTGCAGAAACTGACACTGGATCCGCTTTGGGATTTTTATTTGCAAAAAGGGTAGACAAACACAGTCTCTCAGTATAGGGTAGAGGGGTTAGGTAGGAAGTTCAGGTACTCTTGGAACTGCTCGAAACGGAATGTCTCTCACTATAGACTCCAGAGAATAGCCATTCACAACTGGATTTTCACAGCTATCGGATAAACCTCCTCTCACTAGGCCTAGCAGCTGATAGAGTGTTCAAATAGAGCAAAGTCTCTGCCACAGACTTGGTTGTAGAACTTGTGAATAAAGTCTCTGCCACAGACTTGGTTGTAACCGAAGGATGTAGACAAACTTAGAGAGCCCTCATACAGTACCAGTATCTTGCAGCCGGTCCGGCGATACCGTACGAGCGTAGATTCACTTGGTATCTTTCAACTTGGCTTCCAGGCTCTTGCTGAGGAACCAGCCTTATGAGTGGCCCTCTCCCGAAGAGTCCTCCCCTGGTTGCTTTCTCAGTTGCTGGGCCTCTCCACAGATGAGACGGCACCGGACCACCTTGGAATCCTCCTTCCAGTTACTCTGCCTCGGGCTAGCCAGCCCAGAGACTCAGAATTGGATGGATCCTCACCCCAGGCCATGAAAGCCCTGGAGGCTGGTCAGGAGGATCAGGACCAAACAGACAGAAAGCTCTTCTGGACCGGAACCCAGAAGCACGGGATCTCAGTACCTTAAGTACCCTCTCCCAGAATTCACAGCAAGACGACACTCTCAATGGTTGCTTTGAGAGATTGGCAC
Organism: Lithobates sylvaticus; assembly: GCA_028564925.1. NCBI lineage: Eukaryota > Metazoa > Chordata > Amphibia > Anura > Ranidae > Lithobates > Lithobates sylvaticus. The sequence continues at coordinate 104,945,722 of CM053035.1, forward strand.
TCAATGCGCCCAGCCAAACTGTGTTCTCGTACTTGCCAGAAGTGACAGCGACACCTATGGCCAAGCAGAACCCAGTGCAATCCAGCCAGACTGGTACTGAAACCATAATTTGGTACAATTAACCCAAAAACCCAACTGTGGTTCCAGGAACATTAAATTTACAAAACACATAGCGCATGCTCGTCAGGAGCCTGGCGCTACAAGTGTGTATGGGCCTAGTGACTGGGATGCCATTAAAGTTCATGTGTGTGTATACTTTTGGCAATATATTGTAGCTGTTTGACTGCAATGCTGCTTCACTGGCTTTTGCTACTTCCCTTTTGCCTTTTCTACTGGTGTTTATTAATAGATTAAAGGAATGCAGATCATTCTGGAAATACTGTTTTGAAACTAGTAAATGATTTCTTCTTTTACATGTATGGAAGTCTGGATGGCAGAAGATCTTTTAATTGCAAATTATTTAATACACTTCAGAGATACACATTTCTGCTGCCTTATTTTGCTTTTATGTATGCAGGGCTGAAGAGTGCTAATGTAGATTAGGAAGTTCTTTTATTTCCCGAAGCCTCTGATTTCTCTGTTCTCAGCAGGTGCCTTTCGTACTAGTGAGAAAAATGTAATAAACACTTAAACCTTTGGAGAATAGAATAGCAACCCACGGTGTGTCAAGGAGGGGAGCAAAGTGCTCCAAGTGAGATCAGTGGTTGAGTTTCAAGGATCCTAAGGGCAGTGGTATCCATAAAAATATATTATTATTTTTACCCTTTGGGAAATGACATTTCTACTAGATTGTGTTCTCTTCCGGTACATTTATACAATGAACAGTAAGAATGGAATATCATTTTGACAGTTTCAATATTTGTATTTTATTTTGCTTGTTTTGATTTTATTAAAATTAACCTATGCTTGTCTGCTACTTGACTTCCGTAAACTGGGACAGCCAGTAAAATACATGGAAATATAAAAAACTTTTCTTATTGAATCATAGAGGGTGCCATTGCTGAACTCTCCTTGTGAGGATGATAGTTGCCTGGCTCCTATGCTGATCCTATTGATCAAAAGTCAGTGACCCAGAAAAAGACTGCAATCCAAGTAGATCCAAACCCATTTACTTAAATCTCAAATATGTGCAATTTCAAAAGAAATTACCTACAGATTTGAATAAAATGATAGCTAGTGATTCTGCAATGAAGGCTCTTGTTCAAGTTTTCCTTGTAATGGAATAAGGAAAGGGATGGTTGGCACTCAGGATGACATCTTCAATAAAGGAATACTATTTTTTAACCACCTGATTACTTTGCACTTAAACCCCCCTCGTGACCAGACCAATTTTCAGCTTTTGGCGCTGACGCACTTTGAATGACAATTGCGCGGTCATACAACACTGTACCCAAATGAAATTTTTATCATTTTTCCCCCACAAATAGAGCTTTCTTTTGGTGGTATTTAATCACAGCTGGGGTTTTTATTTTTTGCTAAACAAACAAAAAAAGATGAAAAAATTAAAAAAAAAAAAAAAAATCATGTTTAATAGTTTGTTATAAAATTTTGCAAACAGGTAATTTTTCTGCTTCATTGATATGCGCTGATGAGGCGGCACAGGTGGGCACTGATAGGCTGCACTGGTGGGCACTGATAGGCTGCACTGGTGGGCACTGATAGGCTGCACTGGTGGGGACAGATAAGTCAGTACTGATGGGGACAGCAAGATGGCACTGATGGGCACGGATGGGTGGCATGGATGGGTGGCACGGATGGGTGGCACCAATGGGCACTGATGGATGACACTGGGTGGCACTGATGGGTGGCACTGATGGGCACTGATGGGCACTGATAGGTGGCACTGATGGTCACTGGTAGGTGACACAGATTAGCACTGATAGGTGACACAGATGAGCACTGGCAGGTGACACTGATGTGCAGCACTGGCACTGTGGGCACTGAGAGATGGCACTGTGGGCACTGAGAGATGGCACTGTGGGCACTGGGAGATGGCACTGTGGGCACTGGTAGGCGGCACTTTAATGGGGCAAAGGTGGGCACAATTGATTGGGCACATTGCAGTGAGAGGGACTGATGTCCCTCTCACTGCCGCCGGTGATCGGCTTTTTTTTTTTTTTCTCCTCGCGCTGTCAGCGCGAGGAGGAAAAAAAGCAGATTACCGGCTCTGTTATCACATGATCAGCTGTCATTGGCTGACAGCTGATCACGTGGTAAGGGGTCGGGATCGACCCCTTACTCGGATCTGTGATCCAGCGAGTCTCACAGACTCGCTGATCACAGAGCGCGCCGCGCGCGCCCTTTAGGGTGCGCGCAGGCAGCTCGTGAACGGGACGACGTCAATAGACGTCGTCCCGGCACAATAGATCCGCGCTGTAGCCGTCATTTGGCTATAGCGCGGGTCTAAGGTAGTTAAAGACATGTACAACGCTGTAAAAACTGCCTAAACATTTCCGACATTAGTCCTTAGCCATGACTAAAGACTAACGTACAAGACCCATAGGCTGTTTTTACAGTTTTGTACATGTCTTTTCAATAAAGGAATACTATTGTTTGGATGCCATCCTGAGTGCTGACCATCACTTTTCCTATTCTGGTACATTGGAGGTATTAGCATCCTTGAGGTGGAAGGAGGAATTGCTATGTGGGAAGGTTGTAGCACCTACACACTGGTTTTCCCTCTAACTCTTGTAATGGTGTGACAATGCTGATAGACAGTCTAACATGTACTTATTTTAATAGCAAAACATATTGTGTTTTGTTGTTCCTTAAAGTGGTTGTAAACCCTTACAAACCACTTTGACCTACAGGTAAGCCTGGATTAAGGCTTACCTGTAGGTCCAAGAAATATCTCCTTAACCTGCATGGTTAAGGAGATATTTTACTAAAAACGTGCACCGCTGTCTACGGCGCATGCGCACAGTAAACAACGGTGCAGGCGCACTGGGCGCGCCGCAAGTGAAGGCAAACATGCCGTCACTTACGGCTCCCGCGCATGCACTGGAGTGATGTCATCACTGCTCCGGCCACTCACAGCACTGGAGCAGCGATACCCGGGAAGAAGATGGACGCTCCGTGCTACAGGGGACAACGGTGACATCGCTGGCTCCTGTGTCAGGTAAGTGACACATAATGGGCTACTATGACATGCATAGTAGTCCATTATGCTTTACCTTTGCAGGGAAACAATCAGGGTTTACTTCCTCTTTAAGTTACTAATGTAAAACTGTTTGCTTGTCTTTTATTGCTCTACTACTTTTAGACACATAAAGCCATATGTCCAATAGTATGTAAACTGTTAAAAAATGAGTCAATAACAAAAATATGAATTTCACTCGTGACTCGTGAGTTTTGAGCCCAAAACCTGCTCCATCAACTTTAGGCGTAGCTCCACCCAAAAGGGGAAGCTCTGCTTATCTGCTTCCTCCCCCCTTTGGTGCCACGTTTGCCACCTTTGGGGGGGGGGGGGGGTACCTGCCTGCGGTGAGATGCGGTGGGGTCTCCCGGAAGTTTGGCCCCCTCCTCCTTCCTCTGCTGCTGGTCCATTCACAAAGTACAGCGTGCTTTGCGCATGCGCAGTAGGGAACCTGCTGTGAAGCCGCAAGGCTTCACTGCCAGTTTCCCTTGCTGTCAATAGTGGCAGCAGCACCTGAGAGCCTAGGGAAACATCGGCTGGGGCAGTGGCAGCTGGTGATTAATATTTTTTTTTGGGGGGGGGGGGGGCAGCAAACAAACCTGTAACCTATATTTCAATAAATGTTTTTAGGAGCACAGTTGCCAGCTTGATGAATCTTTCATTTGGATAGCCCAGTGGCATGGAGTAACTGACAGCAACCTAAAGTGGTTGTTAGGTCAAAAAAAAATTCACTGCCATCCCTTCTGTTTTATCAAGCCATAACACACTCTGTACATGTTTGTGTAAAATGATGTCTGTAATTTCCTTATCTCAGATCTCTTCTGACCGGTCATGTGATCTCTTGCCACTAGCCTCCTCCAATCAAAGGGCTACAGCGGGAGGGGCCGAGATGCCCCTCTGACGTCAGCTGGGGAGGTCATGTGATCGCTGTACTGGCCACTCAGCCTGCCCTGCTGTAGCCCTTAGATTAGAGGAGGAGAGTGGCCAGAGGTCACGTGACCGGCCAGAACAGATTGGAGATAAGGTAATTACAGGCATCGCTTTACACAAACATGTACACAGTGTGTTGTGGCTAATTAAAACAGAGGGGCTGGCAGTAATCTTTATTTAACTTTACTGCCAGCTGCTAATAGCGACAGGAGGTGGGGTGGGGGGGGGCAAAGACAGCTCACACACACACTCAGGAGCTGACAGGCAGGGAGGGAGGGGTGATAGGGAGAGAGGAGAGCAGCGTATAAACGGAGGCATGTAAACTGACCACGGTAATCATGGATCAACAGCCATGATTAGGTCAGCACGCAGAGGGGGGCACAGGAACAGGCAGAATCAACCAGGTTTTTTACAGCTTAGAAAAGGGCAGATTAGACAGCAAAAGCAGTGTGCTGTTTAATCTGCTATAAGGGAACAGGACCTCCCTTTTTTTTTTTTTTTTTTCTCGCTTTCTTTAGGGTTACAACCACGTTTGGTGGGATATCAGGCAGGCCATAGATGATTCAATTTTCTTTCAAGCAAAAATTCCCCTATCAACACAGTTAGTGTTGATGAGGGAATTCCTTCTGCGATGCAATTATGTTCTGCAGGTGGTGGGAAGGGGGTGGGGGTTTTGGGGTCGCGGGGAGCCTTCTCAGCTTACAGAACACAATGATTACTGCTAGTGGCTATAGCTGCTAGCAGTAATCGCATGCAAAAATCTGTCAGGCTGGTTGTACTAAAGTTGATCGCTGGATTCACCGTGCCCATATATGGATAGAATCTTGGCCGGTCCCTGCTGACCCAGCTGAGATTGGATCGATGTATGGACTACTTAAAGAGGAACTTCACTTTCTCGATCAACGTTATTTTTAATCTTATGCTGCTAGCATTAGTAAATAGATAGGAAAATATATCATGTTTATTTGTTTTAAATGTTTTTTTTTCTACATATCTGCAGTTACTTCCTAGTTTCTTGCCTAGACAATACATCCCAGGAGTCTTCAGTAGGGGAGGGGAGGTTTTCTCAGCTAGGCACACTCTTCTGCATGCATGCTTGCGCTAAGGGCAGATGGATTCCAGGAAGTAAATGCTACAAGAATCATTTGCCCTTACTCAAGACCTCAAGGCCTTGGCTAGAAATGCTAGGGGATGTTTTCCAAAGTGATTTCTTAACAAAATAAAGCATGGAGACATTGGTGGAGGGGGAGCTTTCTTTGAGTATTAAAAATGAATTAAACATTTTCAGTTTGTGGTGCTCAGATGCAGTGAAGATCCACTTTAAGTGTGTTGTGGAGATCATGGACAATGGTCTATTTACTTTTATCAGCTACTTTGCACTACCCCCATGCTGAAGTCAGGGTTCCCCACTGCTGCACAGTCAGTCACACAGCATTTCCTTCTTTCATCTGGATGCAGTAAATCAGTCTTTGGCTTGTTTTTATAGTTTTTTTAAGGGATGATAACTTGGATGGGGTAAGATATTATGGGATGCCCAGCATGACAACAATAAACTACAGGGACACTTCCTCCCTATTTACATACTCCTCTTCTTCCTTCCACTTGCACACACTTTGTTCTTCTTTGCACAGCTTTTGCTGGTTCACTCCTAAGGAAACCGACAGGCTTTTGTCAGTTCAGCAACAGCCCATTATAGGCAGGAACTCTCAGTCCCTTGAAAAGTAGCACATATGGAGTAAAACAGCAACACACATCTCCTTCTGCTTCCCTGTGACCGGTGATCCCAGCTCCACAACTTGCAGAAAATGCTAGCCCACTTGGCTGCTGCCTGCCACATTGATAAAAACTGGCAGTCTCTCTCCTTGTCTGTCCCTGCACCATGCTGAACTACTCACTGTCTCTCCTTGCTCTCTGCTGCCTCTCCAGCTGGAATCCCTCCAACTGCCTCCTGTGGTGGGATCCTTCCAGACCAGACTTCCGAGCTCCAGCCAGAGGTAAACCTCCTCAAGGGCCACCGACAGCCTCCCTTAGCACTGCTTCTCCATCTTCCACCCGACTCCCCTTGCTGGCATGGCCCAAGTCTATTTGTGGGCCCATAAATATTCAATATTCCTTCTAGCCTCCTCTCACTATTTTCTGGCACATTCTCCAGAAGTCCTGGCCTATAATAACCCTGACCCAGATTCTAAGACTCGGGTTTATCCTAGAGCCAGACTATGTTTTACCTGCGAGGGAGGAGTTCATGCTGATCTTTCCCTGCATGAGGCACCACGTGAGAGTGTGTTGCGGAAGGAGAAGAGGTTTGGTTGAGTTCTCGGAAGTTGGAGAAAAAGATACCATCACCTTCTGATCAAGATGCACCGTTTCCCGAGTATGCAGCCCACATCTGGACCCAGGATGCCTACAGTGAGGGGTCCAACAAGCGTACAGATGCCCGGTACCGTGATCATAGACACGGGCATTCGTCTGCTGCCGCAAGGGCGGTTCGTCTTGTGCACCATTGGAGATATAGAGGCCCTCGGAATGTTGTGTCGGAAATGTAACGGGTTGTTCGCAAACCCCCGGCCGTTCGCCAGGTGCCGAAGGTGTGGCGAGTACACCTTGAGTTGAGTTGAGCAGCCTACGGTACAGCCTCGGGCCTTCCACATGGACTGGGTCACGGGTGTGGCCACGGAGGAGCATATCGCTTGTGTTCCGGCTAAGGGGCCCGAAATTCGAGTTTCATCCACGGTTGCCAGTACCCCCAACAAGAACATTGCTGCTGCACGGGCCCGAGAGTCAACCCTTGAGGTGATGGACACAGCTTCGTCCACCCTTACGGATTTCACCGCCATGCCTGCATTGGAAGAAGTGGAGCCCTTACAGCCTTCAGTCAGTCGCAAGAAGGGTCCACAGCCCTCCCCAGTGGAAATTCGTCACGCAAAGGCCACCCTGGAAAGGCCACCGCAGTCTACGGGAGAAAGCACAGAGGGTACCGTGAGTACTAAAACCGTAAAAATATTTGTATCACTGGACTCTGACTTAGAATCTTTTTGCTCCTCGCCAGAGGCTGAAGAGCTGTTCGATGCAATGTCTGATGAGTTGTTGTGGTCGTGTGGGGATGATGTGGTCGCTGCTTGCTGTGATGTTGCGGGCTGGTTAGCTCTTACGGGGGGGGGGGGATGAAGTGCCACAAGTAAAGACCCCCTCGGCCCGGAACACCCCAATGCCGAAGCTTGAAAACCTGGCAGTGATTTTGAGCAGTGCCACGGGATTGGTGAAGAGATCCCCAAACTCTTGCATACCCCCTGGGGATGGAGTCACCCGCAATTTACCGAGACTAGCCAGGTCTCAAAGGCTGTTGCATAAGCGGGTGGCAACAGAGTATGGACTTGAGTTCCCTTACGTGCCTAGGGAAGTCATGGACATTGTGGAAGCAAATAGGGAAAAGTGGTATGCGAAAAATGTTTGGGACTACCTTAAGGTCCCAAAGCCACTGCGAAAGAAAGCATTGTCCCGTGAAATGTTTGATCATTTCCAAGGATGTCTGTTGCATTGGAGTTATGGTCGGCACATCTATTGTGACAAGGTTGTGATCTGCAGACCGGATAAAGACAGTGCTGTGTACTACATCACTACTTATGATGTTCAATCGGGTAAAGACTTGGTTTTGCCCGACCCGCGTTTCTATTGGTGAACTGCTCCAGAGTCAAGTGTTTGAATTTTGCAAAAAATAACTTTTTCGGGTCTCTAATGATATTTTGTGATTTTCTACAGGACTTGCAAGAACTGTGTGGTTTAGACAGATAGGTAGTTGCTACAGATGGAACTACACGTCAAGACCTGCAATTCCGGATCACAGTGCTTGACTTAATAGGGACTTGTAATTACAGCTGCTCTGACCACCAGGTGGCATGAGTCAGCAGAAAAAGTTCAGGAGTAGTGAGAACTCTTCTTTTACATTTCAGATTTGGTTAGTGATTTTAGAAAAAAAACTTATGTGTCTTAGAGAAGGAAGTTTCATTGTATAGTCTGGGTGAAATTTCGCCCTCTAAACGAATTGTACAGCATAGTTTTGTCTTTGTATGTTGTTTTTTTTCAGGATGCACCGAGATCGACTGTCAAGCTCATCGGAGATTGGGTGGGTTAGCCAGTTAGTCTGGGTGGTACTTGTACAGTATATGAAATGTGTTGTTGCAAAAATGTCAAATGTTTAAATGTGTTTTCCTTCTTTTGCTTGTCCCAACACCCGTTTAAAACTCAGGCACTGCATAGTTTTTGGAAATTTTGTTAGGATTTTTCTCTGGTTGTTGCCTAGACGATGAGGACATTGTCTAAATAACCAGGGGAAGTGTGTAGCGGTCACACTTTCACAAGTGATCTCTATATGTCGAAATTTTGTTTTTTTCCCTCAGAACAGTAATGGGGTTCTGAGGGTTAATTGTGCAGGTTAACTTTGGCATCAGTTTGGCTGGGCTGTACTAGGGTTCTGCCTGGTCATGGGTGCAGTGAGGTACACATGACAGATCTAGAAGCAGGCCTGGTTGGACGTCTTAGGTATCAGTCTTCCCCGGAGCCAATTAGTGGGTGCGTCTGGCCCCGCTGGGTAGTCTGGGGAAGGGTACTTAAGGTGCTGAAGTCACGTGTTCGAGGTTCGGCCGCAGTCCTGTTTCCTGGTTCTGGACGGGGGTAGCCCCGCGAGGGGTCCCGGGCCTGGGAGCACAAGCCGTCCCGCAAACATGGTCAGTTTTACTAGCCCCACAGACCCGCATGGTCTGGGGCAAGGATCCGTCTGTTCCCGAGTCTCAGAGACGGTTAGCCCGAGGCCCAGTAACTGAAGGAGAATTCAAGGCGTCCTGGTGTGCTCTCATTATTGGAGGGGCACCACAGCTCGTGTAGGTGACTGGGGAGGACTCTTCGGAGGAGGGCCAACAAGCTGGCATCTCAAGAGGAGCCTAGTTGCTAAGTTGTATGGACACTAAAGAATCCACACTTCCGCAGTACTGCCTAGGAGACAGAGAAAGTTCCAGGTACTGTGGGAAAGATTCCTATTCACCTTCGGTTGCAAGTTCATTCTGTGTCAGAGACTTTTACCAAGTTTCCGGATCACATTGTCAGTTGCTATACCTCTGGCTAGAGGCATATCTGACTTTGAAGTACCCAGCTGCGAGTGGCTACTCTCTGGGTTTTATTAAGGACATTTGTTAGATGTCAGCAGTTCAAGGTGCCTGAGTTTCTTCAACCTTGCCCTCTGTTCCTATTGAGACTGTTTTGTTGGATGTTAACACTGCAAGAATAAAAACCTTCAAAAGGACTTTTATTGTGTCAGCATCCAAAGTGTTTGGGTACTAACCCTGGGAACTCCTGGATATTCATCGACAAGCCAAGCGGAGGTAACCGGTAAGCCCAAAAGTCAAGGCCGCCCCTCTGATTGTTGTGGCTGCTACACCTGTAAAAAGAAATACAGATATCCCCATTAGCATATAAAATACATTTATTGTAAAAAAAAAACATAGAACACTTACATTAAGCATGTATAGAAAAAACAACCAGCGCAATTAAAACCTCACAGATATAAGGCAGCTGAACACTTAGGGTCAATCAATTAAATCCCATAGCATGTTATAATAAATAGATAGTGCAGCACTAATACAATTGCAAATACTAAAAAGTCCATATATCAGAGCATAAACACCAATGTACAGTGTCCTCAATGGTGCCAAATGGAAAAATCATGCAGGTAACTCCGTGAGGAAACCTCCACCAATGGTAATAATGGCCACTCACCTCCCCACGTGGACCCTTAGAAGCAAAGGGTCACACACGCTTTCCCTTACAGGATATAAAGATGTATCGGCAGATGTCATAAATGAAGCTGACAGGAACGGATCCCGATCCTAGCTTTCTGAGCTTTCTGAGCTGCCATAAAAACGGACATTAATCAATGTGAAATTACATGCATTACTTCATAATTTAAACCATTTCTAATATAAAATCACATGACTAAATCCACAGCCATCCTTTACAGTAAACTACCAATTATAACTAAAACATATTAACGATCTAATATAAGTCAATTGATATTAAAGTCAACATTTAATCCAGCAGGTTTTAAAACTTTAGTCTCATGTATCCAGTATGATTCCCTACGACTAAGTTGTCGTATAAAATTTCACCCCCTCCAATGTTTAGTGACCCTCAATACCCCAAAATCTGAGACTCCGGGGAACCTGGTTATGGAATAATTTGAAATGGTTCGATACTTTATGGGTCTTTAAAGCTTTTTTGATATTATTAACATGTTCTCCTATGCAAACATGTAAAGGTCTTGAGGTCCTCCCAATGTATTGCAAACCACAATCGCATTCCAACATGTAGACCATACCTACAACATGTAATCAACTGTTGGATAGAATAATCTTTACTGGTTAGTGAGGCCAAACACTTTCTTTGCTTTTTTATGTTGACTTTGGAATGCTTGCAGGCTATGCAACGCCCACCGGCATAAAAGCCACTAAGAAAAGAAAATAACTTATCAGAATAGATGGGGGGATTTAAAACTCCTGGGGCTAGGCAATTACATAACGATGGGGCCTTTTTGTATATAAATTGAGGTCATACTGGTAGCACAGGACCTAACACTTTGTCTTGCGTAAGAATAGACCAGTTCTATAAGACAGTCTTCAAATTTCTTCTATTGGACATTAAAATCCAACACCATTTTAAAATGATTTACATCATTATTTGTAAATAATAGGGGTTCTACAAAAAAGGGGGTCTAGATAGGCAGCCTTTTTCCTTTACACCTTCAATTATTGTATGCAATTCATCTTTAAATTGTAGCATGGGATCCTTATTCAATATTTTATAAGCTTCCCTGTCGCTTAATAAGTGAGCCATTTCCGCTTGATAATAGGTTTTACTTAGGACAACCAGACCTCCACCTTTATCTGCTGGGCGTATGATTATTTATTTTTGTTTCTCGAGGGACTCCATATCCTTCCTAATATACTGGGGATCTGTTAATGTCCTCACTTTGAGTCCATCTAAATCCTTAGCAACCATATTTTTGAACACCTCAAGAAATGTATTATCCGTGTTGAGGGGATGAAAAGTCGACTTATTGCGAAGTGTCGAATGAACCCCCTCAGCCGGTGCCACATTCCTAATAGGGTTTGACAAAAAAAAATGTCATATTTAAATTCCTTACATATTTTTGTAAACTAACATATGTCTGGAATTTGTTTAAGTTTTTCATAGGGGCACATTTGAGCCCTCTGTCCAAAACTCTTGTCTCATCATCGCTCAACGGGATACCACTAAGATTATATATATTCCTGTTCCTAGTGGGGTTTTGGCCTTTTGTAATCGCCTACCCCCTCTCCTTTCACCTGCCAGTGTCACTGTCTAATCTTTGGACTGCAGTACTGGTGTCCACCAGCGGGTGTCTCCTGGCAGTGTGGAGCCGACATTATCTCCTGCGATCAGGCTTCACCTGAGGCTAATTGCAGGAGATGTGTACTTATACCCGGCAAGCACTCACACACTTGCCTTCGTATTGTCCTTGAGCCCTGACCTGTACCTGTGATCCTCTGAACCTGAACCTGTTCCTGTTCCTGTCCCTCCTGTGATCCTGATATCCTGTACCCTTGCCCTGCAACCTGATCCCATCCACCTTCTCCCTGTCCTGTTTGCTCCTTGCCCCCATCTGCTGATTTCCTGTGCATGGCTATGTTTACGATTTTGCTATTTCCCATCTATTGTGTATACTTATTTAGTCTGTTATTTGTGGGTCTCTGTCTGGTTGTTGGATTGTTGTGCAGTGTGTTGTATTTGAGGTGTTTTATACTTATATTCACTCACCTTAATAAACTACTTTATTTCACTTTACATGCGTTTGGTTCCCTCTGTTGCAGTCCACGCAGTTCTGGTCACACCTTTTCATGACAGAATACCAAGGCCATCCCTGACCAGAAGTGCCTGCACAGAGGAGCCATTGTGAAAATGCAGTCAGAAATAGTGGTTTATCTTGCCTCACTGGTATCAGAGGATAATAACTATTGCTATCTGGTATTGAAGGAGTGGCCAGGGGATCAACTTTTAGAGTGTATCCGATTAGCTCATTCCCTAGTTGACCAGGGCTATATGCTATTTGAGGATGTTCAGCTTTTATTTCAGATGTGTGCAGGGCTAGCCCTGTCCTGTATTCCAAAGGGCAGTGATGATGTTTCTCCCCCTTTCAGTGTTGATCAGGTTGAATCTCTAGTGTGGCTTTTGGAGGATGACTCTGCATACTTTTTTGAGCACTATTCAGCTTGATCCCAACAGGTGCTATTAGAGTGCATTAACTAAGTGCAGTCCCTTGTCAGACAGGCAGCATGTGAACCACATTTTGTTCAACCAGTACTCCAAGCAAGGTCTGATATAATACCAGACACAACCAACCAAACCAAATATCAATACCAACCAAATATCAATACCCTGTTTCTACTCGCTGCACCTATCCTGCCTTTAATCCACCTGCCTCTTCTCTGCTGCCTACAACAACCCCACAAAAACTTTCTCTAGCCACCGTTCCCTCTTCCTTACCATATGCAAGCCCTTCTCTTCAATCTGCTTCACCCCTTACTTACAGCCCTGCAGTCACCTACAGAACTTCAGTGGCTAAACCGAAGAAAAAATGGAAGTTCTTTCTGACCCATACGATCCTGCCATTATCCCAACATGCCTCCACGCCAGCCAATCTGCTCCAGTCTGCTTCCACACCGGCCGACCTGCTCCAGTCTACCTCCATGATTACCAATGGGGTCAGGTTAGTCTCTGATGGTACTGAACCTAAAGACCCACCTAACCCTGCCAACTTCCTGCTTGCTGCCCAGCCTGAAGTTCCGGGGCCCATGTCTCAGCCTGAAGTTTTGGTGTTCGTGTCCCAGCCTGACGTTTTGGTGTTTGTGTCCCAGCCTGACGTTCCGGTGTTTGTGTCCCAGCCTGACGTTCCGGTGCCCATATCCCAGCCTGAAGTTCCGCTGTCCGTATCCAAGCCTGCTGGACCAGTGCCCGTTACCCAGCCTGTGGAGCCGGTGCCCCTTATCCAGCCTGTGGAGCCGGTGCCCGTTACCCAGCTTGCTGAGATGGTGCCCGTTACCCAGCCTACTGGGCCGGTGCCATTACCCAGCTTGTTGAGCCAGTGCCCGTTACCCAGCCTGCTGATACGGTGCTCGCTGCCCGGCCTGATGACCCAGAGCCTGCTACCCAGCCAGATGACCTGGAGCTTGCTACCCAGCCAGATGACCCAAAGCCTGCTGTGCCTCTGTCTGCTGCCCAGCCTGATTTGCCTCTGTCCGCTGCCCAGCCTGATTTGCCTCTGTCCGCTACCAAGCTTGATGTGCCCACTTCCCAGCTTGATGTGCCCGCTGCCCAGCTTGATGTGCCGCTACCTGCTGCACAGCTTGATGTGCCCGTGCTTGCTACCCAGCTTGATGTGCCTGCTGCATAGCTTAATGTGCCTGCTGCATAGCTTAATGTGCCTGCTGCCCAGCTTAAAGTGCCCACCTGTTCATGACATTGGGCTTGTATGGCGGAGACCCCTTCCTTGGTCCACTCTGCCCCTCTAAAAATCTCCTTCTCCATAGGAGGCATGATTCTATAAGGGTGCAATCCTATTGTAAATTGATATTGATCCACCCCGGGGGAATGGTGATCTTCCTCTGATAGAATTATTCCTACTATCTACATACTGGTGATAATTTCCCCAATTTTGAGATGGTTCCTGAACATACGGAGAAGATGGTTGGTAATTATCTTGATAGGAGGACTGCTGATGACTCCCTCTCCTACCCCTCCCCCTCCTGTTGCTCCCTCTCTTGTTAATACCTCTAAAGTGATTCTCCCTCTGAGGTGTATAATATCTTTCCTGCTCAGAGTAATCATACTTATGAACAGTATTCCTTCTAGGGGTTAGTACAGGGGTAATAAAAATAAGTTCACTCAGTGGTATATTAGTGGGAGCAATATTAGGGGCATTGACAACACTTTGCCATTTAAATACAGTACCACTACCTAAATCATCCAGATCCCTGATAAATTTCTTATTTTTCTTAGTTTGGTTCTCTAGATCCCATTTAGTGAGTTTATTCTTTAGTTCCACTGATAATCTGAGAAACTCGCTACCTTTTTGGGGTTCCGAACAGTTGGTAATATCCCTAATTTGTGAATCTAAAATTAAAATTTTTCTTTGTTTACGCAAAAGCAGAAGTTCAAGTAACTCAAAATCCTTCTTGGTAAAAAAATTACTCCATTCCTTCATAGATTCCTCATCCAACAGACCGTCATTAGGTGGTAAATGATTGGAGGCTCTCAAAATTTAGAGTTAGGACTACAGAAAATAATGGGGTGCCTTGACGGGGCTCTGTACCTTATGCATGTATTTGCAAATGTGTGCAAACTAAACCCCTGTTTTTAATGCACACTGTTAGATAGGATAATTTGTTTGTTTGCAAGCTGGTCGGTCAATTGAGCTTAGAATTTCTTTGGTTTTGTTTAGCAATCTGAACAATATGTCTGTCTGCTGTCTTTGAAATGATGCACTCTAGTTTTTAGTTCATGATAAAAACCGTTTCATCGCCCCCTCTTACATCGCTATCCAATCAAGCTTACATACTCTCCAGCCACTGAATCCTTAATGTCTGGCTATTGTCTCTGAAATATGCCACTATTATTTTTATTTCAGCATAACAGCTGCCTCATCTTTGAAATGTAGGCTTGCGGTTTAAAATTTTTGTTTTGTGAACCCTAAGTTGAAATTTTATTAAATATTTTAGACAATACAGTGTTTTACTGCACAAAATGAAGATCACAAGGTGTGAAACTGTTTTGCCACTTTACCTTTATTTTTTTGGAAGTGTAAACCCTCCAATTGCTTTTAGATCTGTTGTGTCTTCTACTTTCACCACTCATACAGTTTTTCTGCTGTATGTAAACTAAAGAATAATGAAAAAGTAAAAAAAAATTATATTACATATGCAAATTATGCAATGCCAGAATAGGTTTTTCGCTGAAGCTGTCTGTGAGAACCTACAGTACTTCATAATACAGCATACAATTTAAAAATTCTCTCACGATAAACGCATTTGAAGGATTGGTGTTTTCCAATGTTGTCCTTGAAGTTGCAAAAAATAGAGAGTCCTGAACGGTATTTCTTTAAATTGTTTTTTTGCATCAGTACATGTCCCCGGTGACAGTTTTCATTTCCCCATGTCCTTCAACCATTCCTTGCCTATTAGCCTTTAAAATTGATATTTAGGATTTGCACTCTTTAATGGGTTTCCGGAATTTATGATGAGTCCAACGTACAGCCTGCGAATCGAACCCAAGCACATTCGCTCATCCCTAGTTCCCAGTAATACCTTGAACAAGGCTCGATATACTTGGACAAGTTTAGTTTAACCTGCTTAGATCTTAACTCCTTTTTCTAAATCATGTTCATTAGGTTTCTTCATTATTTTAATTTCAATTTCATTTTGCATTTTTTCACTTAATTGCTTCCAATCACTATGTTATTTATGACGTAAAAGACCCAGCGGTACCTGAATAGATTTTCGGTTATTTATGCTATTTCTCACTTTACGACACATTCCAGAAAATATTTTTTTTTTGTATATCAGCACAATGTATATTTTACACTCTGATCATGAGAAACTGCATACAAATAATCCTGTTTATTCTACCCTGCTTCCCTATCTTTTAACTGCGTCTGTCATTTTTTTATTCTTTAATTTGCAAAACACAAGCCCCTTAACAGACAGATGTCTCATACATTTGATGGTGCTTTCTCTTTTGAAGTAAACCTGTCAAGAAATAAAAAAATCAAACTGAGCATTTGATGAAAATGCCTAAGCAGACATTACCTTCAGTGAAAACTGCATGTCAAAACAATAAATGGACCCAGAGATAAAGACGTTACATTTAAATTACAATTTTTTAAATTTTTATTTGAGCATTTCCTTACCCTTCCAGCCTTCCAAGCCACCCTAGTCATTTAATGTAATGGGTGTGCCCATTGACCAATAGGGAGGCCTGAGAAGTGGAAAGGAGACAAGCTTGAGCTTTATAGAAAAAGTCACGATTTGCATATAACTTTAGTTGCCTTTCTCTCTAGATCTACTGATCATTTTAGAACACGATTTTCACTGAAGGAAAACGCTTTTTATGCATTTTGTCATCAAATGCTCATATTATCAAAACCAGTTTTTGACAGTCTTACTTTATATAGTCAACCATCACATACTGCCTGCTGATGTTCCTCATTCTAGAATACAGATATTTGCTGAATGTTAAAGCATGCTTGAACATTGATATACACTACAGATGTTGGACTTTGCTTGTATTGTTTATACATTTTCCCACAATACTATGCTACATTTTGAAGGAATTGTCTACAATATATATATATATATATATATATATATATATATATATATATACTATATATACAGTATACTGTATATACAGTATCTCACAAAGTGAGTATACCCCTCACATTTTTGTAAATATTTTATTATATCTTTTCATGTGACAACACTGAAGAAATTACACTTTGCTACAATGTAAAGTAGTGAGTGTACAGCTTGTATAACAGTGTAAATTTGCTGTCCCCCCAAAATAACTTAACATAGCCATTAATGTGTAAACCGCTGGCAACAAAAGTGACTGATAATTGGCCAAAGCATCCACCTAAGCTGCATGCTTTGGCCAATCCCAGCGCGCTCTGCTGTGAGAGAGCCATGATTGGCCAAAGGTAGGGTGCCTTTAGCCAATCATGCCCCACACTATATAAAACTGCTTACACAGCGGTCCTATGTAGTGTGCTGAAGTGGACCTGAAGTGGAGCTAAATATAACTTGAGCTAGATTAGGCAGTTAGTTAGTGGCTTGCAGGCAGTGTATTAATATATATATATATACTCTGCATTTAGTGTAGACTATATAAACAGTGCATTCAGTGTAGACGATATATACAGTCAGTGCAGGAAGTGTATTAATATATATACAGTCTAGTATATATACAGTTGTATAGTACTCGCAGCTATAATGAATTGTCGGTCCCGGCAATACACATAAAAGTCATTTAAAAAAACGGGTCTGGTATGAATATTAAGGGGAACCCCGAACCAAAATGTAAAAAAAAATGGAGTGGGGTCCCCCTCAAAATTCATACCAGACGGGGGGGCATCGCTAGCCGCGGACAGAGATGGACGCCTGAATACAGAGCTCCGTAACAACGGGACCCAGCACGGCTAATATCGGCTTTCCCGGAGGCTACAAACAGCCCATACATCTGGCTGACAACCCGCACACCTGCACCGGCATGACGAGGAAGCGAACGGAATCCCATAAAAATGACCGAATACTACAAATATCGGCAGGACGGAGGTAGGCAAGATGGCGCCGGCGCCACATCAACCCCGGCCCGCAGCACAAGGCCCCAATCCACTCCATCTCCCTCCCCATCGGCCTCCCAAAACAGAAAGGGTAGCTCCCCCAACAGCCCACACTCCTATCCTGACACGCCACAAACGGCAAGCCCGGCTAAAGCCAGATTCAGGCTGGATGGCTCTGGATTCAGTCCGGAGGGCGGCCATGAGGCAGATTCTGGGGAAGACACCAGGGAGATGCCTGAGAGGATAGAGAGCTTCCCTACGACCAACCAACCTGTTATGGACACTGTCCTCAAGGACATGTTGTTATCCCTCAGAAGCACTATCCAATCGGACATGGTGTCCTGCATGAGCAAGTTTCACACAGACATCCAGGAGGTGGAGGCCAGAGTAGACCATGTGGAGTGCAAAATGGGGGAATTTGCCAATACTATTAATGACTTAGTAGAAGCGCAGGAAGATCATGAAGGGGAGATAGAGACCATGAGAGCCAAGATGGCGGACATGGAAGACAGAAGCAGGAGAAACAATATGAAGATCAGAGGAATTCCAGAGACAGTGCTCCAGAACGACCTGAGAAGTTACGCCACAATACTGTTTAAAGCTCTCCTTCCTGACCTGACTGAAATAGATGTCATCATAGACAGGATTCACCGTCTCCCAAAACCGTCCTATCTCCCTGACCAGACTCCCAGAGACGTGATATTAAGAATGCATTTCTACCACGCCAAAGAGCAACTTATGACATCCATGCGCAAAAAAGACCTGGTTCCAGCACAGTACCAGCATCTCCAATTTTATGCTGACCTCTCACAATACACCCTCAAGAAGAGACGCAGCTTGGTCACAATTACAAAAGCTTTGCGCAATCATCAGATAACATACAGATGGGGCTTCCCGACTAACATAACTATCACCAAGGATGGTAAAACATTCATAATACACTCGCTAGAAAAGGGTCTAGCACTCCTGAAGGAGTGGCACATTATCGCTGAATTGGATAACATCTCTGACTACGCCAGGAAACCACAATTGCTGGACAGAATGGAAAACTGTGACAACAAAAAACTCCAAGAAGCACACTTGAGTCAGCTAAATGTTTGCGGGATACTACAAGTCCCGTTGTTTTGTGAGTCAAACACGACTCCACGAGCTGGACCCCTCAAACCGCATTTGAATGGCATGCTGCCATTCAAATTCTCAGTTGAAAATATTGGACCAACTTCCTAGTGTTGAATCCAATATGATGTTATTTATCCGAGACTGTACTTGTTTGTCTAACCTTTTATTTTTCTTTCCTCAATTGCGATTATTTTGCTTTTTCATGTTTTTTTACTTTACCTTCGCTATTCACCGCAGCGCACTTCTGCTCTCAAGAAGGATTCCATCCACAGGAAATGTTCATCTACTACTACCTAGTTACCACCACCTACCTCCAGATGTCCAACAGACCATACATCACCCTGTCAACCAAGGAACTATGACTACCAACTTGTTTCTTCTAACTGCGAGTACGCTGCACACATCATTCTCAACCACTTATTGCCCCACTGGCAATCCCATACCTCACACTTAGTCTATGTGCCTGCCTTGCGAATTGCTACATCGAAAGAGGAAGCAACTCCAATGCATCTACATAAAGCCGCCATGGGAGTGACATTCCTAACTATAAACACGAAAGGCCTCAATCACCCAGCCAAAAGGAAAGCACTGTGGTCTGAAGCAATACAGTACAAAGCTGACATACTTTGTGCGCAAGAAACGCACTTCAGCACAGATGGGCAACCCAAATGCTCACATAGAAACTTCCCCTTCATTTTCACAGCAAGTGCAGACGCAAAAAAGAGAGGTGTCTTAACAGCGATAAGGGACACAGTGGCATTCCACTTACACCAAGAAGTTAAGGACCCCAATGGTAGATTCCATATATTGATCTGTGACATCAACTCCAAGACTTATACGATCGCCAATGTTTATACGCCTAATACTCATCAGATTACTTTTCTAAACAAAATCTTACGGAAACTAGATGAGCTAAAAAAAAGGAACCCTAATCGTGTGTGGAGACTTCAATATAGTTTCTGACAAATCCATGGACTCTACTTCTACTACCCCCCGTACGGGTCCCTCTATACAAGATCTTATCTTTAAACATGACCTCTACGATGCTTGGCGCTGTTGCCATGCTGGCGAGAGGGACTTCACATTTTTCTCAGCACCCCACAGATCTTACTCCCGCATCGACATGTTTCTGGTGGATGGAACTTTGCTGTCGCGTGTAACCGATTCCAACATCAACAACATTACCTGGTCGGATCACGCCTCAGTAACCCTAACATTCTCGGACTCTCTGGCTACTGGGGCAAATCCAGTTTGGAGCGCTAACCCATACGTCCTCCAAAGACTAGACACTAGAGAAGCCCTAGAGGGCCACATAAATGAATATTTTGCAGAAAATGTTGGTTCGGTATCTGATCATTTTTTAGTATGGAATGCCCACAAGGCATACATAAGGGGCATATTTATTCAACTCGGTGCAAAATTAAGGAAGCAGAGGCAGGGATGTATAAAAGAGCTCACTGATAGCATCCGGGCCTTAGAGACCCAAAACAAAATCCACCCTACAATTACTACCACAGAAACTATTTCTAAACTCAGACACGATCTGAGGTTGTGCCTTCTGGGTGATTTTGAAAAATCATCCAGAAGGCTAAGTATGAACTACTACGCAAATGACAACAGAGCAGGGAAACTCCTAGCTCAACGCCTGCGGGGCCACAGGTACAAAACAAAAATTCCTTATATTATTCACCATGCCACCAAAATTAAAAAATATCACCCTAAAGACATAGCGGATGCCTTCAGCGAGTACTATAGCTCCCTATACAATTTGAAGAATGACCCAGCCACACCCCAACCAAACCCAGATGCTATAAATGACTTTCTCGCTAAACTACCCATACCCCAAATAACTGAGGACCAACTCCTTCAGTTGAATCAACCATTCACCCTCCCAGAACTGTACAAAACAATAGCTTCTCTGCCCTCTAACAAATCCCCAGGACCTGATGGCTTCATTGGGGAGTATTTCAAAACATTCAGCCATATTCTGGCCCCTCA
The DNA here is from genome assembly GCA_028564925.1 of Lithobates sylvaticus. NCBI lineage: Eukaryota > Metazoa > Chordata > Amphibia > Anura > Ranidae > Lithobates > Lithobates sylvaticus. The sequence goes on from CM053035.1 coordinate 104,966,322, forward strand.
CCTTCTGAGAGTATTCAATGGCGCCGCTACCTCTGCTTCCTTTCCCTCAGAAATGCTTAAAGCTCTTATTGTAACCATACCCAAGCCAGGGAAAGACCCATCAACCCCCCAAAACTTCAGGCCCATCTCACTACTAAATATCGACCTGAAGGTTTACGCCAAATTGATTGCCCAAAGACTCACGGATATATTGCCCGACCTCATACACCCAGACCAATCAGGTTTTACTAGAGGTAGACAGACATCTGATGCCACCAGAAGGTTGATCAACGTTATACACAACACCGATGTGTCGGGAACGCCTTCTCTGCTTCTGGCGCTCGACGCAGAGAAGGCGTTCGATCGCATACACTGGGGCTACTTAGCAAAAACCCTGACCGCATTTGGCTTCAAGGGTCCTATCTTCTCTGCAATTATGGCACTTTATACCAATCCATCAGCCCAAATTTTCACATCCGGAGTCCTATCAACCCCATTTGCCATCACGAACGGAACACGCCAGGGGTGCCCATTATCACCGCTAATATTTAATCTACTGATGGAGCCCCTGGCGTGTCACATTCGCAACCATCAGTATATAACTGGTATCAAACTGCACAAATCTGTGCACACTATAAGCCTTTTTGCAGATGACGTCATATTAATGATCACAGAAGTGGAAAAATCCCTGGCTTTGGTATATCTTGTACTACAGGAGTTTAGCAATATGTCATATTACAAGGTGAATGAATCCAAATCGTACATACTAGGATTGAACATACCACCACGCTTACAACACAAATTGAGCACTACCTATCCATACACATGGGAAAAATCAGGAATTAAATACCTTGGCATCATTCTCACACCTAAAACCGCTGACCTATATAAATCCAACTACACACCTTTCTTAGGTACGTTAAAAAACAAACTGACAGGACTAGCAAAGACAGAACTTTCGTGGACAGGGAGACTGGCAGCCTTTAAAATGACCATACTTCCCCAACCGATCTACCTGTTTAGAACACTCCCAATACCGGTACCTATCACCTTTTTCAATGCAGCACATTCAATAATCAATCAGTACATCTGGCAGGGGAAAAAAGCGAGGTGTGCCTTTACGCGCCTTGTCAATTCCAGAGAGGCGGGAGGAATAGGAATGGTCAACCTGAGAGACTATCACTTAGCCACGGTCCTTACCCAGCTAAAAGCATGGTTCCCTCCCAACACGACCAATAGATGGACAGAAACAGAGGAAGCCCAACTACAACACCACAACCTCTACCATGCACTCCTCCAACAACAACATGTACACTTGAAAGACACCCTTCTATCCCCAACTATGGTAGCTTCCTTACGAGCCTGGTAATTTCTGACAAAACATACATTCCAACAAACAAAATTGACAAATATCCCAATGCCACTACAAAGTCGAAAACTACCTATTCCAGACCTAAACATCGACGAATGGGCGACAAAAGGAATAAATGAAATTGACGATTTGATGATTGGACCAACCCCCAAAACCTTTAGATCCCTACAAATAGAATACAACTTGCTCCCACACGACCTGTTCACCTACCTCAGAATCACCCACTTCTTACATACTAACCCTTACACCCCACTATCTATACCATGGAACCTGAATCAATACTACAGAAGCCCATCTACCAAAACCAAGGGTATCACATTGTTTTACAGAATGTTGAATAATAAAGAAGTGTTCGATAAAACCCCAGCAATATCTCAATGGGAAACCGACCTAGGCCAAACTTTCACAGCAGAACAGTGGCAAAAAGCTTTTAAGATGAACTATACGTCAAGCAAGAGTGTCAACCTGTGGGAATTAACCCACAAGATTTCACTCCGCTGGTATTTAACACCACATAGAATCGCGCAGTTCACACCTCACTCCTCCGCCCTGTGTTGGCGACAGTGCGGTGAGGTGGGAACCTTATACCACACTTTATGGTCTTGCCCGGTTCTCAAACATTACTGGAAAGCAGTCTTTAAGATTATCAACCAAGTCCTGGGATTCGCAATTAACACATCCCCAGAGATAGCTCTACTCTCCCTGTCCGCTGACTCCATACCAGGGGAACATAGGACGGTATTGACGCATATACTTATGAGCGCAAGACTAGTATTGACCCGTCACTGGAAAAAAACACCAGCTCCACACATACATGAAGTAGTGACGACTACAAACACCCATGCCACGTTCGAATTAATGTATGCTAGCTCACAAAACCGCCTTCCACAAGCCTCAAAAAAATGGGAAACATGGACTAAATGGTATAAAATAAACTACCCTTAAAACAGCAGGTATAGAAGCGTGGTATATGCTTAGATTGGTAACTACCCCTCATTTCACAAAACTGAATCTAGCTCTTATATTGAAATACAGTGATGAATAGCTTATTCTGTTTATACTTTTCCTTTCTGTTATAAGTTCTGTTGTTGTTATATAATGTCAAGATACCACTACTACATGTATCTACAGGAATGTATTCTCACAAATTTACTTGTATCTGACAAATTCAATAAAAAGTATTGAAATTAAAATTCATACCAGACCCTTCAGGTCTGGTATGGGTTTTAAGGGGAACCCTGCGCCAAAATAAAAAAAATGGCGTGGAGTCCCCCCAAAAGTCCACACCAGACCCTTATGCGAGCATGCAACCTGGCATAATCCCCTCATAATCACAACACATGCAACCCCTCATAATCACAACACAAACTACCCAAATGATGCTGATCAAAAGATTACATACCCCAGTTCTTAATACCGTGTATTGCCCCCTTTAACACCATTGACAGCTTGAAGTCTTTTGTGGTATTTGTGGATGAGGCGCTTTCTCTTTTCAGATGGTAAAGCTGCCCATTCCTCTTGGTAAAAAGCCTCCAGTTCCTGTAAATTCTTGGGCTGTCTTGCATGAACTGAACGTTTGAAACGAGTGGCTCAACGATATTGAGGTCAGGAGGCTGAGATGGGCATTCCAGAACCTTCATTTTATTCTGCTGTAGCCAATGACAGGTCGAGTTGGCCTTGTGTTTCGGATCATTGTCATGTTGGATTGTCCAAGTAGGTCCCATGCGCAGCTTCCTGGCTGATGAATGCAAATGTTCCTCCAGTATTTTTTGATAACAGACTGCATTCATCTTCCCATAAATTTTGACCAAATTTCCTGTGCATTTGTAGCTCACACATCTCCAAAACATCAGCGATCCACCCCTGTGTTTCACAGTAGGAATGGTGTGCCTTTCATCATAGGCCTTTTTTACTCTTCTCCAAACGTAGTGTTTATGGTTGTGACTAGGGATGAGCCGAACACCCTCCTGTTCGGTTCACAGCAGAACATGCGAACAGGCAAAAAATTTGTCAGAACACACGAACACCGTTAAAGTCTATGGGACATGAACATGAATAATCAAAAGTGCTAATTTAAAAGCTTATATGCAAGTTATTGTCATAAAAAGTGTTTGGGGACCTGGGGCCTGCCTCAGGGAACATGTATCAATGCAATTTTTTTTTTTTTTTAAAAAAGCATTTTTTTCGGAACCAGTGATTTTTTTAAATTCCTTTAAATATTGTGCCTGGGTGGTGTCTATAGTATGCCTGTAAAGTGGAGCATTTTTCCAGTTTTTAGAACAGTACAGCAACATTTCTAAAGGAAAAATTGGGGGGGGGGGGACGAGAGAGCGCCCCCCTTTTGAACCGTACCAGGCTACATGCCCTCAACATGGGGAGGGGGCTTTGGGGTATCCCCCCAAAGCACCTTGCTCCCATGTTGATGGGGACCACCCACAGACCCCCCACAACCACCGGGCAAGGGTTATGGGGATGAGGCCTTTGTCCCCATCAACATGGGGACAAGGTGCTTTGGGGGGATACACCAAAAGCTCCCCATGTTGAGGGCATATGGCCTGGTACAGTTCAGGAGAGGGGGTGATCTATCTTCCCCCCTCTTTTCCTGTGGCTGCCAGGTTGCGTGCTCAGATAAGGGTCTGGTGTTGACTTTGGGGGGAACCCTTTGACATTTTTTTTTTTTTGGCGCAGGGTTCCCCTTAAAATCCATACTAGACCTGAAGGTTTCCCTAATTTCCATATCAAATCCGAAGGGCCTGGTATGGATTTTAGGGGGACCCCCAGGCATTTTTTTTGATTTGGGGTTTCCCTTAATATTCATACCAGACCCAAAGGGCCTGGTAATGGACGTGGGGGATCCCATGCTCTTTTTATTCAATTATCTGTATCTATATTGCCGAGACCCGACAATTCATTACAGCCGCGATCAGTTTTAAATTACAATTTTTTCTTTAGAAATTAAATTTTGCTGCAGTACTGTTCTAAACATGGGAAGAATTAGCCACTTTACAGACATACTGTAGACACCCCTCATGCATAATATTTAAAGGAATATTTCATTTTTATTGTTTCACTTTAACCACTTCAGCCCCGGACCAATTGGCAGCCAAAGGACCAGGCCCCTTTTTGCGATTCGGCACTGCGTCGCTTTAACTGAAAATTGCGCGGTCGTGCGACGTGGCTCCAAAACAAAATTGGCGCCCTTTTTTTCCCACAAATAGAGCTTTCTTTTGGTGGTATTTGATCGCCCCTGCGGTTTTTATTTTTTGCGCTATAAACAAAAATAGAGCGACAATTTTGAAAAAAATGCAATATTTTTTGCTTTTAGCTATAATAAATATCCCCAAAAAAATATATAAAATTTTTTTTTTTTCCTCAGATTAGGCCGATACGTATTCTTCTACATATTTTTGGTAAAAAAAAATCGCAATTAGCGATTATTGATTGGTTTGCGCAAAAGTTATAGCGTTTACAAAATAGGGGATAGTTTTATAGCATTTTTATTAATATTTTTTTTTTTTACTAGTAATGGCGGCGATCAGCGATTTTTATTGTGACTGCGACATTACGGCGGACACATCGGACATTTTTGACACATTTTTGGGACCATTGTCATTTATACAGAAATCAATGCTATTTAAATGCATGGATTCCTGTATAAATGACAGTTGTAGTGAAAGAGTTAACCACTAGGGGGAGGGGAGGGGTTATGGGCTCTGACGTGTGTGTGTTTTTTTTACATTAGGGGGCGGGGCTGACGTCTTACGTCATTGATTGGCTTTCCCGATGACCGGGAACAGCCAATCAATGACAGGCAGCGTAGGAAGCGTGGGGAGAGGTTTGTTTACACAAACCTCTCCCCGTTCTTCAGCTCCGTAACCCGATCGCGGGACACCAGCGGCGATCGGTCCACTGGTCCCGCGGCCGGGGTCACGGAGCTCCCGACCGGGTCGTGAGCGCGCCGCTGGCGGCGCGCGCAACCCACGGGCAGGCATTTAAAGGGCCACGTACAGGTACATGGTTTTGCCTGCCCGTGCCATTCTGTAGACGTATATCTACATGGGGTGGTCGGGAAGCGGTTAAGCATTAAAAAAATCACTGCTCCTGAAAAAATAAATTTTTTAAATGTTTGCATTGATACATGTCCCCTGGGGCAGAACCCAGGTCCCCATTTTTTATGACAATACCATGTATATAAGCCTTTAAAATTAGCACTTTTGATTTCTCCCATAGACTTTTAAAGGGTGTTCCGCGGCTTTTGAATATGCCGCGAGCACCCCAAATTGTTTGGTATTTGGCGAACAGGCAACACCCGATGTTCGAGTCGAAATTACATTCGATGCGAACATCGGGACCATCCCTAGTGTACAGTTTCTAATACACTTCAGGCAGTGTACACAGTATGTACAGTGCAGGAGGTGTTCGGCGAAGCCAGAACTCTGTGGACTGTTCACGCCAAATTCGTGTGTCGCTCACGGCCACCAATGCACTGCGCCGTCGTACTGCATTGCTGGCTCATGATTGGCCAAGCATGCACTGTGACCCCGCATGCTTGGCCAATCACAGGGCCGGCAGGATGCCTGTAGCCAATTATAGCTCAGGGGGTTTAGTAAACGCCCCACACTATATAAGGCCACCAGCGCAGCGGCCTTGTGTAGTATGTTCCGGTGTGCAGGGAAAGAGCTAGATAGGCAGGGGCAGTGTGTTCTTTTCTCAGGCATCTGCAGGAGTTAGTGGGTGTTGTGTGCCTCCAGTGCAGTATACAGCTGTATCTACCCTTTATTGCTGTTGTTCTCTAATACAGGCATCTGCAGGAGTTAGTGGGTGTTGTGTGCCTCCAGCACAGCTACCGTTTATTGCTGGTGTTCTTTAATACAGGCATCTGCAGGCGTTAGTGGGTGTTGTGTGCCTCCAGCACAGTATACACCTGTATCTACCCTTTATTGCTGGTGTTCTCTAATACAGGCATCTGCAGGAGTTAGTGAGTGTTGTGTGCCTCCAGCACAGTATACACCAGCATCTACCCTTTATTGCTGGTGTTCTGTAATACAGGCATCTGCAGGAGTTAGTGGGTGTTGTGTGCCTCCAGCACAGTATACACCTGTATCTACCCTTTATTGCTGGTGTTCTCTAATACAGGCATCTGCAGGCGTTAGTGGGTGTTGTGTGCCTCCAGCACAATATACACCTGTATCTACACTTTATTGCTGGTGTTCTTTAATACAGGCATCTGCAGGAGTTAGTGGGTGTTGTGTGCCTCCAGCACAGTATACACCTGTATCTACCGTTTATTGCTGGTGTTCTATAATAAAGGCATCTGCAGGAGTTAGTGGGTGTTGTTTGCCTCCAGCACAGCACAGTATACACCTGTATCTACCCTTTAATGCTGGTGTTCTCTAATACAGGCATCTGCAGCCTTTACAGTGGGTGTTGTGTGCCTCCAGCACAATATACACTACCCAGTTGCTGGTTTTCCCATCTCCCTGCAGGCCATTACTATGTCTGGAAGGCCAATAAAAGAGGTCAAGCAGGCTCTGTGTCTAGAGACAACAGTGCTGGTTGTGGACCCGGTGCATCGTCATGAGCACGTGGCCATGGGACACGCTTGTCCTTATTTTCGACAGCTGGATGTGTTGAGCCGCATCATGCCGATGACTTGGTAGAGTGGATGACCAAGCCCTCTTCATCCTCCTCATCCACTCTCACCCAGGCTCAGGGTACTAGCAAAGCAGCTGCCAACGCGTTCTCTTCCCTCATCTCAATGTCATCAGTCACTCCTTCCCTAGACCCACCATGTCCTCCTGAGGAGTCCCCCGAACTGTTTGACCACAGTGTTGGGTACATGCTCTAGGAGGATGCCCAGCGTTTTGAAGGCTTTGATGATGATACCCAGCTAGAGGAAGGCAGTAGCGTGAGCGCAGAGAGAGGGGATGCTCAAGAAGGACAGCAATCTGGCAGTTATGTTCCACCAGCTGCAGCATACTGCAGGTTTGCTCCAGTGATGAAGAGGGAGGGGATGATGAGGTCACTGACTCCACGTGGGTGCCTGATAGCAGAGAGGAGGAGGAGGAGGAGGCACATCTCCAACGAGGCAGGATGCCCTCCCGGGGCCAGCTTAGGGGCAGCACACCGACTGAATCCCACCGCAGAGCTCCACCTGTGCAGGGTGCTGCCTCTGCGCGTTATTACAAAAGTTCTTTGGTGTGGGCCTTTTTGAGATCAGTGCATCAGATCGCACCACTGCTATTTGCAACATATGTCTCAAGCGTATCTCGCGTGGCCAAAACATCAGCCGCTTGGGCACCACATGCTTGACCAGACATATGTTGACCTGCCATGCAGCTCGTTGGCAATCTTTCCTTAAAGACCCACACCAAAGAACAAAGCCGACCTCTCCTTGCTCCTCATCAGCTGGGATCTCCCACCCCACTAGACCTTCAATCCTCTCTGAAACCTACACTGAGAGGAATGAAGGTGTAGAATTAGGTGTGTCACAGCCAAGTACTTGCGGGCACTCTGCTAGCAGTACACCCACGTCCGATTGTAGCAGGCAAATTTCTCTGCCCCAGCTGCTGGACCATCAAAAGAAGTTCACTCCCAGCCATCCACATGCCCAGAGGTTGAATGCTAGCTTGGCTAAATTGCTAGCACTTCAACTGCTGCCTTTTCAGTTGGTAGACTCGGACCCCTTCCGTGAGTTTGTGCAATGTGCGATTCTTCAGTGGCAGGTCCCCAAATGCCACTTTTTCTCACGGAAGGTGATTCCGGCCCTTTCCCGGCATGTGGAAGGCAATGTCCATGCCTCGCTGGACAGGGCGGTCAGTGGTAAGGTGCATATTACCGCTGACTCATGGTCCAGCAGGCATGGACAGGGACGTTACCTATCTTTTACTGCCCATTGGGTCACTCTTTTGGCAGCTGGGAAGGATGCAGGACAAGGTGCAGTAGTGTTGGAGGTTGTTCCGCCACCACGCCTCCAAAATGCTACTACTGGTTGTGACACACCTCTCTCCTCCACCCCCTCTTCTTCTTCCTCCATGGCCTCTTCCTGTGCTTTGTCCTCCGAACCAGCGGTGCTTCGTAGGTGTTCAAGGGGCTACGCAAGTACGCAGGCATGTGTTCTATTCTATGTTTAATATTTTCTTAGATGTGTAGTAATTCTATATGTATTTAGTACTTAAATAAACTTTTTTCATATTTTTATATATAATTTGCAAGTATACTATTTTTTCTGAATCCTGACAATTTTTCTACCCACAACTCCCTGATATACGGGCATTCCTACAGCAGGGCCGCCACCAGCACACTTATGAGGTGCAGAAGGAGGCGGGAGAGAAGGCTCCTGTGACATGCAGGAAGCCCCTACACTGGACAGACACCTCGTGGGCTAGCACTCAAGGAGACGGCCGCCTCTCTCCTAACACCGGCCGGGACACTGATGGCTGCACAGTGAGGAAGGTGAGCACACTGAAAAAATAAACATGTTCCAGTGTGTTACAGCCCGCTCTGTAGTGGCGGGGAAAGGAAGTGGCGTGGGGCTTTATACTTTACTGGTCTGGGGCTATCTGTGTACTGGTCTGGGGCTATCTGTGTACTGCTATGGGGCTGTCTGTGTACTGCTATGGGGCTGTCTGTGTACTGCTATGGGGCTGTCTGTGTACTGCTATGGGGCTGTCTGTGTACTGCTCTGGGGCTGTCTGTGTACTGGTCTGGGGCTGTCCTTTGCTGGATTGGGGATGTCTCTTTGCTATATGGGGTTGTCTCTTTGCTGTATTGCAATGTTTTTTCAGAATGAATATACACAAAAAAGATGCGCAAAAACTAAAACTAATTACATTACCAGTGACCAACAAGTGAATGTTATGATCACATAAGTGAATAAATAATTAAACCCAATAATTATAATTAATTGATTAGGATGCAAAAAAACTAGTTTTATGTCACATTTAGTTTTTTGATTATTTTTTTATCATTCACTATATTAATTAATTCATTTTTTGCACCCTAATCAATGAATTATAATTATTGGGTTTAATTATTTATTCACTTATGTGATAATTTCATTCACTTGTTGGTCACTGGTCATGTACTTAGTTTTTAGTTTTTGCGCATCTTTTTTGTGTATATGTATTGTTTATCGATTAAGTATTTAATTGTTTAAGATTGCTGCATTTATATAATTAATATAACTTTTTTTATATTTTAGTTCACATGGTACGGGTTAATTAGCTATCTGGGTAAGCGCAGAATTTACCAAAATTACACACCTCTCAGAATGTATATCTGGTCACCAACTACCCCACTATAGCCCACCCCACATCTCCACCCTACTTCCCCCAGGGATTGGGCTGCCCAGTTTAAAATGCCTGGGCCTATTTTTTGTCCCAGTCTGGGCCTGACCTCAATCCTACATGAGTGTGGGTTGAGAGCTGTATATCACTTTCTGGAAATTAACTTTGCAACTATGGGCCGACAGAATTAATTTATATTAGATTTGAGGAAAATTTGCTTTAACAAACTATTACTTTCAGTTTTTAGGAAGGAATTACCTGCAGACCAACGGAACCTCTATGGGGGCCCCCGCTTATGAGGAGCAGATCTGTCCTCGATGTTCCCCAGCCACATACATCTTTGTCTGTAGCAATGTACAATGACAATGTATCATAGTCTGAAAGGAAAGTGTGTCTGAATTGAAGGATTTTATAAATGATTTAAATCCGAATAATAGTCACATCAAACTTACCAGTACCTGAAGAAAAAAATCCTGTTTGTTGATTTATTAATTACAATGGAAAACAATCTCTTAATTACACAAACTTTTCATAAAAAAACAGCTGCTAACACTCTATTGCAGGCTGATAGCTATCATACGATCTCATTAATTATTGGTATACCTACAGAAAATTTCTACACATTTGGCGCAACTGCACAAAGATAACATATTTCAAGGATGAAGCACAATTGTACAAGCAATTTCATCAAAGGGGCTATTCACATAGACAAATTAGAAAGTGATAAAATGTATTAGGGGTACTCTATTAAAACCTAAGAATCCAAATCTAAACAAGAAAAAGAGCCAGTAAGACTAAATACATAATTTGGGGCACAATAAAATAAGGTAAGTGAGGTGCTCTCCAAACATTGGAATGTATTGACTCATTGTCCTATCTTTGCCAGAATCATAGGCCCAGCACCAAAAATGGTTACACAAAGAGCACAAGACTTTGGGGATATGTTGATACATTCTGAATTTATTAACCACATGCCGACCGGGCCATAGCCGAAAGACGGCTACAGCGCGGTCGGCTTATTCTGGGTGGATGTCCGTAGGACATCCTCCAAGAATCTTTCTCCCGCGCACCCCCTGGGGCGCGCAATCAGGAACATCCGGTGATAGCGGCCGTTTACCACGTGATCGCTCCATCAAATGACGGAGCGATCACATGTAAACAAACCGGCGTCACGTCATGACGCCGGTTTCTCCCTCCCCTCTCTGTACCAATCGGTACAGTGAGAGGGGAGAAGCGGAGAGGGGGGGAGATGTCAGCAGCGCTGTGGGCTGGATGTGTAGTGCCCACAGCGCTGCTCAATGACAGTGAAACACTGTGCAATTGTCTGCCAACACTGCAATACTGTGCAATAGTCTGCCAACACTGCAATACTGTGCAATAGTCTGCCAACACTGCAATACTGTGCAATAGTCTGCCAACACTGCAATAGTCTGCCAACACTGTGCAATACACTGCCAACACTGCAATAGTCTGCCAACACTGCAATAGTCTGCCAACACTGTGCAATACACTGCCAACACTGTGCAATACACTGCCAATACTCTTCAATAAATTTTAATAGAAAAAAAAAATTATATTATATATATATATATTTTTTTTTTTTTTTACAGATTTTTAAAAATTTTCTTAATTTTGATTTATAGCGCAAAAAAAAAAAAAAACCCAGCGGTGATTAAATACTACCAAAAGAAAGCTCTATTTGTGTGAAAAAAGGACAAAAAATTTATTTGGGTACAGTTTTGCATGAGTAATTGTCATTTAAAGTGTGAGAGCACCGAAAGCTGAAAATTGGTCTGGTCAGGAAGGGGGTTTAAGTGCCCAGTGGTCAAGTGGTTAATAAACCAAAAGAGAATTGGTTATCAGCATTCCTCAAAATTAAGGAAATATTCCCTTGCTGCCATTGCCATTTGTGCTTCTTATGGATCATACAGATCAATTCTCCGACTCGGAAAGTCAAAAGACATATACAATCAATGACCTAAATAATTGTTCCACTACATGTCCATTGTCCATGTGACAACTGCGTATCTTGATCAGACAACATACTGTATAAAGGGAAATTAAGGCAAAGGATCCAGTCCATTGGCTCAACACTTTGCTAAAGTAAATAATGGAAAACTAGATGGACTTAAAGAGGTTGTAAACCTCAGAAAAAATACTAAAGAAAAAAAACCCTGCAAGACAAAGGCATAATGAGCTAGTATGAACGATGCCCTGCAGTGCCACCCACACTCCGGTCCCACGGCTGACATCTTTCACTGGAGTTACTTCCGTGTTAGTGGGCTCCCACGCTGTGAGAGCCACCAGTCATGGCACGGGTACTGAAGAAACAGCATGAGCATGCCGTTTCTTCAGTGCGCATGTGCTGATGACGTCGGCAGCAGTGCATATAATGACTATCTCATAAACTGTGAAAGTTTAGGAGATATTTACAGTACCTACAGGTAAGCCTTATTATAGGCTTACCTGTAGGTACAAGTGGTGTAGCAGAGTTTACAACCACTTTAAGGTAAAAGAGATCTATGTAGTAAATGTGCCACCTAGGAGAGGTAGCTTTATTGTAGTGTTGTTAATGAAAGAGAGGATGTTGATCTATAAATTAAACATGTTGATTAACAAAGGATGCAACACGGAGATCAACCTCCAGGTTTTTCTGGAAGGTTGAACCCCCAAGCCCAATGAGATTTTTTTTTAAACATTTTGTTAATAAATTACTGTTTAAGTCATGTTTCCTTTCTTGGCTTCACCCCTTCATATAGATGATCCTTAGGAGAATAGAAAATTCAGGTAAGGTTGTTATGGAAGGTAGCTATGACAAAGGTGTCATGGAGTTTCCTGATATCACTAAATGTGTGTATGGTATATATACTGTATATATGTGTTTAATTTTTGCTTTTTTTATCATGACTGGATGTCTCCCTTTATACATTAGTGATATATAATAGCTTTTACTAGGAGAAAATGCTTTACACTGCAATCCTAGGGAGAAAGTAATGCAAGCTGCTTGGTGTACATTAAACTTTACACAGACAGTCTGTGGTCATTTTAAGAGAAGAAGCTGGTGAATGCTTGGGGAGGAAGAGATCTTTTAAATAGTACTAAGCTGCCGACTTACCCGGTCCTGACAAAGCTAGGTTACGCTGGTTATAGAAAAACACGTTGATGTCAGCATGGCCATGTCCTCCCTCCTAGGTGGAGCCCTAGTGACAGCGGTATCAGTGAGCAGCCTGCCCCATTCTCACCTTGTGGGCACCTAAGGAGTTTATATACCAAGATGGGACAAATGTAATTGAGAGGCAGCGAACGCTGGGATGAGGAGTGGTGAGCAATGTCATTCTACTGACTGATGTATAGTAACATACTAGGACTTTCAAGCCGGGATACATAACAGCTCTTTTCCGCTCTGTGAAATTGGTTCTATTAAGACATTCTACTTTGCTTTTTCCACTGCAAACTCTGGCTTTTGTCAAGTTGCCATTTGCTTACTATGCTTTGCATGCATCAGCAACTCCATCTTTGATACAGCCTTTATATTCTGCTGACCACTGACTAGCCTTTGCATGCTGCTTGACTAAGTGACTTTTCTTATGTCATGTCCCTGAGTTGGATGGATTATGTATTTACCACCAGCACTATATATATATATATATATATATATATATATATTATATATATATATATAAATACTTTTGACGTTATTAGTAACCATCTTTATAGTCAGATTGATTCACAAAGCACATGAATTTCTGGGCAATAATTTTGTACACCTTTTGTTCATTAGGGGCCTGGGTCTGTGACAGGTATATGGTTTGAGTGGTGAAAGTACCCTTATTGTCCTCCTTTGGACTAAATGATACTATACCATTCCATTCACGGATTCATAAACGATGAATATATAAAAAGTGCAGCGCTAAGTCATGAAATAAAGTGCATCTGACAAAAACAATCAATAAAAAGCCATTAACACATAACTTTATCTCGAGGGGCTAGGACGGTGAA